>LNAC01000331.1:1066139-1127536 GCA_002007465.1 Ailurus styani
GTTCCACTGTTCTTTTGGTTTCTATTTCATTGATTTCTGCTCTGATCTTTATTATTTCTCTTCTCCTGTTGTGTGTAGGCTTTCTTTGCTGTTTTTTTCTCTAGCTTTTGTAGGTGTCAAGTTAGGTTGCTCGGGTTCGCTCTCGGGAGCTTTTGTTCCCTGAACGCTTTCCGTACCGCGTTGGAGGCCGGGACTGAAAATGGCGGCTCCCAGTCTCCGACCCGGAGGAGCCGAGAGCCTGGGGCCTCAGTCCTCAGCCCGCCTCAGAGAAAAGCAGTCCCTCCCGTCTCCTGGTCTCCGGCCGCGCTCCGAGCTCACCCGGCCTGTGACTGAGTGTCTCTGTCTCTGGCGCGGCCCTGTTTAGAATCTCCAAACCCGGCAGATCCTGCAGCCGCTCCTGCGCCGTGGCTCCCGGAGGAGGAAGGTGAGTCTCTCCGGGTCTGCCGCCCGTGGGGTCCCCGCTCACAGAGCCGTGGCCTGGCTGTGCTTCAGATCACAGCCCAAGGTAACCCCGAGCTGAGAGACACCTCAGCTCAGCTCCGTCTCTCCTGCCAGCTTCTCTCTGAGACCTGGGAGCTCGGTCGTGCTCAGACACCCCTGGTCTTTTTGTGTCCCCGTGGGTCCTGAGACCACACTGTCCCTGCAGGGGTTTCACCCCCCGCTTGGCCTCTGGGGCGACGTCCCTCAGTGGAGCCAACTTCTAGAAGCTCCGAGTCTGTGCTCCGCTGCTCGCTCACCTGCCAGGAGCCGCCCCTCCCCCGGGGTCTATCTTCCGGTCACTTCAAATTCAATTCTCTGCACATCCTACCTTCTGGAACGTGGTCGATTTTCTGTTCCTAGAATCGCTGCTCTTCTTCTCTTCGATCTCAGGTAGAATTTGTAGGTGTTCAGAATAGTTTGATAGCTCTCTGGGTGAATTCCTGGGACCTGATGATAATCGGTCTCCTGCTCCTCCGCCATCTTGCTGCTTCTCCTAGAGTTGCCGATTTGCTTCTCCTTTTGCTCTTAGGGCATTTAAATAAATGGAAGAACGTTTAAACTAATCTTGCTTAGAGTAGTATGTTTTACTTGGAAGTATCTTTTTCAGATTTTTCTTCAATGAAGGGATGCCCCTGAAGTGCCCCCTTTGAGGGTATTCGATGATGTTAATCGAATTAAACCCTTTAGACAACATAAAATACAAATGCCGGGGTGTAATTTGGTTTGTATGTTAGTTTTAACTAATTAACCATTTAATTTTAGCTAGTGCTCTTCTCACAACCCTTACTTAGCACTTAGTTCTGGATTCTTAAATCCTGAGGATGGAATCATCCTTCCAGATACAGTCACTGGGGTGACTCCCAAGGTCATCCCTATGAGGTTCTCTTTGATTCTATTCTGGACATAATTAACTGGTCTCTCCTGTTTTTCTATAACATTGACTCATCCTGTTAGATGTTTGGCTCTCCAGCTTAGATTATGAGCCTTTCTAAATCAGAGTCTGTGTGACTCCCATGGTAGGCAGTAGAGCAAATATTATTGAAGTAACTAGATGGAAAAATTAATGACTGTACAGCCAGAAAAAAACTAGAGAAAATTATAAAGTTTTCTGTAAAAAAAAATCCTACACTAAGGTTTTTTGAAGACTACTGCATATAGAATTTCATTACATTGGCTCTCATTCTAAAGAAAAACATGGTATCGGGTGTCAGAACTCACTCGTATTTATAGGAAGAATACACCCGGGCCGTCAACAACAGCTTCTTTAGTTACAGAATTACAGGAACTGCTGAGAATGTAAGCTCTTTCAGGGGTCTACAGAGGACTCATTTAAGACTCATTCATATGGGCAGTTTCAAATGAGGCAGAGAAAAATTAACAGTTGGAGAGGAAGGGGCAAAAGAACACTCCCATAAATTTAGGCAAGACGGAGGACCATTCCAGTTTTCTGATGTTTCACTGAAGGAGAGTAATTTGGGCCCGAGAAAGCAAAGTGTGTCTGTATGAAGGCTGTTGAGTCTGTTCCTAAGAGCCTTCATCCCAAGGGGCTGAGTGACGGTTCTGTGGAGACTATCACAGCTGTGGTTTAGAGACAACAAACAGCATTGGGGCTACCGTCTGAGGTTGTGGACGTCTGGTTTTACAGTAACTTCGTCCTTTGCTCATGGTGATGCTGGGCTCGCCTGAATCTGTGGCATTCTCCTTTCTGACACATGGAAACAAGAAGGGATTCTGCTCCCCCAGGAACTCACACTCTGAAAGATGATAAGTAGCAGGAGATGTTCAGCTATGATGCCACTGAACAAAGAAAAAAAAAGATTAAAAGGAAGAAATATCAGATGATTAAATTTAAAAAACTCTTCTGGGGTGCCTGGGTGGCTCAGTGGGTTAAGCCTCTGCCTTTGACTCAGGTCATGATCTCAGGGTCCTGGGATCGAGCCCTGCATTGGGCTCCCTGCTAGGCGGGGAGCCGGCTTCCTCCTCTCTCTCTGCCTGCCTCTCTGCCTACTTCTGATCTCTCTGTGTCAAATAAATAAATAAAATCTTTTAAAAACACACACACAACAACCCTTCTTTGCACATCACAGTTACTGGACCTCCTTTTGGTTGCTTTTCCCTGATGGATCCATCTGGGCATTTTTTTTTTAAAGATTTAATTAATTTATTTATTTGAAGCGAGACAGAGAGAGAGAGAGAGAGAGAAAGAGTGAGAGCAGGAACACGAGCAGGGGAAGTGGGAGAGGGAAAGCAGGCCTCCTGCTGAGCAGGGAGCACAATGTAGGGCTCAGTCCCAGGACCATGGGATCATGACCTGAGCTGAAGGCAGACACTTAATGACTGAGCCACCCAGGCGATGTGAGGGCGATCTGGCTGGGACATCTGTCACCAGGTTGATTCGGCTGATCTGGCCGGCTAGGCAGGTGTCCCCTTCCTCCATCACTGCTCCGTGTTTGTTCCTCCCAAAGCTGCTCACTCGGTCGAAGAAGTGGACTATCTTCCCCGATAAAGGAGAGGACCGTTCTTCGGTCAAGTGTATACAAGTCGTTGTACTTCCCTGCTAGAACCTCCAAAGAAGCCATCTGGGCACTTTTATCAAAAGCACTCTCGTAGAATTAACTGAACTTGTAGATTCCACTTATTGCATGGGAAAAGGATTGACTTCACTTGTGGGCAATGGAAAATACTTGGGGCGCACAAATGACAATACTCTGCTTTTGTCTTTTTTCCCTTGCACGGGGAGCACTTGTCCTGAGTGTCCCAGGAAACCCTACCCTCTGCTCTGTAGGCCTTTCTTCCTCATGCCCTTTTTACCTTACTCTCTGACTTTGGGTTTCTTGCTCCCTTTTCTCACCTTGGTGTTTTCCTGATGCGGCTGCAATGGGGGAAAATACAGCCCATTGATTTGGCACTTGGAGAAACAGGCGACAAACAGTCCATTCCACGTGGCTTCTGATACGTGGGGGCTCAGAACATGCTGCTTCTGTGCAGTGTGGGGAGAGGTAAACACTTCGGTGAGGAGAGTCAGTGCAGAGTGGAGGAGTCATCTGGTGGCTTTTCCAGAGTTCACTCAGAACAGCTGTCCCGTTGTTGATACTTTCGGTGGTGTCTTTGTTTTCCCTTTCAGTGATTTATTTTACCTTCTCCTTCATTCTATATCCTTTGGGTTCATTCTGGTTTGTGTTGTGTTTTAACTTCTTTTTTAAATTTAATTTAATTTGATTTGATTTTAAGATTTTATTTATTTATTTGACACAGAGAGAGAGAGAGCACAAGTAGGCAGAGAGGCAGGCAGAGAGAGAGGAGGAAGCAGGCTCCCTGCTGAGCCCGATCCCAGGACCCTGAGCGCATGACCTGAGCTGAAGGCAGAGGCTTTAACCCACTGAGCCCCCCAGGCACCCCGTGTTTTAACTTCTTATTTTAGGTTCATGCTGAAACAACTTACATATCTCAGTGACTCAGCACACGAAGAGTTTACATGTTCTTCATGCACAGTCCTCTGTGGACGTGCTGGATGGGCAACTCTTCATGCCAGCCCTCCTCCAGCCGGTGACTCAGGGACTCAGGCAACTCCTGTTTTTGGTTTTTCCAACTTGGGGCTCACCCTGGCATTGTCTGTCTGGTAGATGGGGTGTGGGACATATGGAAGTGAAGGTGTATAAACAACTTAGCCTAGAAATGATGACCACGCCCCCCTCACTGCAAGGGCAGATGGGAAAGGGATCTTGGGGAGGACTAGTGATTTCTGCCATGTTTCTTGAGTTGGATACTTAGCTCATTCATATACAGCTTCTAAAATACAAACATGTAAGACTGTAGGTTTCCCTTGAAACATTATTTTGTTGTATCTCACAAGGTTTGGTATGCGGTATTTTCATTATCATTCAGTTCCAACTAATTTTTAATTTCCATTGTGATTTATTTTTTGGTCCACGTATCACATTGAAGTTTATATATTTTTATGGCATTGGGATGGGGAGGGATCTCTTATACAAGGAAAGAAAAGGGCAAACTATAAAAGAAAATGTTGATAAATCTAACTACATTAAAGTTAAGAACTTCTGTTTGTTTGTTTGTTTTTTTATTTTTTAGAGCCAGAGAGCACACACATATGCCTAAGCGGTGAGGATGGAGAGGGGCAGAAGTATAGGAAGAAAGAATCTTGAGCAGGCTCCACACCCTGCAGGGAGCCTCATGCAGGGCTTAATCTCAGCACCCCGAGATCATGACCTGAGCCAAAGTCAAGAGTCAGAGATTTAACTGACTGGGCCACCCAGGTACCCCAAGAACTTTTACCAAAAGACATTGTAACGAAATAATAAGAAGCCACAAATTGGGAGAAGATACATTCTAAGGATATTAGCATTAAGAATATGTGAATACTTTTCACAAGTTGGTTAGAGAAAGACAAATCAGTATAAAAATGAGCCAAAAGCATTTCACAAAAGGGAATGCAAATGGCCCATATGCACATGAAAAGATACTCAGTAGCCATCAGGGGAATCTAAGTCAAAACTACAGGGAGCTACTCTTTTAACCTAATTGACTGGCAAAAATGAACTGACTAGAAAATACCAGGAGAATATACTAGGAGGATCAGTGGGACTTCATGTGCATTGCTGGTGAGAAGTTAAATTACCATTTAATATTCATATGTCCTATGCCCCAGCAATTTCAAGATTGGCTATGTATTCTGGAGAGTGAAATGGTAACTACCTGTACAGTAAAGGCTAACATGTCAAAGACTGATCCCCTCCCTACAAGCTGGTATTCATAAAAGGAGTTGGACTCCTACAGAGTTCCATAGGAAATTGACTATGACCCGTTATTGAGGGCTATAAAAATCTAATCCAATGCAAGGCTTAGATCCTATTTTCCTGGTGCTACAAGGGCAAGGAAGAGCTGGTTGTCACCGTGAGTGCTAATGAGGCAGATCCTACAGCTAGCTGGCAATATGTCAGCTGCAAACACAGCCCCGAATCACGCCAGGGGAGGGCCTAGGGCATCTTTCATCATGCAGGTTAAAAGCCCCCATGAGGTTTAGGGACTCTCTCCTGGGCTCTGAGGTTGGGCTCTGTTAGACTTGTGTCTGTTGCCCTAGATGAAATCAACAATAGGGGACCCACACTCCTGTGCTTTTCTGAGTGTCCCCAGCAAATGGTCTCAAAACCAAATGCTGCTTAGCCATTTGGTTTTGCTTGCACAACACAACCTGAAGTCCATCAACACAATAATGTTTACATTATCATTTATTCTTACAATGGAATAATTTGCAATAAGTGAACACAAATGAATTATAGCTCTTCACATCCAAGATGAAGTCTATGAACACGATGTTGAGTGGAATGAGGAAAGTGCCAGAATTCAACAGATAGGATAACACTCTATTATATTCTGAAAGAGGTAAAGGGGTAAAACCAAAGAAAATATTATGGAGGTGTAACATCTAAATGAAAAGTGAAAAGAGGGGTGCCTGGGTGGGTCAGTGGGTTAAAGCCTCTGCCTTTGGCTCAGGTCATGATCTCGGGGTCCTGGGATCAAGCCCCTTATGTGGCTCCCTGCTCAGCAGGGAGCCTGCTTCCTCCTCTCTCTCTGCTTGCCTCTCTGCCTACTTGTGATCCCTCTCTCTTTCTGTCAAATAAAAAAATAAAATCTTAAAAAAAGAAAAGAAAAGAAAAGAAAACTGAAAAGAAAGCAATTGAGAAACACCAAGCTCAGGATGTTACCTGTGCTGGGGTGATAAGAGCGTGAGAAAGGAAAGGGCCGACAGGTGGGGGTATGCAATGATTGTTGGATTAGCCCCAGTTCTTGCTGGGGTCGAAGATTAAAGGATTCGTGCTCTATATGCCAAGTAAAGACCCAGGGCACCTAGAGTGAGAAAAAGGGAAGCGCAACAATACAAAGTGTAATGGGTTGAACAGTGTCCCCCCACCTCACCACCCCCAACGCCCTCCCCTTCCCCACCCCACCTTTCCCGGAAGAGGAAATTTGGACACAATCTGGACAAGCATGTGTGCACAGCGGAAGGGCTATGGGAAGGCGCAGGGACAAGATGACCCTCTATAAGCCAAGGAGAGAGGCCTTGGAAAAAATCAACCCTGCTAATGCCTTGATAGCAGCCTTCTGGCGTCCAGGGATGTGAGACAATAAATTTCTGCTGTTTAAACCCCGTCTGTGGTCCTTCGTCATGGCCGCCTGAGCAGACCAGACCCAAAGTGATGCACGGAGCTATCGGCTACCCGGTCAGGATGAGTCATGAAGAGGCACAGTGGGTCACTCGGGATTGTGTCCTGCTCAGTGGGGCTTCTCTGGAAAGCTGTGAGGAGGCAGGATGAAGAAGGAATTGAGCTTCCGGTGCTTCCCTGCTCCTGGCTCCCATTGGTCAGGTCTGCCCGTGCAAGTCAAAGTCCCTACACTTCACCTGGTGTCATCCAGCCTGTTTGGTGGCTGCTCAGGAAGCCAGAGCCCCTGCCACACAGTGCGGCCTTTCCTCGTAAAGGAAGAACTAGAAACCTGGAGGTGCTCCGTGGTGAGCGTCGTGGTGAGGGTCAAGGGGATGCCCCGCCCCGATCAGCCCTAGACAGGGAACCTTGCGCGCAGGTGAGCTGGTCAGGTGTGGGCGGGGCCTGAGACCAGGTGGTCCTGAGAGGGGTGGGGGGCTGGGAACACACGGGTTTCTGGCTGGTCAGTAATACTCCGGGTCTTGCTTAGCACAGTTGGTACCTAAGAGTTCAATTTATTATTTTAAAAATGAAATTTAAAAAGTAAGAGAAGGACAAACAGGGACCAATGTTGATGATGTAAAGAATCTAAGATCAAATTATGAATAATTAAATTCTGTGTTCCTGTGTTTGTTTTTCTATACAAAAGAGAAGAGCAGGCTGCTTTTCAATTCTGAGAACTTTACTCTTCCTTACATGTAGGAAATTAGCTGACTCTTTTGAAAAGCTAAATTAAACCTGCTTTGGGAAGAAAAAGAATCAAATCTCCTGTAAAAATTCAACTATTAAGTCTGATTAGTTTTATTAATAAGCTATTGTTTCGGATGTCAAAAAACAATGCACAATACATTTGATTATAGAAAATTTTTCTCTTTAAATAAGGCCTAAGAAAATAATTGAATACGTATGTTTCTAATTTCACTAAAGTAGAAGAATCGTTACATATGCATATTCATATCCATTGTGAATTACTCATGTGGCTGCAACATGCAGCGATCTGCGGTTATCATGGACCCTGAACTTGACAAACATTCCTGCTTTCCTTAACATTCCTTTCCTATTGCCTCAATTAAAAAAATGTATACAATAAAACATCTTTCTTTAATTTTCTTTTCAGCAATGCCTAAATTATTTTATTAGTTATGCAAAGTTGGGCACCCTGTGGTTGGCTTATTCTTTTCTTTCGTAATTTACTTTTCATTTGGAAAAGAGTGAAATGCTTGATGCATTGATATGAAGGCTAAAAGATCAGTCATGCACAGTGCTGGTCATGGTCACTGCAGGAAACAGATGGCACCCTCCAAAGCGGTCATTGAGGACAGTCTCCTGAATGGGTTATTTATAGAAGTGTTGTCAGATGCAGAGATCTCCTGAGGGACAGTGAGGCATCTCAGGATCAGCAGAAAGGACCACAAGTTAGGGGAGGGAGAGGTCCCTGGAACCCAGGGAAAATGAGGCAGGAGGAGAGGGGAAGGGATGTTCACTGGAAGCCTTGATCTTTGGTAGAAGATCACTGCCAATGCAGAGGAGAGAGGGAGAGGGGGAGAGAGAGAGAGAGAGAGGGGAGAATGTGTCCTGTCCTTCCTCTCCTTCTGTCACTACCTCCTGCCATTGTCAGGACACAACCAGAAGAGAGAGGGCAGGAGAGCCTTGTTGATGGAGGGGTCCACGGAGGGCAGCATCCTGTGGCCCAAAGCAGGGGTCACGGTGCCAGGAAGGTTTGGGGGAGTGAAGAGTAGATCTGAAGTGAAAATCAGAAAACATTTGGCACATTTACAAGGGAGTTTCTACAGTGGTGAACGTATTTTTATTAATTCTTTTCAAATGGAACAAAGTACTTTCCCCTTCATGTTTTGATAATTGCCATATTCTAAGATCTTTTTCCCTTTTCCCTTTAAAATTGTAGGTTTTGATAACTTAGTCCCATTTCAAAAATGAGGAGTTACACAGGGGAAATTTTTCTTTGGATTTCAGGGTACCGCTGTCGTTTTTGATTCTAGAGACTGACAGGTAGAAGGGTGGGGGAGGAATTGTTCACTCCTTGTTAGAAGGGCAGAAATGCTAATAATTTTGTATGAATCTGGGTATTATGTAATCCATAAGTGCTTTAAAATTGTTTTTTAATGGAAGGTTTTAAGACTGTTAATCTTTAATGTAGAAAGATATCTTTAGCAACTACCACATGACCTCACTTATGCGTGGAATCTTAAAAAAGAAAAAAAATCAAAACAAAATACAAGCTCACAGATATAGAAAACAGATGAGTGGTTCCCAGAACAGGAGATGAGGGTGGGCGGGATGGATGAAGGGAGTCAGAAGGTGGAAACTTCCAGTTATAAAATAAATCAATCCTCAGAGGGAGTCTACAACATGGTGACTACCACTTTTAATACTGTATTTGCATAGCTGCAAATTGCTAAGAGAGTAGATCTTGAAAGTTTTCATTATAGGGAAAAAAATGTGTAGCTGGGGGTTGTAATGAATGTTAAATAGACTTACTATGGTGATGATTTCATGATATATACACATGAATCATTATGTTATAAACCTGAAATGAATCTAATGTTATAATTAATTATCCCCAATTTAAAAAAGAAAGCTGTCTTTAGGAAATTTAGATATTTCAAGGCAGAACAGATTAAGAGCTCCACTTCATAAACCTAGCTGCTTTTGTATTGTGCCTTTTCAAAGAATTCTCAGTGATTTGAGGGATAGATAAGAGGGGGAGAAGGGAAGTTGATACCCATAAGTAGAATTTAAAAAAATGAGTGAGTCTGTAGTTTGCATGGAGCAGAATTACTTTTTTCTTCCTCGGGGAATCAGAAGGCATTTCCTAGGCTGGATGTAAGCTCAGAGAGCCCACTGGAAAAAGCCGTCGCTTCTCCCACTCCCACGCATCTTTCCTGCGAAGGGTGTCTTCCTCTGTCACCAGGACAGACATTTCTGGCTCTCAGACACACTCCTTCTGCGTAAATCACCAGGGGCTGAGATACACCAAATGAGACTCTGAATGTATCAGATTTGGAGGGAGAAACATTCCTAGAGCCAGGTGCTTGACCCCCTCCCCAGGTGTGCTGTTCCCAGGAAAGTGGGGGGCGCAGGTGGGCTAGAAGGGAAAGTGTAAGGAGGAGGTCTCCAAACGGAATCTCTGTATCACTGGATTTTATGTCCTCTTAAAAGCTGGTAAAAGGAGCGATGTCATGAAAATCCACACTGGGTGTGAGAGGTTTCCTATGCCGGGCAGAGATCTGCGAGCTGTGGGAGGGCAGGGTCTTAGCTTCCTTGAAAGGTCCTGAAGTCTAGAAAAATAACCGGCATATTCTGGTGATAGATACTTTCCTAAGTGTCTCTTGAATTTGATTACTTAAGAGGAGGAGAGAGCTTAGATAATATTCCTTGGCGATGCTGATGCACCTTGAAGAATCCTCCCTCTTCAGGGGGTGGGCAACTGAACAAAGTTTTATATAAATCTTTTTAAGCCACCACTTTGTTGAACTTTTCAGATTTCCGGCTTGCTATACTAGCAATGACAAGGCTAACCTTGCTTTATAATTAGATGTACAGCTTTCCACCACCTCAGAAGACTGTGAGGAAATTCCCGAAGCTCTGTGGGTGCTATCGCATCAAGCATTCCAGAGAGCAAAGCAAAACAAAATAAAGTGTAGTCTACCATTATTCTATGATGACAGTTACTGTCAGAGGTAGAAGGGCAAGAACATTTTTCACTGAATGGAGCTTATTATTCAGTGGAAAATTACTAAACCGAAAGACTCTCAGGAGGAATACTTAGGAACATTTGAATAACAACTTTCTGCCACGATCCCATTGTTCTCTCCGCTCCACTGCTCCTTACTCTGTAATCGTGAAATGTAATTTCATTTTTGGAATCTTAAAAAAATGCAAGGCGATAAGCCCCGAAGCTTGAGATTTCTTGCAAAAATGTGAAATCATCTTCTTCTGCACAGGAAACATAAAAGCTTACTTTCTGCTCTTTACTCAGCACACTGGAGTAGTTCACAGATTAACGAGGGTCGGGCTTTGGGGACCTTTGGCTTGCTTTCTCTTTCAAAGGAAGGAAAGGTATCTGCCGGGCGTAGTACTCAGCCTGCAGGAAGACCTCCAGGGATCTCCATCACCAAGCGTGTAGCTTCTCCGTCATCCCACTGGGTGATCCCCTCGCACACTGAATAGAGAGAACCTGGGACACCAAGGGCAATTCCGTGGAAATGACAGTGAGTGACTGCTGAGGGAGGGCAGAGAAGACATGGAAGCTCCCACCTTACTCTCTCTGGACCAACTTGGTGTGGGGGAATCCGGTTGCTACGTGTAAGGACGCTCGGCACTGACGTGCCGGCCGTGTGAGTGAGCCGACTTGTAAGTGGATCCTGTACCCTGTCATCTTCACGTGACAGTCATCCTGGCCGCCATCGCAACAGTAACCTCACATGAGATCCCTAGCCACCCCGTGGACCATCCCCAAATGTCTTTTTTTTAAAATATATTATTTTATTATTTTTTAAGGATTTTATTTATTTATTTTACAGATAGAGAGAGTGCAAACAAGGGGAGGAGCAGAGGGAGAGGGCCAACCAGACTCCGCATTCAGCATAGAACCTGACCGACCCTGGGCTCCATCTCATGACCTTGACGTGATGGTCTGAGCTGAAATCAGAGTTGGAGGCTTCACCGACGGAGCCACTCAGGTACCCCGAGATTTTATTTTTTTAAAGTCATCTCTGCACTCCATGTGGGGCTTGAACTAACAATCCTGAGATCAAGAGTCTTGTGCTCTACCGACTAAGACAGCCAGGCAGCCCCATCCCAAATTTCTAACAGAAACTGCATGGGAAAATAAATGTTACTGCTTTTCTAAACTGTTAAATCTTAGAGGCTTTGTTACACAGCTGTAGATAACTAATATCAAGTGATGAGTATTAACCAGGAAATTAGAATTAATCGTTAAGAATGGTCAGAATAGGGCCCGAGCTGAGGCAGGCGTTCAGACTATAAAGTATTTCTGCAGTGCATAACTTTTGCTAGGATTTAGGACATTAAGGGGAGGCAAGGAGCTTGAGTTTTGGGGAGGCTGGTTTGTAAGCAGGGCATGAGTTAGCATGGGGCATGAAGGAATGAAGGATGAGATAAGCCATGGGGTAGGGAGGGAGATGTTTGTTTTTAAAATTCCTACAACCTTATTAATGACAAAGGCTCTGAAGGTAGATCTGGGGACTCAAGGACTAATCCTTGAAGAGTAAAAATATACAGTCATCTGAAAAAATGCAGACATTGGACCTCAGGCTGTCGAGGTTGAATTCTTGTGAGACTGTCACTCATCACATGCTTACTCACATTGGAGACTGACCTTGCATTCCTGAAGTGCTTGGAGAAAAATCGCAACTTCTTCAAAATAAAATTTCAGGTAACAACTACCAACTATTCGTAACTGTCATAGGTAATCGAAGTCTTAAGGGGTCATGGCACCTGAAATTGGATTTGCTCTAATCCTTCCTTAGAATATAGCAAAGAAGGGAGATACTATCTCAAGACCAGAGACAAGGACTACGCCCTGCAGACTTCCACTCACAGCAGTCTGGGCTGCTAGTACCACGGAGAGCCCTCCTGTGGCACCATAACTAAATCTTGCACTAATCGCGGCGAAGACGTTTTTGTAGAAAGCGAGGCTGGGCTTGTGAGAATGGGCGGGTCCTCCACCAGTGAGCGGAGAATGATGAGTGGAAAGGACAGGCACGTGCTCCTGAGGGCAAATTCTTACATCCGCCCTGCGATGTGGAGCCTAAGCCTTGTGGGTACAACACAAGCTCATCCGATAGGACTAAAGGAGGCAAAAGTGGCCCCAGGAATCACCTAAGTCTCCGCAAATGCAAACACACAGCTTCTTCAGAAGAGGCTTGAGGGAAAGGAAGGAGACAAGGAGACAGGATCAAGTAGCAACACCCACGGAGCGTCAAGGCTATTGTATTCTGGTTCTTAGTTGCAGGGGTGGGTTGTGTTCATATTTACAGGTATATGTAGCACTTTTATTTAAACCAAATATAGATACACAGCTACATAAAGCAATACCATCTGCCTCCTTTACCTGTCCCCTACAAACAAAAAACAAACAGATTTAGGGGTTCAGGCAGGTGAGATCAGATGTGGGAGTTGAGTTACGTGCCTCAAATTGTTCAGCTTTCAAGCTGTCCTGACTACTTCCACTTCAGAGAGAATTAGGACCCAAGGGTCTGGGGAGGAGCAGGAATCACTATGACAAGTCTCCCTAATTGAGGGTAAAGATCTTGAAAACTTTTGGGGCAGAAAAAGTTTGTAGTTGTGAGATTCACTTGAATGGAAAAAATCGAGCCTGGAACGGAGTAACCCTGAATTAGTAATAAGGGGTGATGTGCTGTTAATTCCTTCCACTGCCTCCACCTGATGGACAGGACACCCCCCTCCCCCCAGTTTTCAGGAGAGGTGGTGTATTTGGTTTGTTCTGTTGCACGACAGAAGGTAGTAAGAAGCTTGTTTATGCCTCTGCACCTCATTATCCACTTAAATAAATGTTCTGCGTTTATGATTCAGCCTCTGCATCTCTGAGTTCCTAGTGCTTTACACTTTTGAACTTGTCCTTTCTCATGGATGCCGCTGGAGTACACTTCTGAGACTGGGATTTTTACACCACCTTTTTCTTCATCTTTCTATATAAATTGCCTTTCGGTCTCTTAGATTGCTAATGAAAATGCAAATGGCACAACCCCCACAAATTAGCCATATTTAGCACAATTACATCTCCGTTTACCCTTTGACCCAACAATCACACTTCTAGGAATTTTTTTTCCCCGTGGTTTAAAAATTTTAATTCCAGTACAGTTAACATATATACACTTCTAGGAATTTATCCCAAAGTGATAACTGGTAAAAATACCAAATGCAACAAAGATGCACGATGTCATTCATCGCAGCATGACTTGCGATAGCAGATAATGGAATGAGAAATATTAATGTCCATCAACAGGAGAGTGGTTGAACAAGCTAGTTGCATCCACATAACGGGGTGCTACCAAGTGACAAGGAGCGACGAAGCTCGGGCATCATCTCTCAATACATTACGTCTCCGCACACATCAACTGTGTGCAAACAACGTATGCCCGCCCCTTCACCCTTCCCCTTTCTTTGGTGGGCAGATTCTTACTCATCCTTAAAACAGTCCAGGTTACTGCCTTCTCAGGGAAAAGCTTTCCTTTCTCTTCATTCTCAAGATGGATTAGGGTCCCCTCCCCTCTTCTATCAAAATACACTGTGTACATCCTTGTCAGTGCGCTCCCTGAATTGTCCCTCAGTTATCTGTATGTCTGTCGGCCAGTCCATGCAGGTAAGTCTTCGAGAATAGGGCTCTCAACTTGTTCATAACACCCTCAGGGACTGACAAATCCTAGTTGAGTGAGGGAATAAATACATGGAGAACATCAGCCAAGGAGTCTGAACTTTAAATGAGGTCGTGAGGACCCAGGAAAGGATTTTTTTTAAAAAGGAAATTGATTTCAACTTACTTTTGAAAGAAAACGAAGCACTGGTCAGGACAAAGATATGAAGGTGCAAGTGCAGAGAGTTGCCCAGTTTGTGGTCCATTTGGTGGAAGATGGGGAGGGAGGCTTCTCGGAGGAGGGGTTGCTGGAAGTGAGACTTAAGGATTCATTCATTCATTCATTCAAAACAGAATTTACCCAGCACCTACTATTCTGTAGGTGCTGTGGTAGAGACCAAGGGTATCAAGATAAATGGGTCTCTGAGTTAGGCAATCAGAGAGTGGGGGTGGGGAAGGCTTTTTTTTTTAAGATTTTATTTATTTATTTGACACAGAGGGAGAGAGATCACAAGTAGGCAGAGAGGCAGGCAGAGGGAGAGGGGGAAGCAGGCTCCCTGCTGAGCAGAGAGCCTGATGCGGCACTTGATCCCAGGACCCTGAGATCATGACCTGACCTGAAATCAAGAGTCGGACGCTTAACCAGCTGAGCCACTCAGGCACCCCTCACTTACATTTATTTGATTAGAAATTTACTTCCAGCCTTACTACTTTTCATTTCTTTGCTGCTCTTTCATTTTGATGCTTTTGATTGTCCCCTTTTGTGCGCTCCTTGCTGTCTGTAAGTGAACAGAATAACCGATCACTGATACATGTGGAAGAAGTAGCCTGACTAGTCACTGATCATGAGACGAATCTGTTACTATGTAGTGATTAGGGGGCTGAGAGGCAGCAGCCACTGGTACTTAATCAGTTTCTCACAGTTAATACATTTCAGTAACTGCAGTTTGCACCAGGTTGTTGCAGGACTCGTGTCATTTAACTAAATCATCGTAACAAAGTCATGTATAATGGAACCTTGGAAAGTGTGGGCTACCTGTATATGGGGACAATATCTGAATGGGTTTTATTTCTTAATTGCTAATAATGAAACAACCATACAATAAAGCCGCCTACATATTAGCATCCCAATATAAACTTTTAAGTTTATTTACAACAAAGCTATTCTTACCGATTGAGTTAATCCCTGACACAATTTCTCCCCTATTTCCTTCTTTGGGTCCAAAATGATCCCAATAGTATTTACCTTCCTGTTTCCTTAATTTCAAAAACAGAGGTGGGGCGCCTGGGTGGCTCAGTGGGTTAAAGCCTCTGCCTTCGGCTCAGGTCATGATCTCAGGGTCCTGGGATCGAGGCCCGCATCGGGCTCTCTGCTCAGCCGGGAGCCTGCTTCCTCCTCTCTCTCTCTGCCTGCCCGTCTGCCTACTTGTAATCTCTCTGTCAAATAAATAAACAAAATCTTAAAAAAAAAAAAAAAACAGAGGTGAAACTTACAGGTGGGATCTTGAATTTCACATTCAGCTTTATGTTAATTTATCCCCCAATGTATTTGCTGCCCGTCATGGCCTTATAGTTAAAATCTTAGTTTGGACTCAGTCTTTCAAACAGAGCTGGGGTTTTCGGTCTTTGCGTTCCTTTTCTCAGTGCCTGTGAGAGTCTCTTTGTAAACCCCCGTCAGGAGCAGGATGTGCAGATTCCAGAGAGAGATGCTTGGACCACCCTGCAGGAGGGCGGTCTGATGCTGGCCACACAGACCTGGGCTGCTTCACTCCCTTTGGTGGGAACAGAAGTTCTGCCTCGCGCTCATTGGTGATGCTTAGGGTGTGTGTTGTGAATTTAGCATGTGTCTGGCTTCTTCCTTGCTGTGTGGAAAGATATTAATGTAGTGCAGCCCAGGGGTCATGCCAGGCTGAGAGCAGGGTGCCTTCAGGCAGATGAAGCTCTGGTGTTGTTTTCCCCTGGAAATGCAGAACTTAGAGCAGCAGGCACATCTTAAAAGAAAAGAAGAAAAGAAAGGAAAACAAAAAAACCAAAAATCACTCAAGGTTAGATTATCTTGTTGCAAGAATGTTGATAGTAAAAGGAGACTTTTTTTAAAGGGAATTTTCATTATAGAACTCGCCACCATAAACTTGTGAGCTGCATGACTTCGTCCTGGGTGTTTTTGTCCACCTTGCAGAGGAGAGCAGTCCTTCCAACGTCCAGTCTTTTGAGGGTACATGTTTCACCTGCTTCTCTGCCCTCTGACTGGTGCAGCCAGGGACTTAAGACTGGGTGGTTTGGCTCTGGTTCTCAATTTTTTTCCTGATTATTATCAACATGTAAAAAATCTTCTCCTTTCACTTGTGTATGCAAAGATTTAAATCAGAAATGTCATGGCTAAACAAACAAACAAACAACCAAAAAAACCCCCTCAGCTACATTTGAGCTCATATCAATTTTGGCTGCTATGTGCACTTCCTGGCTTCTTGGCAACCCATGTGGGACATACTTGAGGCAGTAACAGCATAATCTATGCGAGGTCATAGGTGAATATTTGGGGCTTCAGAAATTTCCTGAAGTTTCCAGAAATTTCCTGAGTTACTCGCTGTGTGTGAACAAAATTGAGAGCTGGCATTTTAGCAAGAATTATAATCCACATATACCACAATATTATGATAAATATTTTTAAAATCTCTAAATAGACTCAAGCAAGAGAAAGACGAAGGATAACCAACAAGTGCTTGTGCCAAAGGGAAAATGAACCAGGCTGCTCTCCTGACAGGATCCCCCCAGGACAGTGCGGAGGATGCAAAACGAACAGTATACCCTTTACAGCAGATACTGGCGAGAAGCTTTAAGAAGCTGTTCCATGACTACTTTGTTTCAAGAGGCACATTTTCCATCTTGTGGAAGAGAACAAAGGCCAAAGACATGGAGGTACAATGAACAGTCCTTATAACTTGCTGCCCATTGACAAATAATTGACTCAGGCAGAGGATGACCTTCCTCAAGGAACTCACAGTTGCCTTGATACCACTGCTTCGCTAGAGGCAAAAAGCAGACTTAGCTTGACAATAGCCAGACCTCCAGGATCCCATAAATCTTTTGTAACATATTAAAATCCCTTTAGAAACTTCCTTTATCTCTCCCCTCTCCCCAACTTAAAAGTTTATCATCAATCTCCTCGCAAATCCAGGGCAGCTCTGTTCTGCCCAAGGATCTTGTCCTTGGGCTTTAATAAAAGCACCTTTTTGCACAGAGAACGTCTCAAGAATTCTTTCTTGACCGTTCGCTCCGGGCCCACCTCACTCACATCTTATAATTTTAAATGTCACAGTAAGTATTCAGTGTAAGCTAGGAATTAAAATACGGAGTCAGAATTATTTAAACTTCTAAACAGGGCCCTGTCTTCAGTGTATTTTAAGAAACAATTGGTATATTAGGTTTGTGTTGTTTTTAAGAAAGGCAGAATTCAGGACTCCGGGGTGGCTCGGTCAGTTAAGGGTCAGACTCTTGATTTTGGCTCAGGGCATGATCTCGGCTCAGGACGTGATCTCAGGGACCCAGAACTGAGCCCCAAACGGGGCTCTGTGCTCAGCAGGGAGTCGGCTGGAGGTTCCTCTCTCCTCTCCTTCTGCCCCTCCCCTAGCTCACCTGCTCACTCTCTCTCTCTCTCTCTCTCTCTCTCAAATAAATAAATAAATCTTTAAAGAAGAGAAAGGCGGACTGCCACATGCAGCGCTTTATTTAGATGTGTCTGGGGTCTCAGAAGCTGGACCACCCCGCCTCCTCCTACAAATGGACTTTGAGAGCAAACTTGCTTCAAGGTTCTAGCAGGAGAGCACAGCTACTCATATACCCTTGACCGAAGATCTTCCTCTGTCGGGAAAGGTTGGCCTCTTAGACAGGGGGCCCAGCTTTGGGAGAGACGCACCTGGAGGAAGGAAAGGAACCCTCGCCTGGCCAGCCAGATTGGCCGAGTGAACTCTAGCAATCAGTGGGTGACAGCTGTTGCAGCCCGACCACCCTCACATCTGGCACATCAAGTTTTACCGATGGAAGCATAGTAAGAACAAATTTCTTTATACTCGGTGTAATTAGCAATAATTTAGCTCTAAAGACTTATTTCTTTTTTGCCAGTGAACACAAGCAACATAAACCATAAGAGAAATGGTCGGAAATCCGCACATCAAACGCAGACCTTATTTTTTAGTTCCTCATTACTGCCATGTTAACTCACCACTACAAATCTCAGCTCATACATCCATAGTTTAGGAGTAGATTCTAGGAGATTTGGCTACAGTGTTGGCTCCGCTACAAATTTTGTGACTTTAATCAAGATGCTTAACCTTCATGTGTCTCTGTTAATAATGCACCATCTTTATCAATTCCTTAGTTGTTCTAGCTGCCCCCCCCTTTTTAAAGGTTTTATTTATTTATTTGACAGAGAGAGATTACAAATAGACAGAGAGAGAGATTACAAGTAGGCAGAGAGGCAGGCAGAGAGAGAGAGGAGGAAGCAGGCTTCCTGCTGAGCAGAGAGCCCGATGCGGGGCTCGATCCCAGGATCCTGAGATCATGACCTGAGTGGAAGGCAGAGGCTTTAACCCACTGAGACACCCAGGCGCCCCTCCCCCTTTTTAAGTAGGCTCCACCACCAACGTTGAGGCTTGAATTCACCACTGATCAAAAGTTGCATGCCTATGACTGAGCCAGCCAGACACCCCCTCTGTCTCTACCCCATTTCGATAGTCACAATGTAGCTCGTGGCTACCACATTGGACAGTGCAAAACATGAAGCATTTCCACCATCGCAGGAAGTTGGTGGACAGTGTGGGGCCTACACACAGACTTAAATTTGAGTGTAGCTGAATTTTGGGGTTTGAACAAAGCCTCAGGGAGTCTTGTTTCTTTCTGCCTCTCAACTATTTTTACTATTGTGTTGGTTTGTTCTCAGTCCACCAAGGTGGTCTCAGCAGCTCTAACCTCACATCTTGACAAGTTGAAGTTCAGCCTGAAAGAGAATCTTCTCCTGAGAGCTCCTGTACAAATGCTGGTCTCTCCCTGATTGGACCAGCTGGGGACACGTGGAATCCTGTGATTGGCTTAGGGCTAGTCACGTGCTCTGGTTCCGGAACCTAGAGCATCAGTGGAGCCCAGACTGCCAGAAAGCAGAAAACAAGCTAACAAAGGAGCAGGGGAGCCCTTTTGACAAACACAGCAGATACAAAATCTTAAAGCATGTTTTTATTTTTATTTTATTTTTTTATTTTTTTTTTTAAAGATTTTTTTTTTTTTTTTATTTAACAGAGAGAGAGAGAGATTACAAATAGGCAGAGAGGCAGGCAGAGAAACAGAGAGAGGAGGAAGCAGGCTCCCTGCTGAGCAGAGAGCCCGATGCGGGCCTTGATCCCACGACGCTGAGATCATGACCTGAGCCGAAAGCAGAGGCTTTAACCCACTGAGCCACCCAGGCGCCCTTAAAGCATGTTTTTATAAAGTACCATACTATATAAGCTACAAACAACCAAAAACACCAAAAATGGTCAGTTAAAGGTATAAGAATTAAAAAAAAAAGATAGGGAAAGATTAGTCATACAAAAGAAAACAGGAAATAGCAATATTAATTTCAGATAAGACAAATCTCCAGGCAAAAGCAGAAGACAAGCCATCATTTATTTATTTACCTGTAACATTCTTTTAAAAAATTTTTATTATTGGGGGTGCCTGGGTGACTCAGTTGTTAAGCGTCTGCCTTCAGCTCAGGTCATGGTCCCAGGGTCCTGGGATGGAGCCCCACATTGGGCTCTCTGTTCGGCAGGAAGCCTGCTTCTCTCTCGCTCACTACCCCTGTTTGTGTTCCCTCTCTTGCTGTGTCTCTCTCTATCAAATAAATAAATAAAAATCTTAAAATTTTTTTTTATTATTGAAACATGGTTGATGTACAATATTTTATTAGTTTCAGGTGCACAACATAGTGTTTCAACAGTTGTATACATTACTTGGTGCTCACCATGACAAGCTCAGTCACCATCTGTCACCATATACCATCGTTACAGTATTATTGACTATATACCTTATGCTGTATTCTTCATCTTTGTGACTTAGTTATCCTCTTAATCCCCACTCTCTTATTTTGCCCATTTTCTTCCCTCTCCCCTCTGATAAGCTCCTACTTTATTTTGTTCTGTTATTTAGGTTCTACATTTAAGTGAAATCATATGGCATTTGTCTTTCTCTGTCTGACTTATTTCACTTAGCATGATGCCTTTTAGATTAATTCATGTTGACTCCAATGGCAAGATCTCATTCTTTTTTATGACTGAGCAATACTCTACTGCATATATTTACCACATCTTCTTTATCCATTCATCTATTGATGGACACCTGGGTTGCTTCCATATCTTGGCTATTGTTGCAGTAAACATAAAGGTGCATATGTCTTTTCGGATTGGTGTTCTTGTTTTCTTTAGGTAAACACCTGGTAATGGAATTACTGGATTGCATGGTATTTCTATTTTTAATTTTTGAGGATCTCTCTACTGTTTTCCATTGTGGTTGCACCGAGTTTCATTCCCACCAATGATGCATGAGGGTCCCCTTTCTCCACATCCTCACCAACACTTGTTATTTCCTGTCTTTTCGATACTAGCTGTTCTGACAGGTATGAGGTGGTATCTCATTGTTTTGATTTTCATTTCCCTTGAGTGTCATTTTAGATAAAAGGTACAATCTACAAGGAAGATGTAATGGTTAAAAACCTGTGTAAGCCCAAATACATGAACTGAAAACATATAAAACAACTTCTACTGGAAATATAAAAGGAAATTGACAAATATCCAAGTGCAATAGAAATTAACATACCTCTCAGTCTTTGACAAATCAAGTTGATGAAGTAGACAGAGATAATAGCAGTGACATATTCTGAGAGTTGAATTAATAGATACAAATTATTTATAATACAGAGAACTGACCTTTTTAAGTGTCCTTTGAGGATATATGATAATCATATACTTGAACAGTAAGATTATAAATCTATTTTACAAAGAAATTGCACAGCTTACCTTCTCTTACTATTATGTAACAAAATTAGAAATGAATAAAAAAATGTAAAGGATAACAAAGAATTCTCAAATGCCCCAGAATTAAAAGCGTCCATAAGAAACAAAACACCATCTTTAAGGACTCTTGTGTTTAATAATATTTTTAGCTCATCCTTTTGTTCTCAAGAAACAGACACTCATGCAATTCATCTCTGAAAAAAGGGGCATATTGCTAAGCGACATGAACAAGAGGAGAAATGACATCCGAATCCAGCTCTCTGCTTCTCTCTGTTAAGGGCGATCTATGTCTCCCCCTCTTCTTTCCTCCTGCCCCCGCCCTCCACCCTGATACAGCTTCAGAAAAGGTTCAGAAAAGAGCAGTCAGGTTAATGTCTATATTTCATGTGTTGTATTTCTTATCTCAGAGGAATTCCTGCCTCTGCTCTCAGGGTTTCGTGTGTTACTTGGTGAGGGTAAGCATCCCTGTGGCCAGAAAACTCCAAAGGCAGGGGCAACATGGAGTTTCTGTGCTGGCAAGGATGAGCCTGACTCTAGACAGTGGAGAATTTACAATGTGGCAGAGCAGGAGCGAGCCCTCTCTGCAGCCCCTGGCCTGTCACGGCTGCACCAAGAGGCGCAGGCACATCATTCTGTTCTCACTCCTGTTGCAGGGAGGCACTTATTCATGCCCGCTGTAGATGGTCGAATTGTAAAAATAAGGGTTAATTCTTAAAGACATAGCTTGACGGGCACTTGGGTGGCTCAGTCATTAAGCGTTGCCTTTGGCTTGGGTCATGATGCCAGGGCCTGGGATCGAGCCCCACACTGGGCTCCCTGTTTGGCAGGAAGCCTGCTTCTCCCTCTCCCGCTCCCCCTGCTTGTGTTCCCTTTCTCTCTGTGTCTCACCGTGTCAAATAAATAAATAAAATCTTTAAAAAAAGACAAAGCTTGAGTTACCTTGAAAATAACCATCCAGATTGTCGTATTCCCTTTAATGTCAAGTAAACAAGGTATTACTGTGTTTTGTAAGGCTGAATGTGGAAAGTAGAAGTTAAAAATAACTTCTATGGTGAAGCTCACTAGTATTTTTACCTTTTTTTTCCTGTTGTGATATAAAAATCTTGCAAACCGCTGTTCTAAATAGCACCTCATGGGGCCAATAGAGGTCTGAGGTCTATTTCATGGGCTTACCTGCGCATCCACCGCTCGTCATGGAAAGAATGAAGAGGCCGCTGTGTCCGCGTGCCTGCTTGTTCCAATGACAACATTTGCCACTTGGTGGCAGTGATCAGTTTAGTCCAGACTGAGGAGTCAGTCACAAACTCCTGTGATTTATCTTCTCAATCTTAGAAAGCAAATGTTATAAATACATGAGGGCCACTCATGTGAATTACACACGCATTAACTGACCAGAGTAACAAAATTCCTTACAAAATTGAATCATGTAGTAGAAACAGGTGGAATCCAATGAAATTAATCCTTCACAAATAGCAGAAGGAAGTAGCAGATGTTAGATTATAGGATCACTTTTTTGAACTTTTTTTTCATTCAAATCAGTATCTATTATTGCCAGATCTGCTTAGAAAGTATTTCAGCAAATGTTTTTTGGGGTGTATGGGCAGCTCCTGGGGAGTGACAGATTTGCATGTTGGAGAACTCAGAATCTCAGAGGTTAGCTTTAGGGATATCTACCTGGCAGTGAGGAGCCTGGCTGGAGAGGTTTTGCACTTCAATGGAGGACAATGTCTGAAGGTGGAGTGAGGTGGCAGGCAGGTTTGGAGGAAGGACATGGATTTGGGAATTTTTAGGTTACAGTGATAAATTTGGTGATTTACTTGTGAGGGTAGATAGAGATCTGGGGAAAAAAAAAACAACCTAATGTCTCCCCTGCTTTGGCTCAGTTGATATTGATAACTGAACTAGGCATTCGGAGGGCATTAACATAGCTCACGTTCTGGATGAGATCTAGCTGCTTACAGAATATAGAATCAATTATAAACTATTAGAATTAAGTGAGGGAAGTGGCGCTTGGCTGGCTCAGTCAGTGGAGCTTGCGACTCTTGATTTCGGGGTTGTGAGTTTAAACCCCATGTTGGGGTAGAGATTGCTTAAGAAAAATAAAATCTCAAAAAAAAAAAAAAAAAAAAAAAAAAAGAATTGGACCCGTAGAGGTTGAAGGAGCTCTCAGTAACTCCTTACTTTAGAAGAATCTTTGTTCTACAATGTTTCTGATTTATGCTATACTGACCTAGTTACTAGTAATAGTTGATAGTAATTTTCTGTTGAAAATTCAACAATAGTATATACTGGAAATTTTATTGCTGATATATATTGTAAAGTATTTCCAGCACTTACCCCATTACCCATGTTTCCAATTCTTTCACCATCCAAGTCTTTGTGAAAATCTCTTATTTTGCTTCTGCCATGATTCATCTTTATGGGTGCTGGAGATTCCACCGAATCTGTCAGCAGGTGCTATTAAAAAATCCAGGCTAAAATGCCCCAAGTACAATCTAATTTTCTGGAATAGGGAATGGCTGTTTTAAACACTGGCATTCCTAGGCACAGAGTTATATTAAGCTGATAAAAGAACCCATTAGGCGAGACCAATAAAGGGGATCTTTGCTTGGTAAGAGAAAGACCCCAAAGGCGTCAGGTTGAAACTGTTGATTTTCCTCATTAAATAAGCCCTTCCAGGATGGAGCCCATTGAGAGAGAGAGAGAGAGAGGGAAAAAACCCAAGTTTTTGCTTTCTAGTTTTTAATACTGGAAAATAAATTTAATTCGACCAACGTTACTGGACCATAACATGCCAGACATTATACTTTGTGGTTTAGAGTTAAAAAAAAAAAAGTAGTCCCTAACTTTGAGAATCCTACATCTCTTAACAAGGAGATTTTCTGCCTAGAAAAAGGATAGAATGTTAGGAAAGTACATTGTATTCAAAAAGTTTTTTATGTGGCACCTGTGTGGCTCAGTGGGTTAAAGCCTCTGCCTTCAGCTCAGGTCATGATCTCAGGGTCCTGGGATCGAGGCCCGCATTGGGCTCCCTGCTTGGCAGGAAGCCTGCTTCGTCCTCTGCTTTCTCTTTGCCTGCCTCTCTGCCTACTTGTGATCTGATCTCTCTCTCTGTGTCAAATGAATAAATAAAATCTTTTAAAAAAAAGTTTTTTATGCAAGGAGGCAGGGGTCTTTCTAAATAACTCAGTCTACATTCCTTGGCTTCCCTGGTGAGGCGAGCCAGTCTAACCCTCCGCTATCCTTCAAGTTGTATTTCTCATTACTTACTCCTTCACATAAATTTTTAGCTGTACCAGTGGTTCTCAATCTTATCAGATGCAATGCTTCCTTTTTCTCGAGAGAATATATATTAAAATGTCCTGTTTACTATCTTGAAATGAGATTCATAAATAATATAACCTACTTATACATAAGCTTAGAAAGAGCAAATATCATGCAATACGGTAATTTGGCTAAGTGCACGAGCTTGCCCAGGTTTGATTCTGGGCTCTGCTGTCTGTTAACTATGCAAATGACTTGATTTCTCTATGCCTCAGTTTCTTCATCTCCGAAATGGGGGTATTAAGCACTGCTTCAAGGAGTTATAGATAATAGGTCTGGCATACCCTCTATTAACTCTTAATGTCCTAAATGAAATATAAGGGCAACTTGTAATAAAATGATATGTATTTTAAAGATATATTTGTTTATTTTATTTATTTGTTTGTTTGTTTATTTATTGTTTATTTATTTTTAGAGAGAGAGAGAGAGCCTGAGCAGTGGAGGGGCAGAGGGAGAGGGAGCCCAGCAAGGAGCCCAACGTGGGGTTCATTTTCACGACCCTGAGATCATAACTTGAGCTGAAACCAAGAGTCAGAGGCTTAATCGAGCTACCCCGGTGTCCCAAGTAATATGTATTTTAATATATAAATACTCAGACATGACCACATTAGGAAAACAAATCAAACAGACCCTTGGTCCAATCAATGAGGTACAAGTTTTGATTTAAGCTAAATAAGACAGTATTCAACTAAATATTTTTGATGCTTTCTTGAAAAAAACCTGGCTTTGGAAGTCATGCTGAACTAACCATGTTCATATACATGCTAAATCATTGGGAATTTAACAGTTACTGATGCATATCAATCCCAGACTGATTCCATAAGCAAGGCTGCCAGTGAGGGCTTCCTGTGCTGTTCTCAAATGGTGAGCAGTTCTTTGCAAACTTCCAAATAAAACACTACTGGGTAGCCAAGTAAAAAATATACTTTGTTTCTAGGCTCAGGTGGCTGAAACTGACATACGATTCACAATTGAGGGGACGTCTGAAGTTTTGTGCGACACATGATGATTCTTTGTTATGAGGGTTGCCTTTGGTTTTGAGAGATGTCAAACTTCTCCCATCATGAAACTGACCCCCAGTCAACTAAATGGGGGAGCAACTCAATCACTGTGACAATTGAAAGCCTCTACACATACCCAAAATACTCCTTAGGAGGCTCTACCAGCTCAGTGAGGACCCCTGAGCCGGTCATCGCCCTGCTGATCTCCTGAACCTTCACCCACTACGTGGATTGTCATGCGCTGGCCCATCTCACTCTCATTCTTGTCACCTGTGCTCCAAAGATCAGCACCTGCACTATCCCCTCTGGGAAGGTAGCTCAAGTAGTTCCAACCAGATTCTCTTCTATCTCTGACCTCTCCTACTCCTTCTCTTGGGCAAGGTCTGTTTCATGCTGCCTCTGATTCTCCTCGTTTCCTTGGGTCTCTGACCTTTCCCCCTTTCTTAGCTCCACGGTCCTCACGTTCTAGCACATTGTCTAGCACATCAACACCCAGGAAACACATTCTATAAATACACTGAATAATAAATAAACAGGTAAGGGTTTTAATATCTGAATGGTGGAAACGGTGAAAAAATATTTCAGGCAGAAATTAGAGATGATGTTATATGTGTTGGAGACAATATATCTTTCAAAAAAGCTTGGCTGTTGATATGTTTTCACACAGAACACGGAAATCTTCACCTCACTGATTTGCAATGGCTGAGTCTCAGAAAGCTATTTGAGTTGTTTGTATACATGTTTTACCAATATACTCCGCAACAGTAACACAGCTACGTGTTAATGTGTTCAGAGTGTGAACTTAGAATGATTTGCCTTCTTTGGGGGCAGGGCTGGTTCTGTCGGAAGGGACGCGACAAATTCATATTCGTTAAGGTTCACTAGCGAAACTTAAAGACTGCATCTCCCAGAGACATCGGACAGTCCAAGAGGAGGAAATGCCTTCCAAAGAAAAGGGAGGGGGGAGTAAAATTAAAATTTTGGCATTTCAGGCATCAGAGAATGAGTCGGAGATATTTTATGGATAGTGTTAGAGTGACTCCTTAGCTTTCCTGAAGATGGATTATGTTTTTGGATTTTAGAGTATAAAATTATGGCCCTCAGAAGTAAAATATATCTAAGTATCAGTTAGGCAAACGGCCATTTACTGAAGGCTTTATGCGGGTTCCTGGGGATACGAATCTCAGACAGGGTCCACCCCTGCTTTCAAAGAGCTGACAGTCCAGTTAGGAGCCAATTGTATAAATGGATGGCCGCAGACTCTGCAGGGCCCAGTTCGAAGTGAAACCACGGGCTCCTTGTTCACAGATGAGTAAGAATTTCAAATGGTGACATCAGAACGTTACGCATGAGGGGGCCCTTCTAAGGACCGGGACTTGGGAAGGTACATGTCATGGGTGCTTATAAATATATGATACGATAAGTGTGATTTGTGGGCTGAACCTTGAAGGACGGACAGCCGGAAGGGCTGGGGTGACTTGGGCCAGAGCAGCGGAGGGAAGAGCAGCTCCCTTGGTGTAACCCTGTCCACTGACTGCAGGCTTCCTCCTCAGCTCTCCGGTTTGCCCTCCTTGGGATTCCTTCCTTCCTTCTCTCCTGCCTTCCTTCCCTTTTTGAAATGATTTTATTTATTTATTTGACAGAGCGAGAGATCACAAGTAGGTTGGGAGGCAGGCAGAGGGAGAGGGGGAAGCAGGCTCTCTGCTGAGCAGGGAGCCCGATGTGGGATTTGCTCCCAGGACCCTGGGATCATGACCCAAGCCCAAGGCAGCCACTTAACTGACTGAGCCACCCAGGCACCTCTCCTTCTCTGGATTTCGATACTCCCATCTTCATCCTCTTTATCAATTTCAGACACTATCGACCTCAGGGAATAAGCGATGATGACTTAGCTTGCGTGAGAGCTGCCTTGTCTACATTCTCCTCCCATTACAATCCAACCTCCACTTTTAGGGCGCCTGGGTGGCTCGGTGGGTTAAAGCCTCTGCCTTCAGCTCAGGTCATGATCTCAGGGTCCTGGGATCGAGGCCCGCATCGGGCTCTCTGCTCAGCAGGGAGCCTGCTTCCTCCTCTCTCTCTCTGCCTACTTGTGATCTCTCTCTCTCTGTCAAGTAAATAAATAAAATCTTTCAAAAAAAACCCCTCCATTTTTAGTGCTTCTGTCAGTAATTTGAGTGACTTTATTTTATTTCCGTTTTAAAAGATTTTATTTATTAATTTGACAGAGAGAGAGAGAGAGAGAGGGAGGGAGGACACAGGGGAAGAGCACAGAGGAAGAAACAAGCTCCCCACTGAGCAGAGAGTCCAATGTGGGCTCAATCCCAGGACCCTGGGATCATGACCTGAGCCGAAGGCAGACGCTTATTGGCTGAGCCACCCAGGCGCTCCTCTACTTTCATTCTTTTTTTTTTTTTAAAACAAGCTGTAGCCAGTTTTATTAAAGAAAAATTCTGCGTGATTTACTTTTCACCAGTCTGTTCTGGCATGCTTCTAATGATATCAGAATCACCTGGATCAATGATAGCCAGTGTGCATACTCTGTAGTATTTCCTACATGCTGTGCCCAATTCAATATTATTGCCACTGTAGTGATGGACACCAGTTTTGGCCAACATGGCGTAGTATTCTATTTCAGATTTCCTCAAGGCCCGGCAGTTGTCGGCGAGGATGACCAGTTTCACTTTGCCATGTCTGATCATTTTCAGAGTCTGCTTGTACCCCAGCACGTACTTTCCACTTTTCATAATGAGCTGGAGCCTAGAGTTGTTCGACTCCAGCGACTTTTTCGTCTTCTTTGCGGCCACAATCTTCCTGCCTTAGATGCGGGACGGCCCTAACCAAGAGCAGCCGCCAAAATGGCCGGGAGAGAGAAAGGTCTACTTTCATTCTTTATTGATAATTTAGTTCAGGATCAGCCAACTATTGCCTGTGGGCCAGATCTGGCTTGCTGCCTGTTTTTTGCGCAGCTTATAAGTTATAGGATTGTCTTTTTTCATTTTTAAATGGCCGAAGAAAAAATCAAATGAAGAAAAATATTCTGAGACACAAGAAAATTATATACAATTCAAATTCTAATGGTCGTAAATAAAATTTTATTGGAACATAGCCATGTTCATTCATTTATATATTGCCTATGGCTCCTTTCACACTACAACAAAAGAGTCGAATAGTTGGATTGCGACTATTTACTATTTAAATATTTACTATCTGGCTTTTTCAGAAAAAGTTTGCTGACTCCTGGTTTAGTTGGTTAGAATAAAAAAACCAAGTACTATGACCCCCTGTGACCTACCATAACTATGGATGCTCTGGCTTCTTTTACCTTCCTGACCCCTTCTTTTTGGTTCTAGCCAGATCTACTGCCTTCCTCTTCCTCTAGTGCAGTGAGGCTCTGGAGGCCCCAGGACATTTGCACTTGCTATTCTCTCTCCCTGTCATACTCTTTCATCAGGCATCAGCTGGCTCACTCATTTCCTTCAGACCATTTCTCAGAGGTCATGTTCTCTGTCAGTCCTTCCCTGGCTACCTCATCTAATTTTTAGCATAATTCCTTCCCTTGAGCCTCTATATTTGCTATCTTCCTTTTTATTTTCCTCCTAAGCATTTATTACTATTGAACACACGAGGTGTCACTCTTCTTGCTTAGAGATCCCCCATCCTGACTGGAGCAGGGCAGAGTTTTCCTTATTGCTCATTCACTGCTATACCTCAGGCCCAGAATGGTACCCCAACGTTTGGGCTGAGTGAGTGAATACAGGATCCTAGGGTGAAATTGATGTCCTGCAGAACTTCTCTCACTTGCCTTCTAACTCTCAATGCTACCTAGAAGGGATCTGGAAACTTTCAGTTCCTTGTGTCTGTGGAAGTGACTTATTTTCTCTATTGAGGAGATTTTCTCTTTGTCTCTGGAGTGTGGGACTTTTATAATACCTTGAAATTCTTCATCCTGAGCATTCAGAACTTTTAATCCAAATACTCATGGACTTCTATTAGGGGAAATCTTTTACGTTATTGCTTTGATGAGATCATTGAATACTATTTCCTGAAAGACTCACTTGAATTTACCCCCTGACCATGATAACCCTTATTTGGCAATCACATTTATAATATCCAAAAGTTCTTTCTTGTTCTCGAGTTACTTACTTTTCTTAGCACCCTGTTCATTTTTACGGATACAAGATCTTCATGGCTCTCTGTAGGGAGACCCAGTAGAAGGCCATTCCCCCCCACTCTTCTACAACATTTCATGGTTACCCAACAGGGAGATGATGTTATGCTCTGGCACATGCTGAGTGATGCTCTGGTAACCAGAATGTGGAGTTTTCACTCTGGACTGCCCATAGCCACATACCTTGTCTGTATTCTTTGCATAATTTCACTATTTTTAGAGATGAATCCTACACAATGTTGCTTGGGGTGAGGGGAAATGGCTGCCCACAGGCTGGTCTGTGCTTGCTCTGTGAAGTGGGGGCTGATGGAGATACTTGAAAGTGTGGGCCGGGGTGGAGCCAGGTTCTTTTACAATTTCAATCAACCTTCCTTTTTTTCAGGCCCCCATCGTTTATTTGCTTATTTTAAAAATATTTATTTATTGGAGCGAGTGCACCACGAGCTGGTGGGGGTGGGGGGTGGGGGTGGGGAGGGGCAGAAGGAGTGGGAGAAGCAGACTCCCCTCTGAGCAAGGAGCCCGAAGTGGAACTCAGTCCCAAGATCCTGGGATCATGACCTGAGCCGGAAGTAGATGCTTAACTGACTGAGCCACCCAGGTGCCCATCCCCATCACTTACTTAGATTTTCGGAGTTGTCTTGGATTTTTGAGACCTGATCCTCCTGGGGATCCTGCCACACAGATGACCAGTTTCTCTACCACTGTGTGGAGTCTTACTGATGGGACCTCTGGTTTCCTGCCCTCCTACACTTCATACCCCTCCTTTCCTCCATCTTCCAGAAGTCTGTTGAAATCTCTCAAGCTCTAATGCTCTTCCTCCAATTTTCCCTTTGTTCTTTTGGGATTATATACATTTTATGCTTTTCCTATCAGTTTAATGGAGTCTGGGGAGGGAGGGAAAAGGGCAAGAAGCATCTGTGATCCGTTCCTCTTGAACTGGAAGTCCAGCCACCTTGAGGATTATTCCCTTCTATCAGTCAGGTGATCTGTGCTCGTGGAATTTAAGTGGCTCCAATTCCCACCCCATAATTGTGAATGATGTGCTCTTGAGGGGATGTCTTCAATGAGGGCATCTGAAAGCCTGATGAGAAGCAAATCCTTGCTACCGATGTCACTAAGTCCTTATCATACCGTCTTCGGCTGCCACCCACAACAGAGAGCTGCAGGGACAAGTCCATGCAGGGAGATGAGGCAGCATTTCCCAGAAACAGAGATTCATGAAAACAAGAAGCCACCGAGGGAATTTTCATTTTATTCCTGGTCAGAATTACAGCATTTTCTTGTCATCCTTTCACTCCTCCACAGATTGAATTTCATTTTTGTCTCCTTATGAAAGGAATATAAAGAAATGGAGAGGAAGTCTGCAACCGGAGACTGAAGTTGTTTTTCAAACTATTTTCTATTCCCCAAAGGTCATCACTTTCACCAAATAGTAACTTTATTATGTCTTCACTTTCTCTGCTCCTTCAATGGCTTGCTTTCTTTCTCTTTCTTTCTCTTTCTTTCTTTCTTTCTCTTTCTTTCTTTCTTTCTTTCTTTCTTTCTTTCTTTCTTTCTTTCTTTCTTTCTTTCTTTCAGATTTTATTTATTTATTTGTCAGAGAGAGAGAGAGAGAGCGCAAGCATGGGGAACAGCAGGCAGAGGGAGAAGCAGGCTTCCCACTGAGCAGGGAGCCCAATGTGGGGCTTGATCCCAGGACCCCAGGATCATGACCTGAGCTGAAGGCAGACGCTTAACTGAGTCACCGAGGCATCCTGGTATTATTTATTTTTAACATGTTTTTTAACTGACATTTGGTTTGTGAGGCACAGGGTATGCTGGGATGTAGGCTACATTTAATCTATAAATTCAGACACTTCTGAAGAAGGAGAGACACAAACATGACATACAGAGGATTTCTACTTGGCTTTTGAAAACGTTGCCCTTCATCTTTCACCAGTTAAACTGCAAATCAAGTTCCACCGGCTTCCGTCTGGAATGTCAGCTGTTATCCGCACATCATCAAATGAGGAAGATCTAAGGTCAATTGAATTTTTTACTTCTCTACTCAGAATGACCCTTTCTTCCTTGCCTCCAGTGGTGGCAGGCCAAGAAATAGCCCTTCTAAATGCTTACAAGGGAGGATGGAAAGAGTGTTATGCTTTTGTACCATGGGGGTTGGGGAGGCTGTAGCCAGCAACAAAGCCCTGCTTGGTCATTTTTAGGAGGGAGAAGATCCACTGAATGTCAAGAGGAGAGAAGCCAGGTGTTGAGCAGTTCAAATCTCATTGAGATGGATGCTTAAGGAGGCTATATAAATCCACTGAGAAATCCCTGGGTTTGCTTGGAAGCTTCTCATGCTTGTGGTTAGGTGAAAAGTTATTCTTTTGATTGAAATTGCAGACTCTAGACTAGTTTTGTAGTTTATTATAGGGTTTGCTTCTATGTTAATTTGTCTGTGTCTCAGAGATTGAATGATAAGGGTCATTGGGTTTTCAGGTCTGAGCAGTATGATCTTGGTAATGAATACAGTGGGTTGTAGGATATTATAATGCCTGGATGCAAGTCTCGGATTTTCTTGTAGTGGTGTGACGATATTTATGATTTTATCTTTAGAAGGGTTTTCCCTTTTGTTAACGTTTTGCTGGACAGGGGCAACTCGAATTTGGGTAAAATTTTACATGCTGTATCTAAACCTGCAAGACAGCCCCCTGTGATCCCTGCCCCGGGAGTGCACACTGTGTGACCCTCTCCTCTTCTCATAAACACTATGTGGCAAAAGGGATGGACTATTACTTCTGAGAATAGGTTACAAAAATTGTGACTTCTGTCTTGCTAACCCTCTCCTCCTACCAGGAGCTCAACAGAGCTGGGCAAGGTAGAGGTGTTGAGGAGCTGAATAAAACAACCAGACACAACTGAAGGAGTTAAGGCTTTAATCATTTACTGCAAGGGCAGAAGCAAGAGTCTAAAGCTGGAGGAAGCACCAACTCCCCCCCGTTCCATTTGCCCCTGTGGAATGGCGCACCAGTGGAGTCAGGTGGAGGAGCACAGATGTGGGGGGTAGTCTCAGGGTTGAGGAAGCCTGAACAAAAGCCTCCAGTAGTGTTATGGACCTGAGTGGATGTGGGGGTGTAGAGGCGGGGAGGTGGCTAGGAAGTACTGAGTGTAGGAAAGGAATCTTCAAAACTTCCCCTCCTTCCTGCATAAAGAGGATTCAGTGGAATCACCTGAAGAGGACCTTAACCCAAGGTCTCAGATAATGGACACTGATGTAGGAAAGATGTTAGGGTTCAAAGCTGATGGTTTCGAAAGAATTCCTGAGACATCTTTGGTGCAAAACAGTGGTTTTATTAAATCACGGGGGCAGAACCTGTGGACAGAAGGTTCATGAAGAGTGGGGTCATGAAGAGTGGCCCTTTACATACTTTCAAGTTGAGAGGGGGTTTGGGTAAGTCTCTCAGGAATTTTGGAAGCAAGGTTTCCAGGACCTTGAGGAGGCTAGCTATTATTGGGAAAAGTTCATTTATTACTGTCTAATAAAACCTTAATCATAAGGCCCTTCAGATATATGTTGGTGGGTCATATGTTTGGGGGATGATTGCCAACATGTATCTTGGGGGGTTTAGAGATAAAGGAAGTTTCCAAAGAATTTTTATATGTTAAAGGATCCTGGGAGTCAGGCTAAGATTACCTTTGCACCTAGCAAGGTATTAACATGGAGGCGGCTGAGTTCCTAGAGGAATGTCACTCTGCCCATTTCAAGGACTTGTCAAGAGACTCTAGGTAGTAAGGAAATTAAATTTTTCTTTTGCCTTTGTTTCCCACATCAGACACCTGGGGCTGAGAATATAAATATACAAAAGAGCATGATGGTCCAGAGGACCCCAAGACCTTCACTGCAACTCCTCTCAGAGACCTCAGTGCACTCACTGTCCCCGAGTCCAGTGTGAGGAGGGCAGCTTTCCCCATAAGGCCAGCCGGGGAAAGCCTTTGTAAACACCCATGGTCAGGCCTGAAGGGCCACATATAGGACTTAAACCAGGAATGAGAGCTTCTCACTCTCATTAATTCCCTTTCACTCTTGCTTTTTCACTCAGGTGAAGCCAGGTGCCATGTCGTGAGCTGTTGTGCAGAGAAGCCCATGTGGTAAACAACGGAGGGTGTCCTTGGTCAACAGCCAGCATGAACTGAGGTCCTCAGTCTCAGAGCTGTGAGAAACTAAATCCTACCAACAACTGCGGGAGTGGAGTTGGAAGAGTTTCCTTCTCCAGTTGAGCTTTGAGGTGACTGTAGCCCTGGCTAATCCCCTGAGTATATAGCCTGTGGGAGACCCTTAGCAGGAGAACCCAGCTCAGCTGGGTCCAGACTTCTGACCTACAGAAACTTTGAGGTCATAGGTGTTGGTTGTTTTAAGCCTCCAAGCGTCAACGCAATCAGATAACCGATACCCATGCTAATGATGTAGCTCCCACATTCTGGAAAATTGCCTTGGTCATGAGTTCAATTCTAATGGTTTGTTTCCTTTTCTTTGAAAGTGGAGTATAAATATAATGAGATTGTACTCCTCCCAAGAACCAAGATGCTGCTGTTGGAAAGGAGAGGTGGGAGGGCAGGAATTTATTGGTGAGGAGTTCAAGTATCTCTGACTCCCAGCCCATCATTTCCTTGCCTGGTGGGGGGAAAGACAAGCGTTGCTGTTGAGAATTTATGATTTGTGCTGCAAAACAGTGACAGGCTAAGACTTATTTTTATCCTAATATGCTTTTAGCCTCTATTGAGAAGAGCACTGTGAAGTATTTGGAGAAGAGAAAGAAGAGAACTTTGAAATAAGATTGAGCCTAAACGAGGTGGGTGATGAACAAGTGGCATCTCCACTGAACACACTGAGAACAGCTCTGCAAATGTTCCCACCCTCCAGGCCTGTAAATAAACATCTTTGCCTCCAAAACAGGAAAGCAAAACCGGCTAATGTTTTGTGCGTGTGTCCTGGAAACAAAAACACTGGGTGGTGTTTATGGATAAGTGAAGTCGGAGAGACAGGATGCGCACGCTTCGTGTGCCCGGTGCCTTGGATTTGGGAATCGAGGAAGGGATCAATAACAGTAAGAGGGAAGAACAAGAAAATTGAGGAAGTAGAGATGACACTTCCTCTTCTTTCGAACGAGCCTGAGTCTCTGCTCAGCTTCTAATTGTGGTCCTGTGTAGACAGAGCCTCCAGAGCTGTGGCTGCGTAGGGTGGAATCCCGGCCTTCACTTCAGTGGATTATGAGTTTTCTGAACTCAGGGATAACCAGCCAGCTCTTGGATTTACTCTCTTTTTCTCGCATGTAAGTAAAATCACTCCTTGGTTGATGTCTCAGATATCATTGCTTGGCTTATCAAGGTGGCAAAGCAACTGACACCCTAGCCCTCTCTCTTTCGGGATGGGGATGAGTTTTAAAATGTGACTCTTGGGAGATGATACAATGTTGGCTCAGCTCTTCATGAACCTGCTTCTGGGAAGTCCAGTATTAAAATTACTCTTTAATTTCCTGGGAGAACGGTTGTATACTCATTCTGCTTTTCTCTTTCTTGAATGGATCTTGTATTGACAGGTGCTTGGACTTCAGACCATGGGTTTGATTTAGAACAGCAATTTAACACCTGTTTGGGTCCTGAGGCGGTTTGCCTGGAAACCCTCTGTGGCCACCCTCTTTGGAGAAGCTGTGTTCTTTGTGGAGGATCCCCCTTTGTAGGCAGCCAGCTGGAGGGGATTTTACTCTTAGGGAAAAGTCACAGGCTTAAAATCATACCTGTACATAAATGAGAACTTAGGTGATGTTGGTCCTGACATTTTTACCAAGTACACCTGGAACATTTGGTTTTCTTTGCGTGCATGGGAAAGAAATGTAATTGTGGGAGTCAGAGTTACCACCACCAAGGCATCTTTGACTATAGCGGTGGATTTTCTTTTTCTGCAGTGGCCCATGCGTTCCTACTGCTGTCCTAGGCGGTGCACAGTCATACACAGAGTCTGATTCCTCTACCACTCATTATTTTACATAGAAAATAGGAACAGAAAGAATATAGCTTCCTTTCATGCAAGTGGGGAGGAAAGGGACATCAGTGTATGTATTTGCTGAGGTACTCATTCTTTAATCAATATTCTAATTTTCTTCCTTTCCTTTCCTTCTATATCAAGTGCCTTTTCTGGGGAGGGTGTGTGTGTGTAAACTATTGCAGGCAAGCTGCATTAAGCAAATGCACATCAGCTGAGTCTGGAAATAGGAAGTTCTTTCCTGTGGTAGTTTTCTGTGGCAATAAGAGATAAGAAATTACTTCATGACGATTGCCTGAGACTTTCCTTTTGACGCGGGTATCCTTCTTGAACAGCTCACTTCTGCTTTCCATCCAGCATGGAGGCTAGGCTGTGGGAACTGGCAACGCCAACACAGGTTGACAATTTGCAAGCATGTTTAGCATGGCAAACAGTATGTGAAAATGAAGAAAATCCTCAACAATGGGCTCTCAGGGTCGAAAAAAAAATTCGCAAAGGGGAGTTCCTATACACTGAGCATTCAAGATAGTGTGTGCCACATAGTAGGCTCTCTGTCAGTTTTTGTCAAATGGATGAATGATGGGGATTGTTCCTAAAGTGAGTGTGGTAAGACAGCCTTTGCTTTCTCTCTGTTACTCTGACACGTCAGGAAATGCTTGTTGGAGGTCAAAGTGAAGGAAGAGGGGAGAAGAATATAAAGGTGAGAAGAGGAGAAAGGGTATACAGACATGAGATAAAAGGAAGTGGTGATGGAGATAAGAAGCCCTAAGCGTGGCAGTCTGGTGGTGATGGTGGTGGTGGTGGCGGTAGACATGGCGGTGGAGTGGAGGTGATTCTGGGAGAGCGATATGATGTAGTCAGAAGACATAAACATGGAGTCAGACCCATCTGTTCAAAATCTATGAGCTCTGAACCTGTAAATTGGTAATTATAACACGGAGCTTTGGGGGTTGTGTGTGACGGTCACAAGTCCGACTGCCCACAGTCTGCCCCTTTATGGGTCTTCACCAAATGGCCTTTGTCAATTTATTTTCTTCAGCTCTCAAATCATTACAATCACCTTTAAAAATGTAGCCAGCAATTTATATTTTCTTCTTTATGCTTTTCAGCATAACTACATAAATAAGCATGATTCTTTTCAAGAATTACATATTAAGAATAAATGTTATGAGCCTAGTTATCAGGATGGTTAAGCACATGGCAGTAGATTTATATAAAGGAATATTATCAATCCATGGATGTTTATGGAGATATTGTCATTTATTAATGCTAAGTAAAAAATAACAGAAACACAACTGTTCAAAATATGTAAAAATGCTGTAGAGAAGCAAGATTGAGGTAAATATGCTAAAATGTGACTGTATGATTAGTAGATTTATAGCTATTAGTTATAGTTCTCTTTGTACTTTTCTATTTTTTTCCAAGCGTTCTATTAGTGGAGCATATCTGGGCTACCTTAATAATCTGAATACAAAATAAATGTTGAATTAAAGTAAACAAACAAACATTTAACCCTCTTTTTAATCTTCCACCAAAAATAAAACAAAAACAGCTTTTAGTTGTAGTGTGCTAATGTTTGTGGTTCATTGCATTCTAAGTAATGACACAATTGGTGTTACTTAATGTTTGTATGGGGATCCCTTTTGAGATTAAGACTGGTATGGAATCATGTGATAGCTCTAACATGAAAATAAATAAGATCCCACCTGCGGCTGACTGGTCTCATTAGTGCCTAGAATCACATTAAAAAATGGGTTATTTTCTCTGGATGATTTATAACAGCCTCTAAACCTGTATTGGATGACATTCTAGCAAGTTCAACAATCCGTTCCATAGTTAATAGTTCTAAATTACACTTAGACTTGCCAGCATATGAGTAATTACTTTTTTAGGGCATGTTGACTTATCTTTATCATCTTGGCCTACTTAGGGAGAGATTGGAGAAACATTTTTGTGAAGTCAAGAGATAATTCTTGTTGTTAGGATCTTGGCCATCTCATCTCACAGTGCCAGTGACAGCCTGTCACCCTGGAGGAGTCCCCGATCAGACTCTAATCCGGAATCAAATACTCGGGCTCCTAGGTGTTGAGCAACACTCCTTTGTCTCAAAAAGATCAGGGGAGAGATATTTACCAAAGAGACAAACGATGAACAAATGTGACCAAAAGACAAGCCTCCCAAACTAAATAGTCATTGAAATAGAAGTAATGGAAGAGTGAAATTTAGCCCGTTTAAACTCATCCCCATATTGCTAGGATGTGGATAAGCCCTTTCAAAAATGTCTGAATACATTAGTGAGAGTGAGTTAAGATTAGAAGCGAAAGAATTAATCTGACAGACAAGAAACCTCTTGCCCAAATATGCCCACATGGAATATAACTCGAACTAGAAATAGCACAGTAGGCTTTTGAATAGAGTCCATAGCATTTTCAGAATATTGCATGTGTGGGGCACTGAATAAAGACCAATGATATTACTGAACACCTGCTATGTTCCAGGAACCAGAAGCAGCACTTTTACTAGTACATGAACAATTTCAGTCGCTTCTCAAAACAATCCTGGAAAACAGGAGTTGTCGTCTCCACGAGCCCAAAGCCCAGAGAGGAAAAGTACCGTCTAAACTCCCACACGAGGCAGAGGCAGAGACAGGATTCAAACCCGGATCTTTGAGTGTCTCCACTGCGGCTTGACCCCTGTGTCACAGGGCCTTATGCTGTTTTCATTCACCTTAGAGATTTTCTTACATCAGCTGGTGGTTTGAGGCCAACAATTTGGGGTAAAGGGTGAGTTCGAGTAGATGCATTGTCTACTTTGAAATCTCTTTAAGCAAAATTCCTTTCCATTTCCTGACTGAGAAAGTAGTGAAAAGGATTTTTCTTTTGTCTTTAGGGAACTTCCCGTGCCCTACAGGATGGCATGTATGGTTACCTACTTTCTAGGCGGTCCGGTGGTATTACGCAGGGACCACCACTCAATCAGAGGGGAAGAAAGGGACTGGGAGACAGTAGCATTCATCACTGCAAGGGCCATCTTGTGGCCCCTTCATATAACTGATCTAATCTGAAAACACCCAATTTTCATTTTGAGTGTTGATGGACCCATATTGATGGGGCTTTATATTAGGCTCTGTGTATCAGTGGGAAGAGCATAGGTCCGGGGGTTAGGAGACCTGGGCTGCCCATGACGTATGACAGTTGGTTGCTACCAAGCAAGGCATTTAACTTCTCTACATATAAGTCTTCTCATCTATAGAAATTCCTAACCAGTATGTTTTCTGGTGTGGAAGAAAGTAAAAATGTTACAAACCAATGGGGTCTTCTGTCTTCACTCCTATTCCAGTTTCTTACCATGTAGAGACTCCTTCGGCATACAAGGGCTTTGCTGACTGAAGACGATTAAAGGTAGTAGGGGGTGTTATGGGCTGAATTGTGCCTCTTTAACCCAAAAAAGATAGGCTGAAGCCTCAAGCCCTAGTACTTCAGAATGTGACTTTACTTGAAAATAAAGTAGTTGTGGCTGTCATTAGTTGAATTAAGGTGAGGTCATAAAGGATCGGGCCCCTAATCCAGTATGACTGATGTCCTTATAGGAAGGCAGCCCTGTAGAGACAGACACACAGACAGCACGTGATGAGTGGTGATAAAACAGACATTGGTGTGACATAGCTACAAGCCAACAACTGCCAAGGAACTGCCACCTGGCACCAGAAGTTTAGGAAAAGGCAAGGAAGGATTTTTCCCTATGGTTTCAGAGGGAGCATGGCCCTTCCAGCATCTTGATTTCCAACTTCTGGTCTGCAGAGCTGTGAGAGCATAAGTTCCTGTTGTTTCGAACCACCCAGTTTGTAGTATTTTGCTGCAACAGCCCTAGAAAACATACAAGGGGAAAGAATAAAAGTCGTTTTCAGTGCTAGTGATCAACTCATCTGCCTTGCTGAAAGCACTTCTAGGGACCAAATCCAGCATGACTCATTTCTCTGACTTTAACCTGTGGCACTGGGCCTCAAACAGTGGAGTCACTTCCTCATTGAATGGGAATGAATAAAGACACTTAACAATGAAACACTTTTGCAAAATGAAAATCAGGCTATTGTAAAACCTATAAAAGGGCATCTTTTCATAAATTGAATCAGGCTAGAGACTCCAGATTATGGTACCAATGTGGTCATTTGCTAGATAGGGAACATTTGTGTCTACTTGGGAGGATATTTATTTCCTCAAGTTGTGTATTGGAAGAAAAGGTTAAGTATTCTGACTTGGAAAATAATGCAATGTGCTGGTACTTTGGTCCAAATATAAAATTTAAAATTTTAAGCATACAGCAAATGGAAACCCCCAATTAATGAGCCATCAGTTCCTTAATTAATCTAAAATGGTTTAATCTAAAATTACTGAGTCCTTTGATACATAAAATTAATTTGGTACCTGTCTAGCCATTTTTATGACAGCATAAATAGCCAGGACTTCAAGCATAGTCTTGGGTTTCTCTGCAACATAAGAATCTCTTAAATCCCCTTTTCAATAGAGTTAAATTACCCTAATTCTTTTTACCATAATTACCTCTGGCAGGACAACATTCTTTTAGCAGGAAAACATCATTGTATGAGGCTAGACTTTTAATCTGCACAAAACTAGAAATATATTTTTGATTCCCCTTTTATTTTTTTTAAAAAGATTTTATTTATTTATTTGAGAGAGAGCGAGCGAGCCTGTGTGGCCACGGTGGGACGGAGGGAGAGGGAGAGAGAATCTCCATCAGACTCTGTGCTGAACACAGAGCCTGATGGGGGGGGGGCTCGATCTCATGACCCTGAGATCACGACCTGAGCTGAAACCAAGAGTTCGAGGCTTAACCGACTGTGCCTCCCAAGTGCCCCAGGTTTTTTGTTTGTTTTTTTGTTTCCCCTCTAATTGACCCATATTCAATTTTCTTTAGATTTGTTATTCAATTTATATTTCTTTCAAAATGCTTGACAGAAATTTGTGAAGTTCTATTTTTAAATTTGAGCAGGGCAGTTCTTTTTTTCTTCACAGTGAAGGAAAATTCTTTCTTAGGAGTCTTATGCACTGATCTCTAATGTCAGAGAGAAATAGAACATTTAGCCGTTTATGGGCAAAAGTATGTATTGATACTGAACCTTGGTTTAAAATAGGAAAATACAGACCTCTCAGAAAGGAGAGCAATAAAGCTGACTTAAAATATTTTCCAGGAACCTCAATTTAACATTGTTCATTCCCATAGAATGTAATTTGGTGCCACGTGTCACAACTCACTTGGCTGGACTTACACTAAGTCATGTTTTAAGGAGGAAACCTTTAATCTTTTCAAAAATTGAGCTATCAACACAGAAACCATACTTTTTAGGCTACTTGTTTATGATTATTCTGTTGGGATACCTCAGAGCATAGCATAGTATTGGGGAAGTCTGAAATAATTTTTATAGTGTGATGATTATACATAGTCTCATTAATTTCTTGAACATTTTTGAAAATTCTGCTCTTTTAGCAAATTAATAGTTGCAACAAGAACGTTTTACTAATTCACTTAAAGTGCAGGTCAGTTATAACAACCTTGTTCTTTGCACATGTCGAACACTTGAAGCAAATTTTGCTAAAAGCCTTATTTTCTGGTTCCTGTTGGACCATAAACCCCAAACTCTTGCCACCCTCACCAAAAAGAAAAGGCACATAATTGGTCTCCCTACTGAGTATCAATGTTAATCGCGTAATGTGATAGGAGCCCCTTTTTGAATATTCAACATTTACCACATGCCTATCGAATACCTAGTATTTTCCAGGTGTTTCACCGCAAGAGAATGAACAAGATTACCTTTTAAGTTCCCTTATATTACCTGAATTAACTACCTTTTCTTGGTTAGATTTAGTTACAGCCATCTTTCAAAGAGAAGGATCTGAACTTGAACTCTCTAGGCCGAACGAGGCCGAAGTTTTCCAGCTAGAACTAGATTTCGCCCTGGAACACAAGTTGCCAAGATGTCCTGCAGCTGGATTTTCAGCTTGATTAATCAAGTAGAGCTGCTTTTGCGTAGGTAATGGGGACTCGAGAGGGAATTGTCAAGCCAGGTTTGAGCTAGGCACAAGAGTACCATTTCGTTTTATTTTGTGAACACTCGGAAACATTCCACAGTTACGTAAAATCAGTTGCCTTGAGAAGAACGCCAGACCCCAAGCAATTCTGAGCCGGGAAGCCAGCAAGCTAGTATGAGGAGAGAGACACCAGAGCGTTTATCAAAGCCGAGTAAGTGAGCAGAGCAAGTCGGCCTCCAGGATTCCCTCGGAGGCAACTTTGCTTTCATGTTTTGGTATTCTTCATAACAGCAGGGTTCTAGATATGGGGTGTGGTCGTTTCTACTTTGCATTAAATACTCCTGTGTGCTTTGCGTTGGGAGCAAATTAGCAAGACCTTCCCCTCTAAATCCTGGGCATTGAGTATCTCTATGCCCCATGGGCTCCTGCTTCTTACCATTGCTCTCAAAGTCTCCACTTGGGTCATACCTGGGGCCCTTCTCTGTACTCATCCTCCTGAATTCAGCATCTTTCAGGATTGGTCACAAAACCCAATTATCATTTCTGTAGGCCTCAGGACTCAGGATTTTCTACCACATCTACCTTAATGCTCTTTACACTCCCTCCCTCCCTCTCTCTCTCTCTCTCTCTCTCTCTCTCTCTCTCTCTCTCTCTCTCAGATGTCTCTGTAAGTCTTTCTGTCAATCATAGCCTCTGATCTGATTTACTTCTTGGTTCTCTGTCTCGCTGTCTCTCAAGTTTCTCTCTTGGGAAGTCCCCTGACCTCGATTCTCTTACAACTCTTGTTTCATAGAATGATTGGAAAACCCATCTTTCCAGTCTTGATCTAACTCTGGTTCCCCATTCAGTTTCCTCTTGCTGGCAGGGCTGTGCATCTGCACTGACATTATTGTCCCGTTTCAAACCGAATTATTACCTGACATTCTCTGGATGTTCTCCTTAGACTCTTCTGAGAATTCACAGAGAGTGGATCAAAACAAATGAACTTGGTGAGGTATTATTTTTTAAAAAGTCATTAGGAAAAAAAAAGCCATTAGGTTCTCATCTTCCTTCATTTAGGGATTAACAGCATGGTTCTCCAGTCATACTGTATTATACGTTGATATTTTGTGCTTGGGCTTGTCCCTGGGTCAAGTTAGCTTTGGTGTCTGGTCTACTTTCTTCCTGGTCAACTGGTCCTCCAAGGAAGAAAAACTTCCTTCTTTTTCCCTACCTGTTCTCCCCAATCAGTAGTCCCCAGGTAATCTTGGCTGTGGACAAATATCTTTTCTTTCCCTTGTCCCCAGTTTCTGTACTTTTTTTTCATGATTATTCAGGTATCTTGGACTAATCTCTTTGCTGAGGTCTACCCTTTGCTTGGCTCTTCAGCTTGTGCTGGGTCTCCTGGTGTAAAGGAGAGATTCTGTGATTCTTTGGCTTATTTGAATTTTGTCTTATATCCCACGGGGCTCTGAGTAAGTATGACAAAGGCTCAGGTTTAGCTGTCTTTTTATTATGCAGATATTTCCATTGAAAATCTGTTCTATTCTCTTGAAGAGCCTAGAGAAGTGTCACATATTGATATCTCAGTATCTGTATTTTAGTTATTTTTTCAAATTTATTTTATTTTTACTTTAATTTTATTTTTTCAGTGATCCAAGATTCACTGTTTACGTACCACACCCAGTGCTCCATGCAATACTTCAGTAGCTGTATTTTAGGATTGGGCAAGTAGGAAGCTGGTTTCTCAAAAATAGTTTTCTAAATTTTGTGTTTGCTTTTGTTTTTGTTCTAGTCTATCAGAGAAGGACCTCCTTCTAAATCCTAAATGCTTGTTCACATGGAAGCTCTGAGCTGTGACTGCTTTACAATCTACTGAGTGTGTGTGTTTATTTTCTTATATTGATACAAAGACTTTGTACTGTCTGTATGTGGGGAAGATAGTAACACAACCATTGAGGAAACTGAGGCTCAGAATGGTTCAATGTTGTGTCCAGGCCAGGCTTCTAGTAAATAGCTTAGCTGAGTCTTGAACTCTAGTTGATGATTTCTTATAGGAGGTTTTTTCCCCTTTGGAGAATTCTGTTGCCTGGCTTTTTATCAATAAGTTGTCTCTACTGATTTATCATCAAGGTGAAGTTTGAGTTCAAGTCTAATCATCTCCTGCCCCTCAGTGTCTCCCAGCCTGGGTTATCCCATCAGGCATGTGTTCTCAGCCTTATACTTGCCTGGGTCGGGAGGCCCCTACTCACCTGTGTCATAAGCTTGATGTTAACGCTTACTGCATAGAATCAGACGCCAAACCTATTGTAGCTAGGAGGGCATTTAGACTCCATTTACTCTAACACTGCCACCTTATGGGGAGGAAACTGAGGCCCAAAGAGATTCTGTGATTTCCCAAATGTGTATAGCCTGTTGAAGTAACGCTCGGTTTACTCCCGAGATTTCTTTAGTCCTAGTTGTTCTTCACTGTTAAATCTGGGTTTAAATGAACACATTCTTGGAAAGGAAAGGTCTTTAAGTTGTTATGAGTTACTAACACCAATGTGAGAATTAACTATTCAGATTCTTCCAAGTGAGTGCTAATTCAGATTGCCAAATCAGCTGGCCAGCATGTCCAGCCTCGAGTTGATAAATACCTGATTCAGATCCTCTAAATATTAACTGCTGAACAGAAAAGGCTGCATCATTTATTTTTTAAGTTTCTTTCAACTCTTCTCATTTAAAATGTCTTTCTAGATAATGAGGTATTTTCCTTTGAGTATGAAGATGGTAGATTTACTTTATTTCATCCTTCTCTTCTAAAACTCTTTTTTGTCAAGGCTTTGCATGCACAAGCTGTCCAGGTTGAGGGGATGGTCTGTGACGAGGAAAAATTGAAATGAATTGGGTGTATGAGGATGCAGCCCATGGCTTTAGTTTCAATAACAGTCTGAAGACCATAAGGAAATGAAGCCCATCTAGTTCTGCTGTCCTTGGATAGGATACAGACCTGTGTTTCCACAGGTAGGAGTTCATGCTAGCTTTTCCATTATATCAGATTTCTTTCAAATCTCCCTAACCACTGTCCCATCGAAGGACCCCACAAGGCCTGCTTCCAGATCAGCTGAGTATCTAGATTTTATAAGCCATTTTGAGGACATCCCAATCGCACGTCTCTTTACTGACAGCTTTTCTGTATCCTGTAATGCACCCTTCCAACAGAGCTCCCTACCCAGTGTCTCTTTCTCCCTTGTGCCTTCCTCTTTAAGTGACAACTTTTTTTAGTCTCCAAAGGTATTTGTGCTGGCTTTCTACCTGGTAGTTTCTCTGGTGCTTTGGAAGTCTGCACAAGATGGAAGTGGAGAGAGGCACTCTTAAATGGCATAGAAGTGTGATTTCAAGCAGGACCTCCACAAAATGCTTGAGTCTTTGAAGGAGAGAATCTCTTCAAACTTTTTCAAGATTTTTAAATCAGAGAGTTTTTATTTTTATTTTTTGTTATTTATGTTTAAAGATTTATTTATTTATTTGAGAGAGAGAGTGAGAGTGGGGTGGGGATGGGGCAGAGGCAGAAGGAAAGAGAGAGAATCTCAAGCAGGCTCCCCATTGAGTGAGGAACCCATGCAGGGCTAGATCTCACCACCCTGAGATCATGACCTGAGCCAAAATCAAGAGTTGGAGCTTAACTGACTGAGGCACCCAGGTTCCCTACCCAAAACAACCAATTTTAGTTTCTTGATTAAGTTTAGACTCTCAGATAAGTATTTGTCATTCTCAGGCTTTCATCAGAAGTTGCATTTGCTTCATAAAAAGTTATCCATCGGCCAAATGTCTTGCAGGGTACGAAGTAGGAAAATGTCATGGTCCCTGATTTTTTCGTGCATTTCTCTAAATGTGAATTAGTGAAATTATAGCAGGATATTCTTGATGGGACCTGTGTCTTTTCCATGTGGAAATAAAAGATTCCTTTATTAAGGTTCACCTTTAGCTAATAGACTGGAAAATGCTGAGTCAAACTTTAGGACTAGGTGAGGCTATTTTTGCCCCTGGAAGTATTGGAAGCAATGTGTAGTGATAAAAATGAAGAGGTAATCAGCACGTAAGAAGCCTGGTTCCATGGCTGAACATACTCGTGAGGGGCCCTGTCAGAGAAAATTCTTGGACTGGTTTTAGAGTTGCAATGAGTAGAGTTTCCTTGGGCCAAGTGTTAGTTGAAAGAGAGGCTATAATTTTAAAAGTCCTGTTGGTATTCTGTTAAAAGGAAGGTTGTTTCCCATCTTATTCTGTTTTGAGGGAGTGGTTTGAATTGGATCTCTTTTGTCCCATACTTAAAAAAAATTGGATTCTGCATTTGTTGTTATTGGTTATTGATGTGTTATATCAGGGAAGATTATCCCTAGGAGGAAGTATTCTATTCTGGTAGGCAATATGGAATTTCAGCTATTCCCACGCCACACATACTTAGTCTTCTCATTTTCTTCTTGCTGGGGGAACAAGAGTGTGCTCCTTGCAACAGAGGTATGTTGTGCTGTGATTTGTACAGGTGGAAGTTTCAGGTTAGCTAGGAGCTAAGAAGAAATTTTAACAGCATTTATTCCGGATCGGGGCCAGAAAGTGCTCTGGAGTTGCTGAAAACAAAGATTCAAAACTGAAACTGGTCCTGGTTTGAGCTGAGACTATATGTTCCCCTGATGTAAGGGGATCTCTTATTTAGCATAGACTTGTCTGGAAATCTATTATTTTCCTCATTTGCTTGCTCAGCCTTTGGAGCCTTTTGACCACAACACAAGGTTGGTGTGGGACTATTTAGCGGTCAAATGGGTAGGGAATCCAGTAAGAAATACCGCATTTTCTTTTTTGCATGACCAATCTAGGAAGTCATGACCAAGTTGCTCATGTGAATAGTTAAAAATGTTGTTCTTAGTCATTTTACAAGAAGGCAACTTTAAACTTTTTTGTTTCTCAGAAAAATTAGAACCTAAACCAGGTTTTTTGTGCAGTTTGGTATCAAAGATTATTTCTTCCTGTCGTCTTCTGAGATTTATGCTTAGTAGCCTTGAAAAAAGATTTAAAATATTTTTCCTTGGTGTTTATAATAAACCAATCAGTGTTTTAGGTTGAGTATCACTCTATATCCCATTAATTAATCATAAAGCATGTTTTGGAATTCCCTAACCAGATTATTATTTACTTGGTTGTGTTTTGAATCATTCAATAGCATCGAAGGCTTAAGTTGCTTAATTTTTTAAGGTGAACTCAAGAATCTAGCATAATAAAGTGGAATGGGAACCTCAGATATCATCTGGCATTAACTCTTAAATTTGAGACAGAAGAACCTGAGGCTGGAGAGAATGGGAGTCTTAAGTGAGGTCACAGTGCTAACTTGTGGCAGAGAGAAGAGAGGAAGAAAGAGAGGCTCCCAAGTTAGGCAAACTTCTTCATGAAGGATTTTGTTTAGGGCCCCTGATAAGTTTGTTGCAAGAATTCTCTGCCTTTAAAGTCCGTGGTTCTTGGTCCCACCGCTTCAAAGAATGAAGAGGTGGACTGGAGGAAGAGTGGTGGGCAGCAGAGGAAGGTTTACTGAGCAAGAGCCCAAAGCTCCCAGAGAGGGAGGGGGGCCCGAGAGGGTTGCCTTAGGAGTTTCTAGGTTTTGGGATTTTATGAGTGCTTTGGTGGGACTATCTTAAGCAATCAGGGTGTGCTGAGTCGTGCCAATCAGGGCTTTGGGCACATATCTGTCTTCCTATGAAGTTAATGTCTGTGTGCTGATGGTCTTTTTGGGCTGATATCTGGGGGCTTCTGTCTTTTTTTTTAATTAATCAAGTAATTAATTTTTGTTAATGGGGCTTATGTTTAACTGTCCCCTGCTTGTGATAAGGACGAATGCCTTGCGGTTAATTGTCTTATTTTAGAACGTTTTGCAGAAGTCACTTCTGGAAAGGCTGCAAAGCCGAATGCTAATGTGGTCCCATCTAAGCTGCAAAACAGGATGTCAGTGCTGTTTGATCTTAGCTGTCCTGACTCCGTATCTTCTTGTTGGGGACCCCGGCCCTGACTACCTGACTGTCCCATTCACTCCTAAGATGCTGACATGCCTTGTAAATCTTCAATGTGGAGAAAATTTTTCATTGTAGGTATTTTTTTTTTTAAGATTTATCTATCCATTTAGAGAGAGAGAGAGAGAGAGAGAGAGAGAGAGAGAGAGAGAGTAGGGGGGGGGGCAGAGGGAGAGACTCTTTCAAGAAGACTCCTCCTTTAGTGAGGAGCTCAAAGCGGGGCTCAATCCCACCACCCGTGAGTTCATGACCTGAGCTGAAACCATGAGTCTCAGGCTTAACTGACTGAGCCACCCAGGCGCCCCTAATTATAGGGATATTTAATAAGCAGCTTTCCCCTATTTATTGGGCAAGGAACACCTTCCCGGCAGAACTGAGCAAGCCTCGGGCTCATTAACCATGTTTTAGAAATACTGTTCTTTACCTTACTCCACCCTTTAACCAAAATATGTAATTTTTTGCAAGTGAAACAGTCTTAACAGCTATAATTTCACATTTTGTTGGCCCCATTGTTCTATATCTGGGGAAAAGATATGGGGATGCAATGGAAATGAGAACAGTAGGTGACTCTGGAATTGTTTTTGTTCTGAATCTTCAGGACATGAATTAGACTTAAATCCTAAAAAATGAATGAACTGGTAAGGGAAGGAGAAGCTTCTTAACTCTTTAAATAGGTAATTCATAAAACAAAGGCAGAGAATCAGCAATGTTTTGTTGTAAGGAGAACAAACTTCTTAAATGATACGAATACACATGGAGGCATATAGGATGAACCTCGTCTTGCTTCTTCTAACTCAGCAAAACCCATCCAAATTACGATTACGACAGTTGTGTCAGTGAGAAACTATTGCAACTACTTTATATGAAACTAAGTATATTCACTTAAATTCAAAGAAAGGACATCCAGAAGAAACATTCATGAAGTTGCAGTCAAAATTACTGAACAGACTTTATTAGGAACTTTTATCATCCTCTCCCCAGGAGCACGTTAGACCTCTGAGGACAGAGATTCACGTTCGTTGTCCACTTTATGTATTCCCAGTGCTTAAAAGAGGGATTGGCACAGACCAGATGCTTAGTAAATATTTGTTGAATAAAATAGTTTATTTTATTAACTAGTCATTCTTTATTGATAGGGTAATGCAGACATTCATTTAAAATTTTAAACATTATGAAAGAACACAGGATGAAAAGTTATGTTTACTCTTCATCTAGGACTTCCAGACTCCCATCATAGAAGAAATCATGGTAACCTGTTTGCATAATGTTCTTCTAGAATATTCTATGCATATCTAAACATACATACATATATGTGTGTATATATACATATATACATTTATATATGGTTGTTTTTAAACAGGTAGAGGCACACATATAGATTGTTTTACATGTTTATTGTATTCAATTAAATGCCTAAATGACATAGATTTTAAGAATTGCTTCTAGTAAATGAAAAATTACATAACATTGACATTTTATTTTTCATTTCTTGATGATTTCATATGCTATAAACCATTTGTGTTTCTTGTCTATGAACCGCCTCTAAGTTCTTTGTCAATTTTTCTATTGATTTAATGGTCTTTTATAACTGATTTGTAAGAGGTCTTTATATATGAAGGAAATGAGCTCATTGTCATATGTGTTGAAATAGTTTTCCCAGTTGATCATTTGTCTTTTGACTTTTTATGGTCTTTTTTTTCTGTGCAGAAAAAAACCATTTTTTATGTAGTCATATTCACTAATCTTTTTGGAATTTGGGTTTTGTGTATTGCTTAGGAAAACAGTCTCATCTCCAAAAGGAAATAAATTCTCCTAATTTGCTTCTGATAGCTTATTTTATTTTATATACTCAAATGTATGACTCACCTCAAATTTAATTTGATGAAAGGTGGCTTTATTAGATGTTTTCTACATAGCTCATCAGTTGATTAAGCCACATTGCTAAATTTTAATGTATTTAAGCATTAAACAAGGGTGTGTTATTTAAACCTGGGATTCCTCACATTACTCCCAACAAATAAAACAAACAACCGTTTCCACAAAGGAAAACTTAAAAGTTTCTGTAATTTTTAAATGCTGTAACAATGATGATTGCAGGGAGCAAAATATCAAAAATATAATTCAATTTCCATCCTTATTATCTTTCTGTTACTCTTCACTCTATGATTTTGGGGTACCTGCAATTGTATGGAAAAATCTGACTCATGAAGAACAACATAAACAGAATTCATTTTGTTAATTTTCTAAAAGTCTAAGTGGATTTATGAATAACAGCTAATGCTTGGATGACAGTACATATTGGCGCATTTTGTTATTTTGTATTTCTGACACTACTTTTATTTTTATCTTAATTATTTTTCAACACGGACCTAGCTAGATTTGGTGAACTGAAGACACAGCTAGTGTTAAAATGTGCTGCATTAAAATATAATCATTGTCAGAGAATGAGAAGACAAGCCACAGATTTGGGAAAATATTTGCAAAGGCATATCTGATAAAGCACTGCTATCCAAAATATACAAGAAATTCTAAAAACAAAAAAGAAAACAAACAACACGATTAAAAAAGGGGCAAAATATTTGTTCATAGACCTCACCAAAGATAAAGAACAAATAAGCATATGAAAGATGTTCAACATCTTACCTTGTTAGCGAAATGCAAACTGGAACGATCTATTAGAATGGCCCAAATCCAGACCACTGACAACACCAAATGCCAGTGGGGAAGTAGGGCAACAGGAACTCCTATACATTAATGATGGGACTGAAAAAGAGCACAGCTATTTTGGAAGACAGTTTGGTGGTTTCTTACAGAACAAAACCTATCCTTACCATACTATCCCTTAACTGCACTCCCTGATATTTACCCGAAGGAGCTGAAAACCTAAAACCTGCACAATAGATGTTTTTAGATGTTTGGCAACAGAGTTGCCAAAACTTGGAAGCAACCAAGATTTCCTTAACAGAGGAATGGATAAACAAACTGGCACATCCAGACAATGGAATATTATGAAGTGCTGAACGGAAATGAGCTGTCAAGCCGTGAAAATACGTGGAGGACGTTTAATGAATCTTCTAAGTGAAAGAAGCCAATTTGAAATGGCTACTAACTGTATGATTTCAACTGTATGACAGTCTGGAAAAAGCAAAACTATGGAGAGAGTAAAAAAAAACAGAGGTTGATGGGTTGGGGGTAGGGAGAGGATTTTTAGGGCAATGAAAATATTCTGTACGTTACTATTCTAGTAGATACATGCCATTACAGATTTTTGAAAACCCATACAATGTACAATACAAAGAGTGACCTGTCATGTGAACTGTGGACTGATGATAATGAGGTGTCAGTGTAGGTTCATCAATTGTAACCAATATATCAATGGTGGCAAGAGAGAGGAGAGAGAAAATCTGATGGTAAGGTGAGTTTTCTATTTTTTTCTGACAGTTTTTATCAGTTTTTGCTACATGTATTTTAAAGCTCTGTTACTAGCTGTATAAAATTCTAGTGTTTTTAGATCTTCTTGATGAACTGACCCCTTCGTCATTATGAAAGTCCCCTCTATATCCCAGATAATATACTTTGCCTTAACTATAATTTTTCTGATATTAATATAGCTTTCTTTTGATTTAGTTTTGGTATATCTTTTTCTATCCTATCTCTTAGCCTATCTGTGTCCTTATTTTTTTTGTGTGTCCTTATTTTTGATGCATTTTTTGTATGACATATAGTTGGATATTGCTCTTTTATATCCGATTTGACAATCTGTCTTTTATTGAAGTGTCAGAGCATTTACATTAAATTTGATTATTTACGTGGTTGGTTGTAAACCTACATATTGCTATTTACTTTCTATTTGTCATGTTGATTTTTTGTTCCCTTTCTTCTTATTCTGTCTTCTTTGTGATTTGTCGAGTTTTCTTTTTTTACGATTTTATTTTATCTTCTTTGTTGGCTTATTAGCTATTAATCCTTGTGAGTACTTAAAGGTCTCCTGCAAATCCCTGGAGGTCTTTTTCTATATAGCTGTCTTTCTTCTGTTCCTCTGCCCTGTGAACTCTGATTGCTTTGGTGTCCCCAGCAAAGGTGTCTTTCTGAGGTTTCTCAACTTTGAGTTCTCAGCTTTCTGAGTTGAGTAAATCCATAAAGATATCTACACTCTGCCGAGGGTCCCCCACACTGCTCTGGGAACTGTAAGTTTTCTCTGTGCACTAAACTCAAGTGATCAAGTCATCTTGAGACTTACCTTGTCTGTTTCCTATCTCCCGGGGATCACTATCCTACATTTCCTTACTTCCAATGCCATGAGAAACATTGTTTCATATACTTTGTGCATTTTTGTTGTTGTTTCAGTAAGGAGGATAAATCCTGTATCTGTTACTTTATGTTGACAGGAAATACATGTACTTATGAGGGTTTTTGGCTACCTGTTCTCTCCACCTCTTGGACTTCGTATGACAGAATCTTTTAGTCTTTAGATCGTAGTTACGTGTCAGCTCCTTAGAGAAGTTTTCCCTGATTCTCAATCCAAAGGAGCCACCCAGATACTATCACATTTTTCTATCCCTTTGTCTTTGATACTACTTTCTGATATCTCCCCCAGATGATTTAATTATTAGGTTTTTTAAAATATCTTTCTTTTTTCCCTGGATTATAAACTTTAAGAGATTAAGGATGTTGTAGATCATAGTCACACCAATTCTTGTAGCAGTGGTGGACGTATAACAAGAAATTGACATGCGGGGCGCCTGGGTGGCTCAGTGGGTTAAAGCCTCTGTCTTTGGCTCAGGTCATGATGTCAGGGTCCTGGGATCGAGCGCCGCATCGGGCTCTCTGCTCACCAGGGAGCCTGCTTCCTCCTCTCTCTCTGCCTGACTCTCTGCCTACTTGTAATCTCTGTGTGTCAAATAAATAAATAAAATCTTTAAAAAAATAAAAAGAAAGAAATTGACATGCATTTATTGAATGAATAAATGAATGAATCCTTTTGTTACATTGCTAACTATATAATTACTTCTCAAAATGTGGTCTATGGATCAGTGCTAGTTCACGAACTTACTGGTATACAATGAAATAAATTCAGAAATTGAGAGTAATTTCAGAAACTTTCTACCGATTCACAACAATTTTGTGTCTATTAAATCTAGTAGTAAAAATGTGAGTTCTTGTAGTTTGTGTGTTTTTTTAAATTTTGTTTTTCTGGTAATTAATTTTGTCTTTTATAGATGTGTCTTCTAGGATGGGTTAGAATTAAAAAGAAAAACTGGCCCTTTCAAGCTGTGGATAGTTAAATAACTTCTGTATTATATACTATGGCGAAAAGAATATTGAATTTTTGAAAGAAATCAGGTTTCAGGAAAGTAATTTATTTTCCATTTAATTTTAACTCGGTATACATGAATTTGTGTTTTCTTTCTTTCTTTCTTTCTTTCTTTCTTTCTTTCTTTCTTTCTTTCTCTCTCTCTCTCTCTCTCTCTCTCTCTCTCTCTCTCTCTCTCTCTCTCTTTCTCTCTTTCTTTCTTTCTTTGCCCCAGGGGTACACGTCTGTGAATCATCTGGCTTACATCTTTCACAGCATTTACCAAAGCACAAACCCTCCCCAATGTCCATAACCCATCCACCCTATCCCTACCCTCCCACCCCCCAGTAACCCTCAGTTTGTTTTGTGAGGTTAGGAGTCTCTTATAGTTTGTCTCCTTCCCCATCCCATCTTGCTAAAATCAACAAGTCAGGAAACAACAGATGTTGGCGAGGTTGTGGAGAAAGGGGAACCCTCGTACACTGTTGGTGTGAATGCAAGCTGGTGCAGCGACTCTGGAAAACAGTATGGCGATTCCTCAAAAAGTTGAAAATGGAGCTACCCTACGATCCAGCAATTGCACTCCTGGGTATTTACCCTAAAGATACAAAGGTAGTGATCCTCAGGGGCACATGCACCCGAATGTTTATAGCAGCAATGTCCACAATAGCCAAAGTGTGGAAAGAACCTAGATGTCCATCAACAGATGAATGGATAAAGAAGATGTGGTGTATATATACAATGGAATACTAGGCAGCCATCAAAAGAAACGAAATCTTGCCGTTTGCAATGACGTGGATGGAACTGGAGGGTATTATGCTGAGTGAAATAAGTCAATCAGAGAAAGATAATTATCATATGGTTTCTCTGATATGAGGAACTTGAGAGTCAGGGTGGGGGGTCGTGGTTGGTAGGGAGGGAAAAATAATGAATTTGTGTTTTCATATGCACAATGAGGGTTATGGACCAGATCAGGAGTTACTACTTTTCTCTTTTCATACTCACTTCTTTGGAAGTAAATTAAGTTTCACTTCCTGGAGAAGAAAGTATCTATGTGTATTACTTGGAATTTTTCTGTCATAAGGATTTGTCTCTTCTTCAGTTCTTATTCAATCTTTTGTTTATATCAGCAAGGACTCATGAATACTCCTTTATATCTTTGGTTAGAATTCAATCCTGTGTTATTTATTTTGTTGTTTAAATTGTTCTAGTTTTGGTAGGTTGGCTTTTCAGATGGGCTAATGTATGCTAGCACATGTCTCCATACTTTAGGTTTTTTGAGCACTTCCTTATTAAGTGTACAATTTTTGATTTTATGAATGGATATACCCGTATAACCACCACTCCACTCAGAAGTAGAACTTTTCTAATATTCCAAACGTTTCCTGAACCTCCTTCCTGTAAATTTCCACCCACTATAGGCAACCATTCTTCTGATTTTTATCACTATAGATTAGTTTTCCTTTGATCTTGAACTTCATATAGATGGAATCATATAGTAGTTACTCTTTAGTGTTTCTAAGATGCTTCATGTTGTTTTGTGTGTCAGCAGTTCATCTTTTTTTGTTGAATATAATTACATTGTTTGGATATATGATAATGTGTTTAACCATTTTTTGTTGATGAATATTTGAGTTTTTCCAGATTCTTGTTATTATAATTAAGTTGCTGTGAACAGCTTTGAGGACATTTAGTTTTTCTTTTTGAGTAATTACTTGGAGTGGAATTGGTAAGGTAGGTGTAGTAAAACATTTTCTAAAGTTCTGTCTTATCTTAAAAATCTAGCAGCAATAGTGAGTGTAAGTGTTGATCTACATATTCTCCAATATTCAGTGTTGTTCTTTTGATTTTAGTTATCTTCTTGAAAGTAAAATTTGTGTTTTCTTTTTTTTTTAAGATTTTATTTATTTATTTGACACACAGAGAGAGATTACAAGTAGGCAGAGAGACAGGGAGAGGAGGAAGCAGGCTCCCTGCTGAGCAGAGAGCCCGATGCGGGCCTCGATCCCAGGATGCTGAGATCATGACCTGAGCCGAAAGCAGAGGCTTTAACCCACTGAGCCATCCAGGCGCCCAAATTTGTGTTTTCTTGATGAAATGTTGAGCACATTCTTGTGTACTTATTAGCTATTTATATATCCTTTTTTTGGTGAATGTTTTGCTCCAGCTTTATTTTTTATTTTTAATTGGCTTGTTCATATTTTTTGCTATTGATTTGTTAGGCTTTTTATATATTCTGGATATAATCTTTTTGTTACATTTATTCATTATGAATATTTTCTCTTGGCCTATCAATTGCTTTTTTATTTTAAGAAGACTTGATGAACAGTTTTTATTTTTTTATTTCATCTAATTTATCAGATTATTTTATATTTTGTGCTCTTTGTGTCACATCTAAGATATCTTTGCTTACCCTGAGGCTGTGAATGTATTATCCTGTTTTCATCTAGAAACCTTACTGTCATAGCTGTTACTTTGGATATATAAGGCATTTCAAATTAAGTTTTGTTTGTAAAATGAGTAGAACTTGATATTTACTTTTTCCTATATAAGTATCCAAATTCCCAGATCTGTTTGAGAAAAAAAAAGAAAAAAGAAAAAAACCACTTTCATTTTCCTTTGAATTACTTTGATTTCTTTGTTGAAAATAAATTCACTGCTGTATGAGTTTATTTCTGGATTCTCTATTTCATATCAGTGATCTAGTCATCTTTTTTGCACCAATGACACAGTGTCTGGATTCTCTAGCTTTATAGTAAGTTTTGACATTGGGAAGTATTATGAATCTTCTACCTTTCTTTTTCTTTTTCAAAATTATTTTTGCTACCATAGGTCCTTTGCATTTCCACAAAATTTTTAGAATTGGCTTGTCAGTTTCTACAGAAATAGCTTGCTGTGATTTTCATTGGGAATGAATTGACCATACCAGCCAGTTTGGGGAGAATTGACATCTGAATAATATTAAGTCTTCTTATTCATAATCATAATATATATCTCTCTTTATACCTTCTTTAGATCTTCTCTCAGCAATTCATAGTAGTTTACAGTTTAGAGATCTTAGAGGCTTTTGTTAAAATTATCCCTAATTATTCTATGATGGTATTGTAAAGGGGATTGTTTTTAAAATATTATTTCTCAATTTTTTGCTACTACATAGAAATATAATAGAATTTTTTAGTTTAGTCTTTTACCTTGTGACCATGCTAAATTCAGTGATTACTTCTAAGAGATTTTTTAAAAGAAGATTTATTAGGATTTTCTACATGTATTCCTTAGGATTTTCTAAACAATGTTTTGATTTTCTTTAAGATTTTCTTCAGGAGGCAGTTATGTCTTTTCCTTTCTAAGTCTTTAAGTCTTTTATTTTGTTTTCTTCTTTTTTTTTTTTTTAAAGATTTTATTTATTTATTTGACACACAGAGAGAGATCAGATCACAAAGTAGGCAGAGAGGCAGACAGAGAGAGAGGAGGAAGCAGGCTCCCTGCTGAGCAGAGAGCCCGATGCGGGCCTCGATCCCAGGACCCTGAGATCATGACCTGAGCCGAAAGCAGAGGCTTTAACCCACTGAGCCACCCAGGCGCCCTATTTTGTTTTCTTCTTACTTTATTGCACTAGCTATCACTGTAGTGAGATGGTATATCTTTTGCTTTGTTCCTAATGATAGGGGAGTACTTAGTATTTTACCATAAATATGATATTAACTATAAGTGCTTTTCATAGATGGCCTTTTATGAGATGAAGTTCCCCTCTGTCACTTGCAGGCTTGGAGGTCTTTTGTGTTTTTAATCATAAATGGGTTTTGAATTTTGGCAAATACATTTTCTGCATTTATTGAAATGATCATATAGTTTTCTCTACTTACTCTGTTAATACGATGATTTATATTGATTGATTTTCAAATGTTCAATCTAGGAGCAACTCCTTATGTTTATGATATAATATCCTTTCTATATATTTTTGGATTCCATTTGCCAATATTTTGTTATGGATTTTTACATCTATGTTCATGAAAGATGCTGGTCTACAATTTTCTTATAATGTCCATATAAGGTTTTGGAATCCAGGTTCTGCTGTCATCATAAAAAGAATTGGGAATTATTCCCTCCTTGGCCTTCTGGAAGGTTTTATAAGGTTCTTTGAGTTTTTTGAATGCTTATTATGTTTTGCCTCTCTAGAAGCTGAGAAAGAAATTTAAATGTATATATTATCTACTACATAATGATAGTTGATGAGTAAAAATTTTTGCATCCTCTGCAGGTTGTCTTTTTTTGTTTTTATTTGCCCCAGGGGTACAGGTCTGTGAATCATCAGGCTTACACATTTCACAGCACTCACTATAGCACAAACCTTCCCCAATGTCCATAATACAGCCACCCTATCCCTACCCTCCCACCCCCAGTAACCCTCAGTTTGTTTTGTGAGATTCAGAGTTTCTTATGGTTTGTCTCCTTCCCGATCTCATCTTGTTTCATTTTTCCCTCCCTACCCCCCATGACCCCCTGCTCTTCCCCTCAAATTCCTCATATCAGAGAGATCATACGATAATTGCCTTTCTCTGATTGACTTATTTCGCTTAGCATAATACCCTCTAGTTCCATCCGCGTTGTTGCAAATGGCAAGATTTCGTTTCTTTTGATGGCTGCAGAGTATTCCATTGCATATATATATCACATCTTTATCCATTCATCTGTTGATGGACATCTAGGTTCTTTCCATAGTTTGGCTCTTGTGGAGATTGCTGCTATAAACATTCAGGTACATGTGCCCCTGCAGATGACTACATTTGTATCCTTAGGGTAAATACCCAGTAGTGTGATTATGGGGTCATAGAGTAGCTCTATTTTCAACTTTTTAGGAACCTCCATACTGTTTTCCAGAGGGGCTGCACCAGCTTGCATTCCCACCAACAGTGTAGGAGGGTTCCCCTTTCTCCGCAACCTCGCCAACATCTGTCATTTCCTGACTTGTTGATTTTAGCCATTCTGACTGGTGTGAGGTGGTATCTCACTGTGGTTTTAATTTGTATTTCTCTGATGCCGAGTGATGTTGAGCACTTTCTCATGTGTCTGTTGGCCATTTGGATGTCTTCTTTGGAGAAATGTCTGTTCATGTCTTCTGCCCATTTCTTGACTGGGTTATTTGTTTTATGGGTGTTGAGTTTGAGAAGCTCTTTATAGATTTTGGATACTAGCCCTTTATCTGATATGTCATTTGCAAATATCTTCTCCCATTCTGTCAGTTGTCTTTTGGTTTTGTTGACTGTTTCCTTTGCTGTGCAAAAGCTTTTAATCTTGATGAAGTCCCAATAGTTCATTTTTGCCCTTGCTTCCCTTGCCTTTGGTGAGGTTCCTAGGAAGAAGTTGCTGCGGTTGAGGTCGAAGAGGTTGCTGCCTGTGTTCTCCTCGAGGATTTTGATGGATTCCTTTCTCACATTGAGGTCTTTTATCCATTTTGAGTCTATTTTTGTGTGTGGTGTCAGGAAATGATCCAGTTTCATTTTTCTGCATGTGGCTGACCAGTTTTCCCAACACCATTTGTTGAAGAGACTGTCTTTTTCCCACTGGACATTCTTTCCTGCTTTGTCGAAGATTAGTTGACCATAGAGTTGAGGGTCCATTTTTGGGTTCTCTATTCTGTTCCACTGGTCTATGTGTCTGTTTTTGTGCCAGTACCATACTGTCTTGATGATTATAGCTTTGAAGTAGAGCTTGAAGCCTGGAATTGTGATGCCACCAACTTTGGTTTTCTTTTTCAACATTCCTCTGGCNGCTATTCGGGGTCTTTTCTGGTTCCATATAAATTTTAGGATTATTTGTTCCATTTCTTTGAAATAAATTGCTGGTATTTTGATGGGGATTTCATTGAATGTGTAGATTTCTCTAGGTAGCAGAGACATTTTCACAATATTTGTTCTTCCAATCCATGAGCATGGAATGTTTTTCCACTTCTTTGTGTCTTCCTCAATTTCNATACTTTATAGTGTTCTGAGTATAGATTTTTTGCCTCTTTGGTTAGGTTTATTCCTAGATATCTTATGGTTTTGGGTGCGATTGTAAATGGGATCGACTCCTTAATTTCTTTGTCTTCTGTTTTGTTGTTGGTATTTAGAAATGCAACTGATTTCTCTGCATTGATTTTATATCCTTACACTTTGCTGAATTTCTGTATGAGTTCTAGCAGTTTTGGAGTGTCATCTTTTGGGTTTTCCACATAAAGTATCATATCATCTGCAAAGAGCGAGAGTTTGACTTCTTCTTTGTCAATTTGGATGCCTTTTATTTCTTTTTGTTGTCTGATTGCTGAGGCTAGGACTTCTAGTACTATGTTGAATAGCAGTGGTGATAGTGGACAGCCTTGCCGTGTTCCTGACTTTAGGGGAAAAGCTCTCAGTTTTTCTCCATTGAGAATGATATTCACTGTGGGTTTTTCGTAGATGGCTTTGATGATATTGAGGTATGTACCCTCTATGCCTACACTATGAAGAGTTTTGATCAAGAAAGGGTGCTGTACTTTGTCAAATGCTTTTTCAGCATCTATTGAGAGGATCATATGGTTCTTGTTCTTTCTTTTATTAATGTCTTGTATCACATTGATTGATNCAATTGATTTGCAGATGTTGAACCAAACTTGGAGCCCAGGAATAAATCCCACTTAGTCGTGGTGAACAATCCTTTTAATGTACTCTTGGACCCTATTGGCTAATATTTTGGTAAGAATTTTTGTATCTATTTTCATCAAGAATATTGGTCTGTAATTCTCCTTTTTGATGGGGTCTTTGCCTGGTTTTGGGATCAAGGTAATGCTGGCCTCATAAAATGAGTTTGGAAGTTTTCCTTCCATTTCTATTTTTTGGAACAGTTTCAGGAGAATAGGTATTAATTCTTCTTTAAATGTTTGGTAGAATTCCCCTGGGAAGCCGTCTGGCCCTGGGCTCTTGTTCGTTGGGAGATTTTTGATGACTGCTTCAATCTCCTTACTGGTGATGGGTCTATTTGAGTTTTCTATTTCTTCCTGGTTCAGTTTTGGTAGTTTATATGTCTCTAGGAATGCATCCATTTCTTCCAGATTGTCAAATTTGCTGGTGTAGAGTTGCTCATAATATGTTCTTAGAATTGTTTGTATTTCTTTGGTGTTGGTTGTGATCTCTCCTCTTTCATTCATGATTTTATTAATTTCAGTCCTTTCTCTTTTCTTTTGGATAAGTCTGACCAGGGGTTTACCAATCTTATTAATTCTTTCAAAGCTCCTAGTTTTGTTGGTTTGTTCTACTGTTTTGTTTTCATTGATTTCATTGATTTCTGCTCTGATATTTATTATTTCTCTTCTTCTGCTGGGTTTAGGTTTTCTTTGCTGTTCTTCCACCAGCTCCTTTAGGTATAGGGTTAGGTGGTATACTTGAGACCTTTCTTGTTTCTTGAGAAAGGCTTGAATTGCTATATACTTTCCTCTCAGGACTGCCTTTGCTGTGTCCCAAAGATTGTGAACAGTTGTGTTTTCATTTTCACTTGTTTCCATGAATTTTTTTAATTCTTCTTTAATTTCCTGGTTGACCCATTCATTCTTGAGTAGGGTGTTCTTCAGCCTCCATGTATTTGAGGTCTTTCCAACTTTCCTTTTGTGGTTGAGTTCTAGTTTCAGAGCATTATGGTCTGAAAATATGCAGGGAATGATCCCAATCTTTTGGTACCTGTTGAGACCTGATTTGTGACCCAGAATATGGTCTATTCTGGAGAATGTTCCATGTGCACTGGAGAAGAATGTGTATTCTGTTGTTTTGGGATGGAATGTTCTGAATATATCTGTGATGTCCTACTGGTTCAGTGTGTCATTTAAAACCTTTATTTCCTTGTTGATCTTTTGCTTAGATGATCTGTCCATTTCAGTAAGGGGGGTGTTCAAGTNGATGATCTGTCCATTTCAGTAAGGGGGGTGTTAAAGTGCCCTACTATTATTGTATTATTGTTGATGTGTTTCTTTGATTTCATAATTAATTGGTTTATATAATTGGTTGCTCCCATGTTACAGGCACAGATATTTAAAATTGTTAGATCTTCCTGTTGGACAGACCCTTTAAGTATGATATAGTGTCCTTCCTCATCTCTTATTATAGCCTTTGGCTTAAAATCTAATTTATCTGATATAAGGATTGCCACCCCAGCTTTCTTTTGATGCCCATTAGCACAGGAAATTATTTTCCACCCCCTCACTTTAAATTTGGAGGTGTCTTTGTATGTAAAATGAGTTTCTTGTAGACAGCATATTGATGGGTCTTTTTTTTTTTTTAATCCATTCTGATACCCTGTGTCTTTTAGTTGGGGCATTTAGTCCATTTACATTCAGAGTAACTATTGAGAGATATACATTTAGAGCCATTGTATTGCCTGTAAGGTGACTGTTACTGTATATTGTGTTTCTTCCTTTCTGGT
>LNAC01000331.1:1127626-1290510 GCA_002007465.1 Ailurus styani
TTATCGTTTGTCTTTTCTCTCAAATTCTCCCCTCATGGTCCAGTAGTTGTTTGTCTCTCTTTTCCTCAGCTTCTTTTTTCTCTGACATTTTGTCTTCTAAATCACTAATTCTATCTTCTGCTTCATTTATCCTAGCAGTAAGAGCCTCCATTTTCAATTGCACCTCATTAATAGCTTTTTTGATTTCAGCTTNGTTCAACTCCGTTAGATTTCAATTCTTTTATTTCTCCAGAAAGGGTTTTTATTTCTCCAGAGAGGGATTCTCTAATATCTTCCATGCTTTTTTTGAGCCCAACTAGCACCTTTATAGTCATCATTTTGATCTCTAATTCTGACATATTACTAATGTCCGCATTGATTAGGTCTCTAGCCATCGGTACTGCCTCTTGTTCTTTTTTTTGTGGTGCGTTTTTACGCCTGTCATTTTATCCAGATAAGAACAAATGAATGAGAGAACAAAATACTAAAAGGGTAGAAATGACTCCAGAAAAATATACAGTAACCAAATCAGAAGAGACCTGAAACTGGGGGGAGAAGAAAGAGGGAAAAAAGGGAAGAAAAAAAATGTATATCTATATCTATATCTATATATCTATATCTATTAGACTGGTGAATTGCACAGAGCCACACACTTGGTTTTGGGTGTATTTTGGTCTCTTAGAAGAAACTCTCTCCCAAAATTTTAAAGAAGAAAAATAAGAGTAAACATGATGAAGGGATGGAACATAATTATAAAGCTGAAAATTAAAAAGAGATTCGAAAACAGGAATTGGTAAGAAGTTGGCTGAAAAAAGAAAAAGAAAGAGTAAAGAATGTGATCAGGCTGGAGACTAGAACAAAACCATGTGCTAGATTTATGGTGTATTTTGATTTATTTGAAGAAATTGTATCCCAAATTTTTAACAAAAAAAATACCTATATGTATACAAAAAATAAGGTTAAATACAATGAAGGGGTAAAATATGATTATAATGATGAAAATTTAAAAAGATTTTTAAAAAGGTATTGGCAAGATAAAATAGTTAAAAATGTTAAAATAGGAAAGAGGAAATATATTTTTAAAAAGAGTAAGAAAAAAATAAAATTCAAAGAATTTAACTTTGAAATACTGAAGGATCATGGGAGAAAAGCCATGAAGTCTACGTGTTGGTTTCCCCTAGCTCTGGAGTTCCACAGTTCTCACTGATTGGTGAACTTGGGCTCAGCTGGATGTTCTTGCTGATATTCTGGGGGAGGGGCCTGTTACAGTGATTCGCAAGTGTCTTTGCCCGAGGCAGAATTGCACCCCCCTCGCCAGGGGCCAGGCTAAGCAATCTGCTCCGGTTTGCTCTTGGGAGCTTTTGTTCCCTGAACGCTTTCCATACAGCTTTGGAGGACGGGACTGAAAATGGCGGCCTCCTGATCTCTGACCCAGAAGAGCCGAGAACTCAGGGCCTCACTCCTTAGTGCGCCCTCAGAGTAAAGCAGTCAGTCCTTCCCATCTCCCTGGTCTCTGGCTGCACTCCGAGCTCACCCAGCCTGTGACCGAGCATCTCGATCTCTGGCGCGCAGCCCCCTTTAGAATCTCCAAACCTGGCAGATTCCTGAAGCCAATCCCACGCCACTTGTCCCGGAGGAGGATGGAGGGTGTCTTTCCGGATCTGCCACTTGTGGGGTCCTTGCTCAAAGAGCAGTGGCCCATCTGTGCCTTGGATCATGGTTTAAGGTAATCCCGAGCTGAGACCCCTCCTTGGGCTCAGGTCCATTTCTGCAGCTGGCTTCCCCACTCAGATACCTAGGACGTCTGTTGTGCTCAGATGCCCCTGGTCTTTTTATGTCCCCATGGGTCCCAAGACCACACTGTCCCCACAAGGGCTTCACCACTCGCTTAGCCTCTGGGGCGATGTCCCTCAGTGGAGCCAACTTCTAAAAGTTCTGATTTTGTGCTCCACTGCTCTCTCACTTGCCAGGAGCCGGCCTCTCCCCCTGGGGTCTATATTCCCAGCGCTATAGATTCCCTTCTCCACACGTCCTACCTTCCGGAAAGTGATCGATTTTCTGTTCCTAGAATTGCTGCTCTTCTCTTCAATCTCCTGTTGAATTTGTAGGCGTTCAGAATGGCTTGATAACTATCTGGTTGAACTCCTGGGGCCTGATAATAATCAGTCTCCTACTTCTCCACCATCTTGCTCCCCCCTCTGCAGGTTGTCTTTATCCACATATTGTAATTACTTTCCTTCTTCTAAAATTAGCATAGGTATTTGAAGTATCAGAACAGCAAACCAAAATTAGCACTTATTTATGTGTGTGCATGCACATGTGTGTATATATCTTGTTTGAGAAAATATACAGTATCCTAGGAAGCACTTCTCTGAGTATACAATGTGATAGCTGGATTTGAGCAACTTTTCATATTATTTCATAAAATAGAATGTCTATAAAGTATGTCTAAAAATCTATTCTTATGCTTTTTAATCAGTGTGTCAGGAATTATTGAAGATTATTTAAATTCTCAGATGCATCAAAAGCTTTATCAGACCCAAGCTTTCTAGACTTCTTTAAAATAAAGCTTTTCCTTAGGGCTATTGAGGCCAATTGCATTCATTTTAGTTTCGTCTCATTTTATGTTATCCAATCTTGTTCTTTCTAGACCGTAATGAGCTGTGAAGTGGCCAAAATATAATCAGGGAAGAGAAAAGGAAAAGAAAAAAAAATGAAGGTCTCGAATTAGACATAAATAGGAAAAATGAGTCTTGAAAATTTGAAAACAACCATTCCTTTTATTTTAGCTTCTTTGATACATATGAACTATGATCGGTGTCTAGGATTTATAATTCACTCAGGAGTTTTTGTTTTCATTTTACCTTGTTATTGTTTCTGATAACAATATATGAATAGAAATGAGAAAACAGATTTGTGGATTGAAACCCAAAACAACAGAATGAAATTTATACAAGATCAATTTATTCTAAATTACAGTTTTAAGGAGCATGCTCTTATAATTTAACTATGCTTCATATTTTTGGGAAAATATATGAATTTAAAATACAATTCGTTTTGTTAAACAGACAGGGGAAGAATTAGAACAGATGTTTGTGTTGTGNCTTCATATTTTTGGGAAAATATATGAATTTAAAATACAATTCGTTTTGTTAAACAGACAGGGGAAGAATTAGAACAGATGTTTGTGTTGTGATTTCTTCATATTTTTGGGAAAATATATGAATTTAAAATACAATTCGTTTTGTTAAACAGACAGGGGAAGAATTAGAACAGATGTTTGTGTTGTGATTTTAAAATTTTGGGGACTTAGAAATTACTACCTCTTGAAATAGGAAAAGAACTTTCTTTTCTTCTTCTTTTCCCCCCTCCCCCAAACCCCCTTCTTCATTTTGTTTTGTATTTGGAAAGACCATGCTTGAAGTTGTACACTGGGAACACGAAACCGACTTCAAGCATTTTTATATCAGCAGGGTCTTTAGTCAAATGCAATCTTGCTAACCTTGGAGTACCACGCTCAGAGCCAGTTGTTGCATTTGGTGGCCTTTTTATTTAAATAAGTTATTTCCCCTTCATATCTCCATTTATTTTGTGTTTTTCACACATGGATAAAAATAAGACATAACCCATATTTTGGCGAGGCTTGGAAAGTAATGATTGATAGCAGGAGAGGATTCTGAAGCCAGAAGAAGGGAACTGAGAAGGAAATGGGGCCTGAGAGGGGCTATCTTATCTTGTTTTCTTTACGTAGAAATGTCTCAAGATGAGAGCAGAAACAGTGTTTTGGACAACTATATTAAAAAATTGTTTAGTAGGCACATTTTCCAGTCATGTGATGATGAGAAACAGATGTAGATGCTGTTAAATCATGTCAAATATGAACTGCCTGTGTACCCTGTGAATATGTGTAAATATTTAACTAGAAAAACAGTCACTTGAGAAGTGCTCTGGAGTAATCTTGGAAGCAGGAAACCACAAATTATAGGTCTGAAATTTACCATGCATGGCTTATGTGTTCAGATAAGTAAAACCAAATGAAGAGACTCTGAAAGTTTTATAAATAGTTCATGATTTTTGGTAGGGGGAGGGAAGAGAAAGGATTAGGGAGAATTTTAATGTACTTCAAGTATAATCAGTACATTTAATTATAACCAGAGCACTAAGAATCATCTGATAGGAATTCATTTATGCATTTGAATCTAGTATATAATACTTATCAACTTACATAGGAACAATTACTGTGAAATCATAGCTTACCCTAATTAGGTTCTAAAGTCAGCACGGAAGGTAAAAATCATATATATTCTGACTTACCCTTGACATTCTCCCTGGAAGGCATCCTGCTGGAGACAGAAATACATAGTTCTACTAACACAGCTAGAGTTGGAACTGATCCCTATATCTTCTGCAGGTTTTGGATGACGAGGATAGCTTTGGTTTATGAGCCAAATGGGAGGGGGGTAACTACTGACATCAGGAGCACATTGCCTGGAAAATGTATATCTTTAAAACTGGAAGTGGGCTGTGATTCTAGTCAGATGCAAATGAAAACAGATTTGTGCCTTCCATCTCCTCCACAGCCTGGAGCTTATATTTCTGGAGGGGAAGAGTGGAACGAAGTTACCCTATTTTATTGCTTTATTTGTTTTCAAGTTTAATTTTTACTTCATCAAAATAATATCATCTAATTACCTTCTGTACTTTATTTTATTGGTGTATAGTCTCCATATAGTGAAATGCATGGCTCATAAGTGTTTTAGTTCTGAGTTTTCACAAGTGCACATATTCATGTAACTCACAGTGTTATCAAGATACAGAATATTTCCCTCCTTGCCCCCTTTTAGTCAGTCCTGTCTCTCTCCTCTCGCCAGCCACAAGCATCATTCTGATTTTCTTCTCCACAGATTAGTTTCATCTGTTCCAGAACTTCATATCAATGGCATCACTTGGCATGTGCTCATGGATCTGGCTTCTTTTGTTCAGCGTGATGTGTGTGCTGTTAATTTGTGCTGTTGCACGTATCAGTAATCGTTCATTTCTGTTTATTGCTGCCTGTGTATCATATAAATATATCACAATTTATTTACTTCTTTTCCTGTTTTTGGACATTTAGGTTGTTTCCAGTTTGAGACTATTATAAATAAAGTCTCTATGAATACTCACATACAAGTCTTTGTGTGAATGTATGTTTTCCTTTCTCTTGAGTAAATACTAAAGAGTAGAACTGGTGGTCATAGGGTATGTTTAGCTTTATTAAGAAACTGCCAAATATTTAAAAAGACTGTTGTAGCTTTTTCCGTGCTCACCAGTAATGTCTGAGAGTTCTGGTTGTTTCCCATCTGGCCAATATCTTTTTATCTTTTGTCATTATAGTAGTAGCTCATTGCAGATTTGTGGTGTTTTCCTAATAGTTCACTATATTAAGCATTATTTCATGTGCTTCTTGGCCATTTGTAGATATTATTATTATTATTATTATTATTATTTGCCCCAGGGGTACAGGTCTGTGAATCATCAGGCTTACACCTTTCACAGCACTCACCATAGCACAAACCCTCCCCAATGTCCATAACCCATCCACCCTACCACTACCCTCCACCCCCCAGCAACCATCAGTTTGTTTTATGAGATTCAGAGTCTATTATGGTTTGTCTCCTTCCCGATCCCATCTTGTTTCATTATTTTTCCCTCCCTACCCCCCACAACCCCCTGCCCTTCCCCTCAAGTTCCTCATATCAGAGAGATCATATGATAATTATCTTTCTCTGATTGACTTATTTCGCTCAGCATAATACCCTCCAGTTCCATCCACGTCATTGCAAATGGCAAGATTTCGTTTCTTTTGATAGCTGCATAGTATTCCATTGTATATATATACCACATCTTCTTTATCCATTCATCTGTTGATGGACATCTAGGTTCTTTCCATAGTTTGGCTATTGTGGACATTGCTACTATAAACATTCGGGTGCACGTGCCCCTGAGGATCACTACCTTTGTATCTTTAGGGTAAATACCCAGTAGTGCAATTGTTGGGTCGTAGGGTAGCTCTATTTTCAACTTTTTGAGGAACCTCCATACTGTTTTCCAGAGGGGCTGCACCAGCTTGCATTCTCAAGCCATTTGTAGATCTTTTGTAAAGTATCTGCTCAAATCATTTGCCCATTTTTAATTGGTCTAGCTGTCATTTTATTATTGAGTTGGAAGAATTCTTTATATATTCTGGATATGGGTCCTTTGCCTGATATATACTTTGTGAATATTTTCTTCCATCTGTGTGTTGTTATTCTATTAGTGTCATTTTTAAGATTTATTTATTTATTTTACAGAGAGAGAGAGAGAGAGAGAGAGAGAGTGCAGTGGGTTGGGGCAGAGGAAGAGAGAAAGAGTGTCTGTCTCAAGAAGACTCTGTACTGAGAACAGAACCTGAAATGGGTGGGGCTGGATCTCACAACCCTGAGATCACAACCTGAGATCACGACTTGAGCTGAAACTAAGAGTCAGATGCTTAACTGACTGTGCCACCCAGGCACCCCTATTAATGTCATTTTTAGTGAGAAGAAATCTTTAATTTTTTCTTTTACACCTTCTGCATCCTGGGTGAGAAATCTTCATGGACCTCAAGTTTTTGAAAATATTCTTTTATATTTTCTTCTGGAATATTTATAGTGTTAACTTTTTAAATTTAAGTCTATGAGGTAGGAATGGAAGTTAATTTTTTTTCATAAGGATATCCACTTGTTCCAGGAGTATTATCAAAATGTCTTTTTTTTTTCCTATATTGACTTGCTCTGGTGCTTTTGTTGAAAATCGACTGACTATAAAAGTGTGTCTTTATTTCTCAACCCTCTCTTCTGTCCATTGTCAGTTTGTACCTCCTCACACCAGTATCATGCTCTCTTAATTGTCATAGCTTTATTATAGACCACTTTTAATTTTTCTTAGCCATGTTTTGTAGTTTTTAGTGCATGGGGCTTTAGATACCTTTTGCTAAGTTTATCCATTAGTTTTTTTGGGTTTTTTTTTTTGGTTGTTTTTGATGCTATTACAAAGAGTATTATGTTTTTAAATATAATATAAAATTACTACTATATAGAAACACTATTGTTTTTGTATGTTGACTGTGTTTCCTGAGGCCTTGCTAATTCAATTATTAGTTGTGGCATAGTTGTTTTGTAGATTTCTTTGGATTTTTCTGTGTATATAACCATGCTGTTTGTGAATGAAAAGTTTTATTTCTTCTTTTAAAAGTTTTATATTTTCTATTTATTCTTCCTACATTATTACACTGACTAAACCTACCAGAACAATTTTAAATAGAAATGGTAAAAGTGAATATCCTGGTGTTGTTTTTTTAATCTTAATTGGCAAGTGGTCAGCCTTTCACCATTAGATATGATATTAGCTGTAGCTTTTTATACATGTCATTTTTCATATTGAAGAAATTCCTCTATTAATGATTTGCTGGCAGTTCTTTATTTTTTTATGAAGGAGTATTGAATTTTTTTCAAATGCTTTCCTGAATCTACTAAGACATATGATCCTCTCTTTCATCATGTCAATGTACAGAATTATATGATTGACTTTTTAAGATTTGTTTATTTATTTTAGAGAGTGAGAGAGAGAGGGGGATGGGGGGAAGGGGCAGAGGGAGAGGGAAAGAGAGTCCTAAGCAGACTTGCCCCTGAGTGCAGGCAGAGCCCAACACGGGGCTTGATCTCAGAACCCTGAGATCATGACCTGAGCTGAAACCAAGAGTGAGAGGCTTACCTGACTGCACCACCAAGCGCCTCTATATTGACTGATTTTTAAAAGTGAAAACAAACTAGTATTTTTGGAATATAGTTTTCTTTTTATATATTGCATATGTTTTAAAGGTATTTTGTATTTGTGTTCATGTGGGACATTTGTTTACAATATTCTTTTATCATCATTTCCTTCTTTGTTTTGGTAGCCTCATAAAAATAGTTTAGAAGTGTTTTCTCTACCCTTTTCCAGAAAATAGAGTTAGTAACCTTTTCTATAATATATAGTTATTTTGAGAATTGATGTAAATCTATATTAAAATCTTTAAAACATATATGTGGTATACATAAATAAAATATTTTATTTTTCTGTTAATGTTATATTAGTATACCACATAAGCATCTATTAAATGAAATTCTATATTATGACATTTCTAAGCTGTGGCAACATCATTTACTTATTTATCTGACATACTTAATTGGGAGACAGTATATTAACTCCAGGGTAATAGAAAAAATAAATCAGATATGGTCTACTTTTTATAGAACTTCCTTACAATTATGAGGAGACACATTATGAAATCCAAAGTTCATCCTGAAATATCAAATATATCTCCAATATTGTTTTGTATTAATATTTAAATGTATTCTAGTTTCTGAGATAGGTGGTTCATGTGTGGGGGATTTTATAGTAATTATCCACCAACACATTATTATACTTGCTTATACTTCTCCCTTCACTTGATCTTGTTGGCAAGTAGGATTTCTCCTAGTTGTATGGCTAAAAGACATATATTTGATTATATACATGCCTTCTGAAAATATTCTGCGGTCATACTTATTCTTTCAAAAAGATGATGCTTAAAGTAGAACTTTATTTGAAAGCCAATAAACCTACCAATTTTGAATGCAAGGCACCCTCATTTCAATAAAAGAAAAATTATTTTGTTAGAGATTGTGCAATAATTTTCACAGTGGGTGAGTTGCAGGAGGAGAGGATTGTGTTTGCACCTAAACATCTGAAATGCACATATATATTTATTAATTTGAAGTTCTTTCTTTCTTTATCTAGAGATACCTTTGTGTTAGCCAATAACCTGTTTTTGTTTTGTTTTGTTTTTACTTGACTAAGTTCACAATTCTTGTCCAAATGTCGGGATATCTGAAAAAGAAGGAAGGGACCTGCCAAAGAGCCAGTGGGTGAGGTGAGACCGATATCAGGGCAACTCAACCAATATTTTACCAAGTGGTACCTAAAGCAATAGTTAAGAATATACACACTTAATCTTGATTCTATGTTTCTGTATCTTGATTTTTATTAATTTCCCAATAAATATTGATGTTAAAAACTTTAAATCGACTCTGTCTTCCCTATCTGAAGACAGATAGGGGAATCAGTATCCCCTGGTCAAATACAGAGGCACTAGTAGGCCTGCCCTATTAGCTCCTGAACTTGGATGTATCCATAGGACTGAAAGATAAAATATGACTTTCTTAAAAAAGATTTTAATTACTTATTTGAGAGAGAGAGAGAGTGAAAGAGCAAGTGAGAGAGCATGATCTGGGGGAGAGGCAGATAGAGAGGGAGAGGCAGATTCCTGCTGAGCAGAGAGCCCAATGCAGGGCTCAATTTGGACACTCTGAGATCATGACCTGAGCTGGAGGCAGACGTTTAATTAATTGTGCTACATAGGCACTCATAAAATATGAGACTTAGGACACTAGCCATTGGTGGTGGATACCAGCCATTCCCATCAGTGATCCTTGCCACAAAGGAGATTAACTACAGCCACTGACCCTTTTTCTTCACTTTTCCTAATACCCTATATTGTAACCATGTTTGAAGTAAAGATCTTCCCATTGATCTCCATACTGTGAATCTGGGCTACATGTAAGTCAGTTTATTCATGTTAACAAAACAGCTGTTATCAGATAAAACCCTTGACTTTTTGGTATTTTGAAGATATTCAGATGTCTGAGGACTCCCATCTTTAGTACTTTATCTCTATATCTTTCATGGGCCCTTTCTTTCCCTATAGAAATGTCACATATAGGAACAATTTATCCCATGTCCCACAGAAGTGTCCTATGAATATTTACTGGACACTAAGACTATTGAGTGCTTAGGGTACAAGGGCAAGCAAAAACATTCCCTCCACCTGTTCTCCTGAGGCTTTAAGTCTGATGTGGAGACAGATGTTAATGAAATAGCCATGTAAAGTCATAACTACAAAGTAGATGGTGTCCTGAAGGGAAAGGAACCCACTTCTATGAAACCTTATCCATGAGACTGTCTGAAAAGGTCTTTTCAAGGACTTCTTCCATGGTCCTAATCTTGAGCTCATTTTATCTTTCACAAAACTGAGAACTTTTCAGAATATTGTATTTCTCATGTCAAGTTGTGAGATCAACTATTCAGATGGTCAATGTGTATGAGAATTCAGTGAGAACCACAAAAATAAATACATTTCTGAGCTTTATTTCACTGTTAGAAGAGGCCAAAGAATTCTTAGGATACTAGACTAGGGGATGGGAAACATGAGAGAAAGAACAGGTTTAAAAAAATGAGACGATGTGGAAATGTTTTCCAGGCAGATAGATTTGATCTTTGATTGGTTTGTCCTTAGTATTTTAGCTGGTAATGTGTATAATATGTATATTTATATATTCTTTCACTTCTACTGATTGGATCAAACTTATATATACACTAGCATCTCATTCATCTTTCCAGACTACTGGGCATTCTTTTGGAAGATCTGCTGCGCACAGGGTCATAATGTCTGATTTAATTTTCTTGCTGTCATTACCTTAAGCAGGTTCCCTTGACTCTGCTCAGTTTCTACATCTCTAAAACAAGCTGATCATAAGCCAAGGATTTGTTCTTATGACCAAAATGAAATCAGATTAACTGTAAAGACCATACAAGTGTAAGTGATATTGATTATAAGCCTTGGAGGAGGGGAAACTTCCTTCTTAATGTCAGAGGAAATGTCAAGGTGACGTGGCAGTTGCACAGAGTCAGTAACAGGAACAGAAGATGAAGTTTTGGCTCCTTAGAGCCTCCTGACCCTTTTATATGCACATACATCCAGTTACACATCATTTTGGAAAGTATCTACTTAAATAATAATGCAGGAAAGCCTTATTAATTGGAAAAAAGATTGGGCCTAACAGGGAATGGATTTAACACAAAATATCTTTGCTTAATTGATGCAATAGCATAGACACATAACAAAGAAAAATATTTCAAATATTCACTAGAATAGACTTTTATAGCTCCCTGAAACATTTTGGAGGCATAATTTATATAGCATTTGTTTGAAATACTGCCTATCTGTTCCTTAGATTCTCTATCCTTTAAGTTCTCTAAGATCTGTGAGGCACTGATTTGTCATAAAGCAAATAAAATATAACTTAAAGTACTTTAAATAATTTTTGCAATGTAGTTGAACAATATTATTTGTATATTTAGAAGTTAATAGAGTAATTTATTGATAATTTGAAAATAGAGGACATAAGTGGGTAGGGGGTTGGGGGACAGGGTGGATGGGGATTGTCATTCATAGAGATGAGGATGAACAACACATTTTTTAGGAAAGATGGTAAGCTCATTTTTTTTTGCACATTTAGGAAACTCTAGTACTTGGAAATGGGGGATGGCCATTGGTAATCTAAGCTGTATCTCTGGAGCTCAGAATGTAATTGTGGCTTGAAATATGGATTTAAGATCCACTGGTATTGGTGACAGTTAAATAAAATGTAATACGAGAAAGAAAGCACATTTACAGGGCCCCAGGGAACACCAATATTTCAGAGGTGAGAGGAGACAAGGGGGAACGAGGGGTCTAAGGAGAGATGACAGGGAGGTGGAAAGAAGACTGAGGAAGTAAAGTCCTGGAAACCAAGGGAGGGAGGTCAGGAAAAAAGGGTTGAAAAATACCCATTGAATTCAGCAAAAACCAAAACAAAACAAAAGAAAACAAACAAACAAAAGGCCTGCTGGTTATGTGAGTATCCTAATACAGCTGTGTCTGAGGCTCACTTTCAGGGCTTTGAAAAACCAAGTGTATGGTGAGAACGGGAGCACTAAGAGGAAATTTCTCTTAAGAACCTTGCCTGAAGGTTAAAAACAAGCAGTGACTAAGTAGAGCTTTAGCAGAAGGGATTTTTTTTTAGAGGTAGCTGTGATTTATACATTGTTATGCAGTTAGAGGAAAGAAAGTAAAAGGTTTCTCTGAAGATACAAGAGAGAGAGGGGCTGATAAATGTGCTTTTTTTGAAGGGTGGCTCCCAAACATGGTGTCTTCGATAGGATGAGAAAGGCAACAAGTATATAAGAATGGTCTCTAACTCCTTTGGGACACGAAAGGTGAGGTGGTTGAATGAGAGATGGAAGAAGGAAGGATGTATTGGTTGGGAAGGTAGAAATAACTCTTGTTTTCTTCTGTCAGTCAAACAGTCATTAAGCACATGTCCTGAGCTCCTGTTACATTTTCAGCACCACAATAAGCAAAACAAATATGATCCTTGTCACCACTGGAGGTGTGGGCAGACATGAATCTTTTATTGTTTTTGTTTTGTATTTTTCCAAGAGAGGGTCTGTAGCTTCAAAATATTTTCAAAAGCATTCAGGAAGACCCATAAGCTGGGTAGTACACATTAAAATCAAAATTCGAAAGATGGTCTATTTTTATCTTCATTTTAAAATATTGATATATAATTGACATAATATTAGTTTCAGGTGTATAACATAATGATTTGATACATGTATATATTGTAAAATGATCACCACACTGAGTCTGGCTAACATTTATCACCACACATAGTTATACATTCTTTGTTTCTTGTGACCAGAACTTTTAGGATCTACTTTCTAAGCAACTTACAAATATACAGTATTATTACTTATTGTCACCCTGCTATACATTATATTCCTAGAACTGATTTATATTATAAATGGAAGTTTGTTTCTTTGACCACTTTCATTCATTTTGCCACCTCTTCCCCTCACCTCTGTCAACCACCCATTTGTTCTTTGTATCTGTGAGATTGTATTTTTGTTTTTGTTTTTGTTCCTTTTCTAAGCTTCCACATATAAGTGAGATCATATTGTATTTGTCTTTCTCTGTCTCACTTATTTCACTTAGCAAAATGCCTGTGAAGTCTATCCTTGTTGTCATATATGACAGGATTCCCTTCTTTTTTTACAACTGACTAATAATCCATTGTATGTGAATGTGCGTGTGTGTGCATGCATGTGCGTGTACCACATTTTCATTATCTATTCATCCATAAATGGACACTTAGGTCTTGGCTATTGTAAATAAGACTGCAGTGAACATAGGGGTGCAGAAATCTTTTCCAGTTAGTGTCTCATTTCCTTCAGGTTAATACCTAGAGTAGAATTACTGGATCATATGATAGGTGTGTTTTTAATTCTTTGAGGAATCTCCATAACTGTTTTCCAAAGAACAGACATTAATTTTAATCATGCAAATAAATACATTTTTTTTTATTGATAAGAGCCCTGAACAAGGGGGTATTGGAGTTCTGCGTATTTTGACTCAGTCAGAGAGCTGAGAGGAGCTTACTTGACAGATTTTTGGAAAATAGGCAGAGAACACTAGATACATAATATTTAATAAATGTTAGTTTTTCTTTTTCTTTTTGAAAATCATATCATTTGGAAGAGATGGTATGTTTAGCATACATTAATCTTCTTTCCCATATGTCCCTTTAAAAAACTTTCCTCATCTAAGATGACTTGACATACTTGTAAGGGAGTTCCTTTTTTTTTTCTTAATAAATGTACATGTTTACACTTCGAAAGTGAGAACCATGAAGGACTACATAACCCATTTTTAATGGGCTGTCCCTGTGTTCCTAGCTTGCAGATATCACAACTAACCTTAAGTTGAAAAATATTCTTATCCTGTAAGATTGACAACATACTAAACATGCAAAAATATTACCACATTATTGATAATGTACAAATTAAAAGTGTTTATTACCATCCCGTGTATTGCAATAAGGGTTGGTGTATATATAATTCCTTTCCTGCTCTTTCTCTTGAAATCTGAAATTAATATGTAGTAGGGGGCTGACTTCTGGATAAGGGATAAGTTTTTTTAAAAAATGAATTTAGTGGTAAAATTTTAAATTTTGGACACTCATTAAGTATTTCAGAAAGGAATATAAGCACATTTATCATACCTTGGCCTCTTCTCATTCTATTCTTATTTCTTTCCACAATCACTGTGCTTTCTTCTTTTTTTAAATCCAAGCATAATTAATACACAATTTTATATTAATTTCAGTGTACAATATAGTTATTCAATAATTCTATACATTATTTAGTGCTCATCGTGGTAAATGTGCTTTTAATACACTTTGCCTATTTCACCCATTCCTCCCAGCTCCCTCTTCTCTGGCAACCAGTTTGTTCTCTACATTTAAGAGTCTTTTTTTTGGTATTTTTTTTGGGGGGGAGGGGATCTCTTTTTTCTTTCTTTCTTTGTTTTATTTCTTAAATTCCACATATGAGTGAGATCATATGGTATTTGTCTTTTTCTGAATGACTTATTTTGCTTAGCATAATACTCTCTAGCTCTATCCATGTCATTGCAAAATGATACATATATATCATATTATATATATAAATATATCATTTATATATACCACCACCTCTTTGTGTGTATATGTATCATATATATATCATCTGTTCCTTATCACCTTTGAGATATGTCTATCTCAGATAGATATATATATATGAGGATGATAAGGAATAGATCTGTATATCTGTATATATATAGATATGTATATCTTACTCGTTCCTTATCCATTCATCAGTTAAGGGACACATAGTGAATTTGCTGGATCATGAGGTAGTTCTATTTTTAGTTTTTTGAGGAATCTCCATACTGTTTTCCAGAGTGGTTGCACCAGTTTGCATTCCCACCAACAGTGTAAGAGGGTTCCCCTTCCTCCACATTCTTGCTAACACGTGTTGTTTCTTATGTCATTGATTTTAACCATTCTGATAAGTGTGGAGTGAAATCTCATTTTTGAACTCCTTTAGTTCTCGTTTGTCTGGGTAAGTCTTTATCTCTCCTATTATTCTGAATGATAGCTTTGCTGGATAGAATATTCTTGCTGCAGCTTTTTCCACTTGGCATTTTGAATATATCATGCCACACCCTTCTGTCTTGCCAAATTTCTGTTGAGAAATCTCCAGCTAGCATTATGGGTTTTCCCCTGTAAGTTAAGGACTTCCTTTGTCTTTCTGCTCTTAAGAATTTTTCTTTAACACTATATTTTTCAAATTCAATTACAATATGTCTAGATGTTGGTCTGCTTTTGTTGATTTTGATGGAAGTTCTCTGTGCCTCCTGGAAGTGGATGTCTATTTTCTTTCCCAGATTAGGAAAGTTTTCTGCTATTATTTCTTGAAATAAATATTATTCCCCCTTTACTCTGTCTTCTTCTTCTGGGACGCCTATAAAACAATTGTTATGATGTTCGATGGAATCACTGCATTCCCTAAGTCTATTCTTGTGTTGTATAATTCTTCTTTCTTATTTGTTCCTCTGCTGACTGTTCTTCCAGCCTGCTGTTCATTGCATCAAGCCTGTTTCCAATCATTTTTATTGCATTCTACATCTCTGAGTGATTCTTTTTTAACTCTTTTTTTCCTGTGATAAGGGTCTCACTGATGTCTTCTATTCTTTTTTCAAACCCAGTGAGTATCCCTATGATTGTTGTTTTATTTTATTTTATTTTATTTTATTTTATTTTTTTTAAAGATTTTATTTATTCATTTCACAGAGGGCGAGAGATCACAAGGAGGCAGAGAGGCAGGCAGAGAGAGAGGGGGAAGCAGGCTCCCTGCTGAGCAGGGAGCCCGATGCGGGCCTCGATCCCAGGACCCTGAGATCATGACCTGAGCCGAAAGCAGAGGCTTTAACCCACTGAGCCACCCAGGCGCCCTGATTGTTGTTTTAAATTCCCCATCAGGCAGATTCTTTATGTCTGTTTTGCTTAGATCTCTGGCCATGGACTTATTTTGTTCTTTTCTTTGGGATAAATTCCTCCATCTTGGCATTTTGCCTAAGTTTCTGCCTTCTACTGTGTGTTAGAAAAGCCAGTTATATCTCCTGCTCCTAAAAGTAATAGCCTTATAAAGAAGAGGTTAAGTAGTGTCCAGGGCCTGGTGCTTCAGGGAGTGTCTCTGGTGTGTGCTGTGTGCACTCTGCTATTGTGTTCTTCCTTCTTTATCTTTCAGGCCAGTAATTTGCAGAGGTTCTTCTTGCCTGCTATGGGCAGTGCTTGGTCCCTGGCCTGATCGTGGTGAGTTTTCAGTAGGTGTGCTTTGGTCTGCTTGTGAACTGAGACCTGATATCAACTCCACCAGACCTGAGGCCCTGCAGAACTCTCTGGTTGGAATATATGGTGTGGGCAGAGTTTTGTGTTGGTTTTCTGGGGGACTGTTGCACTGGGACTGAAGCAAGCTTGATTGAGAAGGGCAGTCCCACCAGAATGCAGAGAGGTAGGACGTGGTGTAAGCAAGTTATGCTGCCAGTGTTGGTGCTGTGCTCCTTCCTGTAGGTGGCTCTGTGTTTATGCTGAAGGGTGGGGAAGGGAAATTGTGTCAGCTATTTGTTCACAGAGTGGTGTCTCCATGAATGTTGCTTCTCAAGGACATACTCTGAGAAGAGCAAATATTCTCCCCTCTGTGTGTCCCAGGCCTTCCCCCAGATCACTGTTTCCATGCTGTCTGCCACTGAGTTGTTTGCCTGCCCTCTCCCTAGGAGCAGTGCAGTGCCTTCGGGGCTCTATCCCAGCCAAGCCCTCTGACATTTAAAACTCCAGGCTTAAAGCCTCATAAGAACTCACAAAATTCAGTTCCTCTTGTTTTTCCAGGCCAATGGCTTTGGGGAAATGTTCTCATTGTGCATTACCCTGTGTGATCCTCTCTCACACCCTTCTCCTCAACCATTGCTCTCTCTTCCATAGCACCCATGATCCTTTTCTCCCCTAAACTACATCTCTGCACTTCCTACCTTCTTCAGTGTGGCCTCTTCTCCCATTAGTTGTGGAGTTTGGTCTGTCAGTCAGCAGATCAATTTCTGGGGTCTTTAGGATGATTCAATAGTTATATAGTGTTTGTGGGATGAAATGAGCCTAGGATTTTCCTACTCTTCCACCATCTTCCTCTCCTTACTGTTAGACCTTCCTGAGGTTTACTTTTGTCTCTCATGAAATGGGTTCATTATGAGGATAACATGAACACATGTGAAAGCACTTAAGTATAGACCTAGTGTGTCTTCCATAGTATTCATCCACCTATCTCTTCCTTGCCATATAAGTGCTTTCCTGAGAGGAGCTGATAAAATTTGGTGTGATAAAGTTCGGTGATCCTGAGACTTCTGACAGATGGATGCCACAAGAATCTCTGAGTCTTAGTTTCCTGACTGGAAAAAGGTGAAGGGATTGCTCTGCATTGTTGGACTATAACTGAAGGTCATTTAAAAAAAAAACACTCAAATATTAGGGTTTAAGAAATTGAAGGAAACAAGTTTGGATGAGAAGGTGAGGAAGGGGATTCTCAGTAAAGGCACAGTGTATATTAAAATATCTAGGGAGAAGCACAAAGATAGGGGGGCCTGGTGATTGTCATGGAAATGGAGAAATGCCTGGTGAGGAATGCACAATAGAAAAGTACCAAGGGGGTAAAGGAGATGGCAGTCCAAATAGTTGAAAGGCAAGTGTGATGAACCAGGCTATTTAGCTACAGCTTTTTTTTTTTAGACAGACTATTTTAGGCATAGCAGACTGATTTCTGTCTAGAAATGCAGATGAAGATTTGTTTCCTTTTCCAAATGAAGATACAGTTGGCAATTTCCCTGATTAATGTTATGAACTAGGTATGGTGGTAGGAGGTCAGTGGAGAGCCAAGGGTAAGTAATGTCTATGGATTTGGTCACCTTTGCCTTCTGCTTTTCAGGATCTCTGGCTTCTGATCAATTTTTAAATTTTTTTATTTTAATTAATTAATTATTAATTAATTAATTTTTGAAGACTTTATTTATTTGACAGAGAGAAAGAAAGAGAGCAAACACAAGCAGGGGGAGTGACAGGGAGAGGGAGAAGCAGGCTCCCTGGTTAGAAGAAAGCCCAACTGGGGATCATTCCCAGGGTCCTGGGATCATGACCTGAGCCAAAAGCAGGCGCTTAACTGGCTGAGCCACCCAGGCACCCCTTGATCCAAATTTTTATGATACCAGACTAGGAAACTCTTAATGTACACAAACTTTGTTTAAGATATCTAAATAGTGATTCATTCATTTATTCACCTATTGAATGTTTGCAAATGTCCTAGGTAATGGGTTAAGAGTTGGGAATATAATGGTGCATGAGATGCCAACCCTCATCTCAAGAAATTCTGAGTCTGAGGGCTGACAAGGTTATACATGTACATGTTGCTAACACACTATGGGAAGTGCTGTCATACTACTGTACTCAAAATCTGAAGGGGACTTAGGAAACATTTCTGAAGCTGTTAGCTCGTGATCAACAATGCCTCACTGAAGAAAATAACTATGTATTTTCAAGGTGGTCTATGTACCTGGCTCCTGCAACGTCACTAAATGTGAAAATAAAGGAACAAGGGAAAGGATAGGACACAAATAATTCTTAAGCATCTGCCTAAGTGCCTGACGTGACCTGGGTAAATTTATGGAAATTATGTCACCTCATTCTCACAAACACCCTGTGTCCCAAGTTATATTATATTGACTTTAGAGGTGAAAACACTTTACAGACTTGAGAAAAAGTGGTTTCCCCAAAGTTCCACAGCGAGTTGGAGGCAGAAATAGGATTTCAATATATGTCCATAGTCCTTCCACCACATCGTGTGGTTACAACTCAATGAGACAAATAAAGGCTTGGGTGAAAGAGGAAGTGGGAACACTTGGTTTTGCTGCCTCTGTGAAAATGCGTATGTGACTCATAGATTTCAGACAGTGGGACCTAGTGGTTTGGGTTGTCAAGGTCTGTAAATATTTCGGTTACTGAATTCAGGATGCCAACTCAACAACAGAAGCTTGCTGCCAGCCAGAAACTGGGATAAACTCTGTTTTGAGTTTGTATATAGACATGCATATTGGAACAAGGAAGCCTCTCTGGTTGATTTTCACAGAAAACCAAGTATAGTTGAATCTCATTTATTTGGAAGTTATATTATAAACTCACACATCTAGCACTCATCAAAGAATCAGTAAACCAGTAAAGCTCTATGAATGCTCAAATGGATAGTCATAAACAACAAATAATAAACCTCATGCATTATACCTTTTATTCCCTTCAAGATGTCCTCAAGCCCTCAATCTATTCGTGATTGCATATCTGATTTTGAATCTAGTTGGAGGATAAAAGCAATGTCTGACAAGAAAGGATTATACAAAAATGGAAAAAGCAGCTTCAGGGATCCAAAGATATCAGCATCAGTTCTGATAAGAGTCAAAGACCCCAAGTGAATCCTGGAAATTACCCTCGTAATGTGCCCATGCAAGAAAACAGATGTTTCCAGTGTTGACCCAGAGTCATCAGTATAGGATTAAACTAATTTCAGGTTACTTTTCTACGTATGTAGGGGATATATAGTACATTTGTAATACAATCAGTCATCTAGGATAACTAACATGAAAAAGTGTCATTGTTTGAAAGGATAAGAAGTCAGCCATCTGGAAAACTTATTAATTATACAAAGTGATGTATACTCAGAGGATTTTAGATAATCTGGTGACTTATTTATTTATGAACTCCAACTTCCAGCTATACCTTTCACTGGAATGGGGCAGGGGGCCCAGGTATAATATCCTCCTGTTGGCCCAGAGGAGACAGGGAAGAAACCCGACCATCCCAGGGATCCACCATGCCTCCTCGCTCTTGTTTTGCTCTGGAGTTGCAGAGGGAATCCCTCTAATCAGTCCATGTTCCCTCTCCTAATCTTAGATCCATGGACTTGGGAAGTGGGGACAAAGGCCTTTGCCTGTGGCCATTGGAGGTGGTATACTCTTCCCCTCAACGCACCCACAGAGACACTCACACTTCTTTGTACCAGGTCCTCATTGTGAATGTCACAACAGTAACTAAAAATAATTTTGAAGTGTATGTTAAGTAATCATACTGACAGCCTTTTGTTTTACTTCCTTATTCTTGCCCTATTCCAATTGTGCTCAAAGTGCCAAAGTGTCTGATAAAAATTCAAAAGAAGCCTGACATGCAAGGGAGAAAAAAAAATAAAAGGAAGGGGCTCAGATAATTTGCAAAGTAGATAATGAGTCTTTACCTGATTGAGTCAAATGTACTGCTTCTTAGTTGAGGTTTGAAATGTTAAATCAATTGTTTTTTTCTCTCAGTAAGAGAAATGCTGACCCCAAGTTTCACAAAGCTGTTAAATGTTTTTTTTCAGAAGCTGTAAGTGCAGACTTAAGAAATAGGTTTGCTACATGTGTCCTGATTGTGACCTTATCTTGCCAATGGGATAGGAAGACTCATGTCCCTTCTACTATTCCCTTTTATTGACAAGAGGATACTACTGTTGTCCAGTCAAGAGAAACCATCATTTCCTAATTATGGTGTAGATCCAGTAAGATGTTTGCAAACACTTGTAAAGATGCTACCCAAATACAGTTCATGTTGGTCAGAGTTTTAACTTCTTTTACACCCCGGACATCCTTGGTCATCTTAGGAAGACTATGGACCCCTTTTCAGAATAATGTTTTGAAATGTATAAAACAAGATACAAAGGACTACAGGGAAACCAAATATATACAAATATAATTATAAAAATATTGCGATATAGTAAAAATATGTGTTTTTAAATCAGTGCATTAATTAACACAATCTAGCAGCAGAATGTATAGTGACATTTAAAGGTGATGATGAATGTAAGTGACGTTTTTGGATAGCTGCAACAACCCAAGTGGGAGACGAGCGTACCTGGGATTTGTATGGGAAACAAAATCACAGATACTACTCAATACTTTGTGGTTTGTTGCCAATATTTGTATTTGAAGGAAATGTTAAATTTCAGTTGGAGATCAGTGAAAATGAAGATCAGTTTTCCCCCACCTAAGTGTACAGACTCCCTGAATTCTGTCCCCAGTTCTCCTGGAGTGTCTTTGAGCCCTAAGTTGAGAACCCCTCGCATATATAAGTCATTTTCACAGGTTTATGAGCATGGTTGAGATAAATTTCTTCAAATACATATTTGTGTGTAATTCCAAATGCAGTAATGAATATTTATATTTTTAATTCTCAAGTGGAAATGTCATTCTTTCATTTGTTTATTCATATTCTTACTTAAAATCTGCCTTGTTTGTGAAAGGATTTGAGGGAAGTTGCATAAATGCATATAGCAAAATAGAATGATATTGCAAATAAGTGGATGAGAAAGATGAAGCAGAAGAAAAGGTCAGTGTGAAAAGTTAGAGGTGTCGTCGAGTGAAGTTAATACACAAAGTTTACGTGGGAAGGCTCTAGATCTTTACTAGAGTACAATGACACACTGATGCTAAGTTTTATGATATGCAATGCAAAGGGTAAGAAACTAGTTATAGATTCGTGATCACATCTCCTGTAAAATCAAATGAGATGCCCAACTTTTTGTCTACTGAAACTAGAGAGAAATTTCTTCCATAGACATTGCCTCATAATGACTTAGTCAGCTCAAGTTGCTATGGCAAAACACCATTGACTGGGTATCTTAAACAACAGAAGTTTGCTTCTCAGAGTTTTGGAGGTGGGAAGTGCCGGATCAGGGTGTCGAGATGGTCAGGTTCTGGTGAGACCTGTCTTTCCAGCTTGCATACGGCCATCTTCCTGCTGTGTCTTCGCAGGGTGGAGAGAGTGCTCTCCCTCTTGTCTCTAACTCTCTAAGGGCACTAAGCCCATCATGAGGTCTCCACCTGCTGGCCCAATTACTTCTGAGAGGCCCATCTGGAAATACCTTCGTTTTGGAGGGTTAGAGCTTTAACCTGTGAATTTTGGGGGCAATTTCAGTCCATAATAATGATACACTGTAATGAAATTAACGGTATGTTTAAAAGCTTCCTTTGTTTCATTGGGCTATCTCTTATAATTTCTCAGTGTAATCAATGACATATGTTTCTGCTGGCCCAGCTTAATATAGAAATGGATTTAAAATTATGTAGTGTAATTTAAAAAACCTTTTTGGAAGTATAAAGTATTATTATTTTTTAAGTACCACCTCGTTGGAGGTACTTATGCTCGAAATGTAAACTCGTGATTATTAATTTTTACATGTCATGGACCAATTTTTACATGTCATGAGACTCTGATGAAAGCTATAAATGCAGACACACATTCTGCATACAATTTTAGGGAATCACAGACCTCTTGAAGTCGCAGTACTCTGAGTAGTAAATAACTCTGGGATATAGAGTAATGGATATGCCTTTAAAATATTATGTAAGTATTGCTTATTGTAACTGAGTGTTTGACATGGACTGAGAGCCAGCCAGTTGGATTTAATGCTCCTGGCAAGCATGGCAATACAGCTATTCTATGCTGGAAATTAAATGCTTTACTAGCTTGGAGAACAGGAAACCTGCAGGCACACTTAACAATGTACAATGCTAATATTTCAAGGTTGGAGGGATGCCTGGATCATACAGCCTCAAATCTTGTGCCTGACTTTCTCATGCCCTTTGGAGGACGTCACAGATCTCTGACTACCACTATTACAAGGCCCCAGGAGATGACCACACCAGTGTGGGCACAGCCTGTAGACACCCCCCCACACACACAACTTCCTCCACCACCACCCCATCCTTTGCCATAGTCCAGCTGGGACCAAGCCGTCATGTGAGGAATCGGATGGCCAGGGTGGACCCAGACTTTGTGGGGCCTGAATCTTACACAATTTGGAGAGTCTTCTTAGGGAAAATAATATAAAATTACAAAGAGAGAGAGTCATAAGAAACTCAATATTTAAAAGACATGACAGAAATGAGAATAAATTTCAAATTTTAAAAAGCTGACAGAATACCAAAAGCAGCACATTCGTTATTCAGAAAAATAAGATAATTTTAAAATTAACTGCCTGACATATCTCTAAAATACATTTCCCTACATTTTTAGCTGTGTGATTTTTGGTCGCCTCTTTATATGACAATGATTTTGTAAAGTCATTTTGTCTAGAGAACATAGAAAGATAATCCAGTCTGTCATCTCGCACAAGTGGATCAGAATTGGTTTTTTGTTTTTATTGGTTGTTTAGAAAAACTTCTTCTGGCTTCCCAGTTGATTACTGGTAATGTAAATTTTTAAGATTTTTCCTCTCATGTTTTTTTCAACTGTGAGCTTTACATTTGGAAGAATTCCTCATAAACTTTTTTCAGGTTCTGTGCATTAGAAGCCTTATTTTCCTCTACTACCCATTGACATAGGGAGATACTGGACTTGTTCATATTGTAGTATGACCTCTGGCCCCAAGCCAGCATGTCATCATGCCAGGTGAGTTGGCCAGTGGGAAGTAGAATGTTACTGGAAGTTACTACTATCCTTGAACAGCTAACAATAACTTTATATAAGGAAGAGAGTGAGAGCAACATAAGTATATACCACTAATTACAAAAATGATATGTCCATTTCTAGAAATGTCTGCTCTCAGAAATGGTCCACAGCTCACCTTCATGCAATCTCTTTTGCTTTCCTCTTTCCCACACACTCCAAGGACTGCCTCCATGGAGCCATCTTCATAGCACCTTCACAGAACCCTCTAGTAAGTGTCCTTAGAATAAGGGTGCCTGGGTGGCTCAGTCAGTTAAACATCTGCCTTTGACTCAGGTCGTGATCTCAGGGTCTTGCAGTCAGGCCCCGAGTCAGGCTCCCTGCTCAGCTGGGAGTCTGCTTCTTCCTCTCCCCTGTCTCTAGCCCCCACCTCACCCCAGCTTGCACTCTCTCTCAAATAAATAAATACATAAAATCTTAAAAAAAGAAAAAGATTCCTTAGAGTATAGGCTCAAGAGAGCAAGGCCAAGATAGAATGAAGAGAGAAATTTTTCCTACTGTCTCAGAGTCCAAATCTTTCCAGGTTCTTTGACACTTGGAATGTAGGTTCTTTGACACTGGGAATGTACTCTTTTCTGGAAAGACCCTGTTCCCAATTGCAAGGCTATGCTATTACCATAGGTTCCAGTAAGACAAATATCTCAGAACATACCAGCCTAAGATCAGCATGAGAAATGGCCACTTGGAAGAGTTTTGGATCCATTTCCAGTGGATACAAGGGTATATAAGGTCATAGACACATGAACCACAATATGACTATAGTGATTTTATGTTGGAAGATTTAAACCTGATAGAACCATATGCTCATTTCGACTATGAAACTCAGTACAGCACACATGGAATATTTTAACTGATTAATATAACTTTCTGGCAATTGCCCCAAGATAACTGGCTGCAAAATATATACTTTGGAAAGTGACTGAGTTAACTTACTTTATAAATTTATCGATTACAAGCCAGTTAAATGTGGAACTAAGTCTAAAAATGAGATTCACTTTGGGTTTAGAATAGTTGGTCAACAGCTCTTCTTTCCAGGGTTCTAGTGTCAAGGCAACTTCTCCATTAAGGCCACTCCTCCCTGGCAACAATAAAAGCTATTATTTTTGAATATAAAAATTTAATTTTATTAACTATGGAAGGGGAGTGTCTATTGATTTCATCTAAAAGCAGAGTAAATTGCTGAGGCACATGAAATGTCTGCTTCTTCAAAGCTGATGGGAAGTCTAATGTTTACTTATATGAATATATTTTGGATGGGAGGTTATCTACTTCACTTGTTTGTTAAAGAAAAAAATTTATTTCACTCAATATCTGCATTCTAATAAAAATGAAAATGTTCAGAGGCTCAGAATAAATGAGAATGCTCTTGGTATAATGGTTTAACCTAAAATTTCCTCTTTTTTGGTCTTTACCCACAAAGAGGCTACCCCTGTCTTTTATTTTTAATGGAGATGGACAGAAACTGTCCTTTCCTTTTGGGAGAAGATGCAAAACATGTAGTAGCATGAAAAATTTCCTCCTTTGTGCATGAGGTCTTAGAAAATGATCAGTAAGATGGTGGACTGGAAGTGGTACTATGTCCACATTAGCTTCACTTGGCTTATAACAGTTCTAAAAACAGGTTTTCATTGTCTATGTACTAACCCAACAATGGATTTTATACATTATTCAGGCATAGAATGTGTGAATTTCAGAAAAATACATCAGAAGGGTATTGATTCACAATTTCAAAAGAATTTTTTTAAAAAGTCATCGCACCCTTTCTCTGAATGCAAGTATGCCCTGCGTCCAAGGTGAAACCAACAAGTGCAGACATGCTCACCCCACCCAGGCACTCAGGACCCCTTCCCTAGACTCTTCATCTGTCCACGCAGAAATGACACACGGTTGGGCATAGAGCAGGTACCTGACTTCATGAAGCCCCTTGCTGGGAACTGACCAGGGTTTTAGGAGGCTAACCGTTGACAACAGCTTTCTAAGTCATGGATGATTCATAACATTTCTGTCAAGGAAATAGCAGTATTTGTTGAGAGCTTCCCCAACAGATAGAAATACTGGTGTCCTTTTTTCCTTTGATATCATGTGAGTTTGTGTGAGAGAGAGAAAGAGAGAGAAAGAAAGGATGGAGAGAAAGGGAAATGCTGATGCAGTCAATCTAAATAGGAGTGTCATGCTCCACTGAAGTGAGAAGAGACCCTTAACAGTATTTCACTTTTTTAAAAGATTTTATTTATTTATTTGAGTGAGAGAGAGAGAGAGAGAGAGAGAGAGAGTGGAGGGGCAAAGGGAGAGGGAGAAGCAGATTCCCTGCTCAGCAGGGAACCTGAGGCAGGGCTCCATACCAGGACCCTGAGCTGAAGGCAGACCCTTAAGGGACTGAGCCACTCAGACGCCCCTAGTATTTCACTTTTTAAAGTTCTACTCTCCATTTCCTTTGCTTTCTTTTGAGTTTGCGTCATTTTTCAGTTGAGTTAACTGGGCGCATTTCAAACAAATAAAAGTGTCGTCTTGATTTGAGATTTTATAATTGATTACATAATAACTCATGAAGTGTTTGGGAAGTTAAAGTTAAGCTGCTGGCTTAGATTTAGTCTGAGTTATTATGGAGAAGTTTTCTACAAAACTATTCTAAAAAGACATTTGGGGGACAATTTGAGAAATTATTAAATCAAAGTGGTGTGTATATGAAATATCATTGTAATGTGTTTTTCTAATATGTCCTTACATTTTTTAAGTAAATTATTTTATGGTTCTCTAAAATGGAGCTAGATGATCTTAAATCTTCTGTTTTCCTATTTACAGTGAATTTGAGTTAAATAATCTTTGCATTCTGGTGTTCATGCATCTCTTTCCCTAAAAGAACACAGAAGCATTAAACAATCAAATATTTGTGATTGCCCCAATCATTGAACCTTTAAAGTGTTACTGGTCTTGTTCTCAGAAGCACTTCTGTGCTTTATGTGCCGGTTTTCAAACACTAAAAATGTACATGTGGACGTTCAGATTATTCGGCACCCTAGGACCTCCAGCTCAACAACTGAGATAAGAAAAGAATGCTTTTCAGAGCATTACAGCTCATTAGGGTGCTGTCTGAAATCTCATACATGCCTGATAAAGTTAGTGGAATGTCAGAGCCTCTACTGTGATTAGGGGATCTAAGCGTGAGTTGTCAAGCAGCTCAAATATTAGCTAAAATCCACATCCATGCAGAGCTCTAAGATTAGGCCTTGTAGACGCCAAGCTGTATATATAGAATACCCCTGGTTACATTACAAGTTTTCCAAATGAATGGAAGAAAATGGAGCAGGAAATACACATTAAGCGTAGGTATCTCTGGACTTTGAAATGATGGGTGATTTTTGTTTTACTAACTTTTCTCTTGCATTTTTAAGTTTAATACAATGCAATTATATATTTTTATGTCAAAAACTTAATTTCTAAGAAGTGGAATAGGTGCTATGGTTATTGGCTGAGCCAACTTGAGTAAGGACATTGGTGAACATGGGTTCTGAATATAACTTGGCCCTTTCAGCACTCAAGAGTGGGCACCATTGTCAGATATGTCTATCAACTTTGGGTTTAAAACACATGCCCATGGTGGTGATCAGGAGGCTGCAAGAAGAACCAAACAACTAGAAGTGTAGTGACCGTAGACCAATAAGGAAGAGAAGGGGAAAGATTCACGGTGTAACAAACATTCAGCATCTGTGTGCTATCTACTCCTGCCTCCCACAATCGGAAGTTGGGGATGGGTGGGTCCTGTCAGCCTCTTTCACTTTAATGTTTCTTTGCCTTCACCCCAAGCTACAGATGCTAATATCCATGTAAACAGCATTTTATCTCGAATACTCATTTTGGTCAGAGAAAGGTACAGAAGGAGAATGTTCTTTTTTTTTTTTTTAAAGATTTTATTGATTTTATTTGACACAGAGAGAGAGATTACAGGTAGGCAGAGAGGCAGGCAGAGAGACAGGGAGAGGAGGAAGCAGGCTCCCCACTGAGCAGAGAGCCCGACGCGGGCCTCGATCCCAGGACGCAGAGATCATGACCTGAGCCGAAAGCAGAGGCTTTAACCCACTGAGCCACCCAGGCGCCCCAGAAGGAGAATGTTCTTACCTGGAGGAATTTGACACAGATGAGTCTCTACTCACTCGAGTGTCTAGGGAAGGTGGTGGAACTTTGGAGTGGGCTGATGAGATTGAAAGATGTGATTTTGGCCTCTGGGAGAAGTGGAATAGGGAGTGGCAAAACTGAGAAGTGAATTCTGTTCTTAGAACTTCCTCCAGCCTCTTTAAGTCCCACCTAGAGCAGCTCCCTTCCCCCGCCTCCCTGTGCCTGGCCTCTTTGGCGGTCAAGGTCCCAACAATAACACACCCTTGAAATTCCTCACTCCCAAGGCCTGCTTTCCTTCAGGTTCCTCGTCTTCCTTTTCTTTTTCTCAGTGCCTGTCTTCATCCTCATCAAATGTATTGCCTTGATCCTTTGATCAAGGATCAAAACATGGAAAAGCCTGAGAGTCACACATTTTGCCTCCTTCACAGAGCTAATAATTTGCAATAATTTGTAATTATTCAAATTATCCAAAATAATATTATTTTGAGCCGTGTCAGGGTGAGAGTCTGCCAACATGATCTGCAAAGTTAAGCTGCAGCCAAACCACTGCTAACATGCACCTGCGTGTCAACGTGGGTTGCCTCCCCGCTGCCAGAGCCAGAGAGCAGTGGGTGAGTAGCTGAACTGTTTCAGAAAGGACTCAGGCAGAATCAGGTCTGCCGCAGGGGGTCCCAGAGCCCTGAGGAAGAGAGGTTAACCTTCTCTGCAGTTACGGGCTAGACAATATACACTTGACTGAAGTCCCAGCCCCCAAAAGGAGCTGGACCGGAGGGAGAGCCCTGGGAACCCTCGTTAAAGCCAAGATTAGGGAGGAAGTCTGGCAGCATGGGAGAAGGCATTACTCTGGGCACAGACCCTCCCTGTTCTTACCCCTCTGTCGCCCTTCCTTCTTCTAGAGTGTCTGTGGGTTCCGAGAGCTGTGGTCAAAGGAAGGCAGGATTCACTGTGGAAAGTCCTCATTAAAGTAATGGTCAAAAACAGGTGTGTGTGGGGAGGGCCGGGCGGGGGCCAGCGGAGGTTGGGAGGCCCACACACGGCGAATGTTGGCCAGCGCAGCAGACTGCACGGCAGAGGTCTTCAACTGTAAAATGGGAGTAAAGACAGGACCCCCTTCATAGTGTTGCTGTGGAAACGAAATGGTTAGTGCCTGTACAGCACTTAGCACAGGACTGCACAAATCAACTAATAATCAGAGCTCAATAAATATTGGCTCTCGTTATGTTCATCATTGTTTCTGGGATCTCTTCTCTTACTTCTTGTCTACTTATTTTCAAGGGGTTATATAATTTGATTTTATGTGTCCAATAAAATGAATCTTGGCTGTTTTGTTTTTAAGCAGAGAAATTGCTTCTCAGGATGTATTTGAAAAGGGTTAGCTTAAACCTTATGTGAATTGAACTCGAGCAAAGTTTTAAAAACAATCGTGGCATCTCAAAGTTGAATTTTTCCCAAATAAAAAAATTGGGCACTGATGTCATTTTTGCTCTAGGAAGATTGTGAGAATAACTAATAACACTTGGTGGAGGTTAATATAGTATTGAAAGTAGTAATTTTAACCATTTTGAACTCATTTTCAAAGACATAATTGGAATAATTTTCAGAAGACATCAGTCTTTATTTTTTTTGGGAAATTATAGTGATTAAATTAACTGCAGGCAGTCTCTCTTATTGTTATTTGATGATAATAGTCTGTTGTTGAGAATTGGTGGAAAAAAATGAATGATATGTGTTCTATTAAAGACTTCACAGCTGAAAAATTTTTTATCACTCTGGCCCATGACGATTTGTATGCTCAAGGCAGAAGTATCAAATGCAGCTTCCTTTAGTGTATTTGGCCTGAAAACTAATCCAAATGAGCAATGAGAATAATGCATTTCCTAGGATTAAAATGTAGATTTTTCTTTTAAGGGGGTGAATAATACGCTCGTTCAAAAGAAAATGATATGCTTGCAGAACTCTGTGAGAGTTGAAAAATGAGTTTTGTTCCTTTGTTGGGTATTTTCAGGATTCTATCTGCTTCCTTATGACATTGAACACTGGACAAGGACAGTAATATCATATCCATTATTTAGGCATTTGAAATTACTCTTTTACTTTGAAATGAGGTATTCAAATCACTGAGTGCTGGGAAAGTGTACATGGATGAAAATGTAAGTGGATCTTGATCTGTCATCTGAGCTTGAGGCTCTCTGGATATGGCAAAGTGGTTTTTATAGTGGAAAATATCAACCTATTTCTTCAAGATCTTTCCAAACTTAAAATGATTTAGATAGCATATCCGAGTGTGAATACCTGGATATGGGTGGTATTGTTTTTTTAATTCCAGTATTACTGTAAAAGTTGTCTGCTTTTATCCCCATCAGTACCCTTGACTCACAGATAGGAAAAACTGTTTATGCTCTTTCTGGCTGGAATGTCTACTTAAGAATCTACACTATTGGTTGTGAATCAAGTTATGTACATCGATAGTGAAACTTTTCTTGGTTTGACCTTCAACTAACAATACTGGGATTGTGAGGCCCAAGGGTAAAAGGAAAATTAAAACGTTATAAATTTAATATGCTAAGCTGTCCTTGTATAAATACTGATGACTATGCTATGAAACAATGCTGTTTTCATGCTTTGGGAAGTAGAAGGAATTGACAAAAAATCTTCTTCAGGGGAGAAAAGAAGAGCTGGTGAATTACTAGTTGCACCAAATGCAAAGACATAAGCATGAACAAAAGCCAATTACTTGGCATTCAATACAGCTGACACTCATCCACTTTTATTTTGTTTCTGCTTTGATTATTGTAATTTCAAATCATTACAGTTAGAAAATGTTTTGATAAAGCATATTACATTACCATATAATTTAATATACAATTAAAACTGTGAGACACAAAGTTTGGACAATGGAGAGTTGCAGGTTGTAGAACAGAAAAAATGTCTAGATTTATTTGACATGAAAACACAGGGCTTTCCCCTCAGGGTGATATTTACGGTATTTCTATGCTTAAATTTTGGCCATAGATATAGTCTTCTTGGTCCTATATACTTGAATAAATTTGCATTCAACAAGAAAACATAATTACAAATACCCACCTTGTGGGATGGTTGTGCAAATCAAATAAATGAATCCGTCAGAGCGTTTTGTAGATTGCAAACTGACAATAAATTTACTTTACAGGAGGCAATTCCTAAGTGTTACTGATTGCAAGAAAACATTAATCTGACCTATTTTTTTTCTAATGTATTAAAAAAAGAAAAGCATTCCCACTTCACATGTGGGCATCTGTCAAAATTTTCACTTGAGTTTGTGAAGAAACAATTAGCTAAATTCAATTTGAGGACATTATGCAAAAAACAACTGGACTCTACAAAAATGTCAGTTGTCAAAGACAAAAGGATCTATACACATATGACAATATATGCAGTGGTGACCTTGAATGAATCCTAGATTTAAAATAAAATATAATTAATACCCAGGCTGAAAACATTCCTGAGACAACTGGGAAAATTTGAACTGCACATTAGATAATTACATCACTTCTAATTTACTAAATATGTTTATTATTATTATTATGTAATCGTGGTAAGATATTTGTTCTTAAGAGGTACATACTAAAGTTTTTTTTAAGTTTTTATTTAAAGTCCAGTTAGTTAACACACAATGTAATGTTAGTTTCAGGTGTACAATATAGTGATTCAACACTTTCATACATCACCTGGTGATCATCCCAACAAGTGCCCTTCTTACTCCCCATCACCTATTTACCCCATCCCCTCACCCCTCTCCCATATGGTAACCATTAGATTGTTTTCTATAATTAAGAGTATGTGTCTTGGATTGCTTCTCCCTCTCTTTTTTTTACCACCCCCCTGTTCATCAGCTTTATTAAATTCCACATATGAGTGAAATCATATGGCATTTGTTTTTCTCTGACTGACATATTTTGCTTACTATAATACTTTCTAGTTCCATCCATGTCATCACAAATGGCAAGATTTCATTATTTTTTATGGCTGAGTAATATCTCTTCCTTATCCATTCATCAGTTTATGGGCACTTGGGCTATTTCCATAATTTGGCTATGGTAGATAATGCTGCTTTAAACATTGGAGTTTATGTATCCCCTTGAATTAGCATTTTTGTATTCTTTGGATAAATACCTAGTGGTGTGATTGCTGGATCTTGGGGGTAATTATATTTTTAATTTTTTGAGGAAATTCTTTAGTTTTTGCCGGAGGGGTTGCACCAGTTTGCATTCCCACCAACGTTGCAAGATGGTTCCTTTTTCTCCAGATCCTTTCCAACACCTGTTGTTTCTTCTGTTGTTGATTTTAGCCATTCTGACAGGTATGAGGTGATGTCCATACTAAAGTTTTTAAGGGCGAAACATCTCTGTAAGTAATTCTCAAATGGTTTGGCAAAATATTTATACATATAGACAGAGAGATAAAGCAAATGTGGCAAAATGGTAATAATTTAGGAATCTAGTGAAGGCTATCCAGGTGTTCATTGTTAAATATTCCCACAACACTTTCCTATAGTTTCAAAAACTTTCAAAATGAAAAGTTGAAGGAAAATTTTAGAAGTTAAGAAAACCCAAATATTCAAAACAGATGAGTCATTAAAAAACAGATCTTCTTAAAATGTGTCTGTCCTTTATAGATCATGTTTTTTTGCCATCTCATTTTACTGTGAGATAAAAATACATAGGCTTAAAAAAGAATCGCAGCAAAAACAGTGCTTGAAGGAAATTTATAGAATTGAATGCATATATTAGAAAAGAAGAAAAATCTAAAATCAATAATCTGTTTCCATCTTGGAAACTTAGAAATAGAAGAACAAATTAAATCCAAAGTAAGAAGAAGAAAAGAAATAATAATTAGAGCAAAAAGCAATGAAATGGAAAACAGGCAATCAATAGAGAAAATCAGTGAAACCAAAAGCTGGTTCTTTAAAAAGACCAATAAAGTCAGTAAACTTCTAGCCAGGCTAACAGGAAAAAAGAGAGAAGACACAAGTTACTAATATCAGAAATGAAAGAGGTGACATCACCACAGCTTCCATGGAAATTAAAAGAATAATAAAGGAATACTATAAGTAACTCTGTGCCCACATATTTGAAAATCTAGGTGAAATGGACCAATTCCTTGAAAGACAAAATCTGCCAAAGCTCACATGAGAAGAAATAGATAATCTGAATAGGTCTATATCTATTAAAGAAATTAAATCAATAATAAATAAACTTCCAAAACAGAAAGCACCTGTTCCAGATAGGTTCACTGGCAAATTCTACCAAATATTTAAGGAGGAAATTATACCAATTCTCTACAAACTTTTCAGAGGAAAGAAGCAGAGAGAATATGTCTCCATTCAATCTATGAGACCAACAAATGCCAATACCAGACAAAGACATTATAAGAAAACTACAGACCAATATCTCTCATAAACATAGGTGCAAAAGTACTCTATAAAATAATAGTAAATCTAATCCAAAAAAGTATAAAAAAGAATTATGTACCATAACCAAATGAGATTTATCTTAGTTATGCAAGGCTGGTGCAACATTTAAAAATCAATTAATCCAATCCATCACATCAACAGATTTATTTTTTTTTAAGATTTTATTTATTTATTTGACACACAGAGAGAAATCACAAGTAGGCAGAGAGGCAGGCAGAGAGAGGGAGGAAGCAGGCTCCCTGCCGAGAAGAGAGCCCGATGCGGGCCTCGATCCCAGGACCCTGAGATCATGACCTGAGCCGAAAGCAGAGGCTTTAACCCACTGAGCCACCCAGGCGCCCACATCAACAGATTTAAAAATAATAATCACATGGTCATATCAATAGGTACAGAAAAAGCATTTGACAAAATCTAACACCAATTCATGTTAAGAACTCTTGGTAAACTAGGAAGAAAAGGGAACTATCTATTTATAGTTGTATTGATAGGCTATTTGTAAAGACTATATATGAAAAGCCTGTAGCTAACACGATACTTAATAGTGAGAAAGTTTTCCCACTAAGATCAGGTACAAGGCAAGGATGGTTCTTCTCATTACTTCTTTTCAACATCATACTAGAAGTTCTAGCTAGTGCAATAAAACAAGAAAAGAAATTAGAAGATATAGATTGGGAAGAAGACATAAAACTCTCTTTGTTCTCAAGTGGCATGATCATCTATGTAGAAAGTCTATAATACCAACAAAAAAAGCCTCCTGGAACTAATAACTGATTATAGCAAGTTTGTAGGACACAGAGTTAATATACAAAAGTCAATTGCTTTCCTATATCTAACAATGAGCAAGGGGAATTTGAAAAAAAATAAACAAACAAACACCAATTATCACTTACCTTAGTCCCCCAGAAATGTAATACTTAGGTATAAATGTGATCTATATGAGGAAAACTACAAAATTCTGATGAATAAAATCAAAGAACTAAATAACTAGAGAGATATTCCATGTTCATGGATAGGAAGACTCAATATTGTCAAGATGTCAAGTCTTCCAAAATTGACCCATAGATTAAATTCAATCCCAATCAATATATCAGCAATTTATTTTTTGGATATTAAAAAACAGATTTTAAAATTTATATGGAGAGGGAAAAGACCCAGAATACCCAAACAATATTGAAGGAGGAAAACAAAGTTGGAATATAAGAAAAACAAAGTTGGAGGACTGACACTATCCAATTTCAAGACTTACTATATAGTAATCAAGACAGTATTGTATTGGTAAAAAGATAAATAAGTAGGTCAATGGAGCAGAAGACAGAATCCAGAAATAGACCCTCATAGATGTTGTCAATTGATCTTTGACAAGGGAGCAAAGGCAATACAATGGAGCAAAGATAGTATCCTCAACAAATGGTGATGGAATAATTGGACATCTATAGGCCAAGACATGAATCTAGACACAGACCATACACCCTTCACAAAAGTGATTATCTCTACTTAAGGAAGTGATGAAGCAAATTACATTTTAAAAGGTATCATAGACCTATGTATAAAACACAGAACTCCTAGAAGATAGTGTAGGAGAAAGTCTAGATGAACTTGAGTATGGTCATACTGTTTTAGATGTAGCATCAAAAATGTGATCCATGAAAGAAAACATTAATGTGTTGATTTCATTAAAATTAAAAACTTCTCTACAAAAGGCAATATAAAGACAATTAGAAGACAAGTTGCAGACTTGTAACTTGCAAAAAGAATAGTACTTGCAAAAATACATGTGATAAAGGACTGTTATCCAAAATATACAATGAACTCCTAAAATGAAACAATAAGAAGATAAACAACCTTATTAAAAATGGATTAAATACCTTAAAAGACACTTCATCGAAGATTTACAGATGGCAAATAAGCATATGAAATAAGCATGGAAAAAGATGCTCCATATATCATCAAGGAAATTAAATTAAAACAGAATTGTGATAACCACTTAAAGACCTATTAGAATGACCAAAACCTGGAACACTGACAACACCAAATGCCAGTAAGGATGTGGAGAAACAGGAACTCTCATACATTGCTAACGGGAATGCAAAATGGAATAAGCATTTTGGAAGACAGTTTCTTTGGAATACAGTGGTTCTTAAAAACCTAAATATAATTTTACTATATAGCTAGCTTAGCAATCATGCTTCTTGGTATTTACCCAAAGGAGTTGAAAATTTACATCCATACAAATCTGCACATGGATGTTTATAGCAGATTATTCACAATTGCTAAAACTTGAAAACAACTAAGATGTTCTTCAGTAGGTGAATGGATAAAGAAATTGACACATCCAGACAATGGAATATTATTTAATGTTAAAAAGAAAAAAAAATGAAATATGTTATCAAGCATGACAAGACATAAAGGAAACTTTAATGCATATTACTGAGTGAAAGAAGTCCATCTGAAAAGCCCGCATACTGTACTATTCCAGCTATAAGACATTCTGGAAAAGGCAAAACTGTGGAGATAGTAGAAAGTTCAGTGTTTGCTTGGGGTGGGAGAAATGAATATGCCGAACACTGAGGATGTTTAGGGTAATCAATATACTATGATATTATATCATATGATGTAATGCTAGATGTATGTCACTGCACATTTTTTTCTATAGACATAGGATTTACAATACCAACAGTGAACTGTAAGGTATATTATGGACTTTAGCTAATTATGATGTTTCAGTGTAAGTTCATCCCTGGTAAAAAATATACCATTCTGGTGAGTGATGTTGATAATGGAGGAGGCTATGCACATGTAGGGGCAGGGGATTTAGAAGAACCTCTGTACCTTCCTTTCAATTTTACTATAAACCTAAAACTGCTCTTAAAAATATGTATTTTTTAAACTTATGGCTTAGGCAATGAGTGGGATGATTATTACTAATATGAAACATTTTCCTATTGACAGAATTCCAGGAAAACAGATGGAAGTTCTAAGTCCATGTGAATATCTTTCAAGATATTTTAAAGTAATGTAAAAATATATCTCGAGTAGTGTTCAAAAGGATTTGAACATTATTTTCACACTATCTTTTAGAAAACATTCAATTCCAGGGGATCTCAGCTTAATGATTTCCTGCTAGTTTATACCTAGGTCTTCCTTCCTGTGAGATAGAACTTTCTCTCATTTTCCAAGAGACACATTGGGTAGTTTTTATGATGAGCAAGTTACTGTTTTGTTATCTCTTCTTGGGGGTGATGTGGTAAGATTCTGACTTCCTTCTAGATAGTTGGGTCCAGGCAGAAAACTTATGACCCCTTTCTTGTCTTTTTCTTGTACAGATCAGAGGCAGCAGAACTGGAACGAGGACACTCATAGCTTTTTGGTATGTAATTGAAGATTTCTCAAAGCTAATTCTTTCTTTTAGTGATATTTATGACCTGAGGGCCTGTACTCCACTTTGTTATTCTAATCTGTGAACCAAACTGTAATAGACTAGTTATATTTATCCTTAGGCCAGGGTTAATGCAGAGGGGAGCTAATAGTATTAATAAATAACATGAATTTATTAGTAGCTAATAAATTTACTATTTACTAGTAATAAATTATTAGCTAATTTACTATTAGCTAATAGTATTAATAAATAATTATGTTTATTCCTCTGTATATCCCTTGAAAATGGATTCTTGGTGGTAATTACTTTTCAGTGAGAGGGTTGTTTAGTAAAGCAATTTACTTTTTTGACCCCCCTCAGTGGTCAGGTACATACCATAACTACCAAAGTACCATAGAAGTATAATTATGTGAAGAATTTATTTATAAGCAAGTATGTGTTTTGATGCCCAAATGCAAATCAAATGCTCTAGAAATGAGGCATTTACGGATCTAAATTTACTACTGGTTCAAATAAAATATTTATATTTAATTATTATAGTATAAAAGTAAAACAATCTTACGATGTTCTTGCCTTTAAAGTTCATCACGAATGATCTAGGCAAGACTAGAGTCCTTTGAATATGTATGTAATTCTTATTATTCCTTTGATTTTATATTTATAAAAAAACTTTAAAAATTATTATGACTGGGATATCCATCTCTTGTTTGATTTAACTGTTCTTTAAGATAAAATACAATTTTTAACTTGCTGGGGAGTACAAGGGAAGCTTTTTTTTTTTTTTTAGAGAGAGACAGAGAGAGACAGAGAGAGAGGGAGCCTGAGCAGAGGTGGAGGGACAGAGGGAGAGGGAGAGGGAAAAATCTTAAGCAGGCTTCCTGTCCAGTGCAGAATCTGATGCAGGGCTTGATCTCAAGACCCTAAGATCCTGACCTGAGCTAAAATCAAGAATTGGGCACTTAACTGACTGGGACACCCAGGCGCCCTAACGAGGGAAGCATTCTTTTCACAGCTGCCTATCAAGGACACATTTTTTGACTCTATGGTTATAACTGAAAATCTGGTAATTTTTCAGAAAATATTAGTACATTAATTTAAGTGCTATTATTTTTCTATAAGCCAAACCATAGCAATAACAATCATTATTGCACCTGATACGCACTTTCTGCTACTCCCAATTATATTGCAATGTCTTTGAAACATTGCTAGCCAGGACCCATTAGTTACCACCATTCTTTTTGGTGAGCATAGCCCTCTCTTTTTCCTCCTGGAGTTGTTGAAATACATTGTTGTCGTTGTCCAACTCACTGACAAAAAAAATCAGTTTTCGTGCATACATTTTCTGTTTAGATGTCTTCAAACACATACAGTCCTATTGTTTCAACATGGGTGTACTTGAGATACACATTTATTCAATGAGACAGATTGTGTGACTCAGTCAATAATACTCTCACATTGTCTTCTAGGGTGAATAAAGTACACTTTATTCACCATAACATTTGATGTTTCATTGAGGAATTTTGAGTGATACTTTTCATATTTACACTTTATGTTGATGGTTCGCAAACTGGTTACTGAAAGGTATTGACAAAAATTGGTGGATTTTGCCATCTCTAAAAGTTGTCAAGTACTTTTTCTAGTAAAACAGTTCTGATCCTCAGATTAGGGGCCTCCTCACAATCAAAGGTATCTAGAAAGAGGCTGGCTTGTTGTCAGAAAAAGGTATGTTATGAGAGAACCCTGAACTGGTGGAAAGACTAGGTAAGATGAACTCGATGGTCTCTTGTAATATAAAACTTGATAATTCCAGCCAATGAACAAATTAGATAATCTGAGTTTTGCTAAGCATTATAGAAATTCTTGCACTGAACAAAATCAGAGACAGCACAGTGGTGCTGAACTCAGATGGTCTGGGTTTGATCTCATCTCTGACACTTACTAGCTATGTGACCTTGGTCATGTCATCGGACGTTTCTGTGGCTCACTTTCCTCACTTGGTGAATGGAGATAATACTAGTACCTCATAAAGCTGATGCAAGGATTTAATGAGTTAGTATGACCATAGCTCTTAGAACAATACCTAGTATACAGTTGGGCACTCAATCAATGTTAGTTATGAGAGATGAATGAATGACATTGTCATCAGCAGGAGCATCTGTGGCTGTTAGGATTCTTATACATTTCTCACCAATCACCCAAATTTGTGACCTTTAAGAGTGGAGTGCATCTGACAATGATTTCTATGAGTTTCCAGCAACAGATCTCTTCTAGTATTTTGGTGCTGTCTTGGTTCTACCTGAAACCAACATGAAGACAAAGCTCAGACTCTTCACTGCTTTCTACTTACCTCAACATTGTTGGTGACACTTCTATCATTCCATTTTCTGGGCTTGATTTTCCGTCTTCCTCTCATGGCCTCACACAGGCCTTAGTGCATATATTCAAACACTTTTGGATCTCAGATTTCACAACAAGGGGCTTATTATAATATTTTTCTTAAAAAGTTAGAATGTTTACCTAAGAGAAAGTCTTAAACCAGCTACTAGGACAATGAAACACCCTCTGACTTGATGCCAAAGCATATTAATAATTTTCATCTTTACCATTGTCATTAAGCTATAGTAAGGACCTTTGCCTTTAGAGTCACTCTGATTTGTTAAAGGCATGATTCTTGGTCTAAGTGTGTGTAATGAGAGCAGCCAGTTCATATTTAGTTCTTATTTACAGGTGCTTACATTTCTGGTCCCATTATTATTTTGAGTTCTTCACAGAATTTTTCTTCACTTTTTAAAATTATGGTATAATACCCATACCATAAAATTTATCATATGAGCCATTTTTATTACACAATAAATATATTCACATTCAGGGGTATTAAATACATTCATGTTACTGTGCAACCATCCCCGTAACTCTTTTCATCTTGTAGAGCTAAAACTTTATACCCATGAAACAATAACTCTCTATTCTCCCCTCCCCTCAGCCCCGGTAACCAGCACTATATTTTTTGTCTTTATAATTTTGAAGTCTAGTAAGTACTTCATATAAGAGGAATTGTACAGTATTTTTCTTTTCGTGATTGACTTATTTCAGTTAGCCTAATGCCCTCAAGGCTCATTCATTCTGTAGCACAGGTCAGGATTTCCTTCTTTTAAAAGGCTGAATAATATCCCATTGTGTGTGTATATGCCACATTTTGCTTAACCATTTCTCTGTTGATAGACACTTGCGTTGCTTCCACATTTTAGCTCTCATGAATAATGTTGCTGTGAACATAGACGTATAAATACCTCATTGAGACCCTGCTTTCAGTACTTGTGGGTAAATACCTAGAAGTGGAATTGATGGGTCATATGTTAATTCTATTTTAAATTTTAAATTGTTTTCCACAACAGTTGTACCATTTTACATTCCCACCAACACTTCACAGAGTTCTTAAGTACAGAAGGCTTGTCTAATTATTTTGACATATTCCTACGGGGCAATGAATATTGTGAATTTTAAGTAAATATATTTTGAACACAAGGTTATATTTTTCTAATTCATTTTTTCCTGCTGTGCCTATGAGGGTTATGTTTTAAGACCTACCTAATGTTAATTTATGTTACCAGGTGATTCAGAGCGTCAATGGACTTTTTCCAGAACAGAAACATGTGAGGCCAAGTTTCATACCTCTAATGGAAAAACAACTTGGACTCCAAGGATTTCTTGGCTTAGTTTAAAATAAACTCTATGTTAAAATTCTGTGTGCTGGCAGTTAAGGAATAGATGACCACATATGTTTTTTTCTGAAGGCTCGTAATTTTTTTTTTTTTTTTTGCACAAAATACACCAATGTGAACAGGAATGGGGACAACTAGGTTACAAAGAGAGAACTGGCTAGTTGAAAAAAATACTTATGTTTAGGTTTGAAATAGAATCTGTAAGCTTTTCAAATTATCAAGATAATAGGTTAACATTTGTGGTATTATTTTTTCTGGTTAAATAATATTTATGTTTTCTGAAATTTTGGTTCAAAAATACAGATATAGCTTTCTAAGGGACAGAATCCAATTCCAAAACTGAAAGGTTATTAACTGAAAATCTCAGTCTTTTGAGGTCATTTCCACAAATTAGTAGGGCAATTTCTCAGAAAATCTTTTGCATTTATTGTTTATGGACAGTGAGCAGAAGAGGAAGATTAAGCGTACTCAGGGAGCAAAAGTATTCTGGTTGTCAGACATTTCATTTTTCCTTAGTTTATTATACTCCATAGAAATATCAATGTCTTTCCTAATAAAACCACTTTCCAAGTAAAGTATTCAAAGAGGCTCTAATGACCTTGGGTCTATGTCAGTTTACACAGGAAAAATTTAAACATAACTTAAAGAAATTTAGCAAAGACTTTTGGAAATGATTCGTGAGGCACAGGGAGCTTTTATCAGGGGAGGCTAGGTTATGCTGTGGTAACAAATTAACCCTGAAGTCACAGTGACTTAACACAAGGAATTTTTATTTCTTATTCACGCTGTATGTTCAATGTTGTGCACAAGAGAAGGGGAAGGCCCCTCTTCTCCACACGGTCCCTCAGAGCTGCGAGCTGATGGAAGCTCCCCCTCCTTGTGGCGCTACCATGGCAACAGGTGGCTTCATACTTTTCCTTGACTGGGAAGAGACAATGCGGGGCACTCATACTCTTCTCCAGGCTAGAAGTGACGCACATCACCTCCACCCAGAGCCAGGGGCCAGAACTAGTCACATGGCCTCTCCCAACAACCCGGGAGGGCAGTCTTCCTGGGGCACAAGGGAGGAGAGAAAAACGAGATTTAATGAGCACCAATAATTTCCTCTTTGATAAACTTTGCTGGAAAGTCTTGGATTAGGCATCTCTACAGAACAATTTTCCTTCCTAAATCAGTCACATTCACAATTCCTTATGTTTTACTATATAGGTAAGTATTTTTCATGTTTTTAAATTAATTTCACTTTTTATGTGCTAATTTTAGGTAGGAATAAATAAAACAAGGATTATTGAAAAAGAGTCAGTGAAGGTATAGATATAATCAACCATGGAAAAAAATATCTATGGAAAAAATGGCCCTCATATGTCAATGTATCTATAGGTTTCATTTGTATTATTAGTCATATTTTATTGTTTCTTATTCTTTTCTTAAAAACCATAACTTGAAATTAAATGGAATTCCAAATGCAGTAAAGATTGATTGCAAAATCAGTGTAAGGGATATTGAAATGGAAACAAGAAACTATACTTTAGATCAGTTGTATTTTTATTTATTTATTTATCATTATGTTATGTTAGTCACCACACAGCACATCATTAGTTTTTGATGTAGTGTTCCATGATTCATTATTTGCATATAACACCCAATGATAAATTGTCCTTAATTTATTTTATACTTTTTTTTCCATTTTATGGTCATCTTTTCCTGAATCTTAATCACATGTTTTGTTTTGTTTTGTTTTGACTTTCTTATATCTCATGTTTTTCTCCTTAAATTTCCTTTTCTACCTATTGAGTGTTTTATCAAGCACTATTTTCATATTGGTACATGGAAAATAAACATGTCTGCAAGTGTCTTTATTCTGCTCTCATGATTGTGGGCTTGGGTATGGAATTTTATGTACACGTTTATTTTGATTCAGAACTTTGAAGCATTGCTCCAATACCCTCTAACATTCCATGTCGCCTATAAGAGATCTGATGTTATTCTTATTTGTGTTTCTTTATAGATAACCATTTTATCCTGTCTGTAAACTTTTAAGATTTTTTAAAAGATTTTTATTTATTTGTCAAAAAGAGAGCATGAGCAGGGGGAGCGGTAGGCAGAGGGAGAAGCAGGCTCCCTGCTGAGCAAGAAGCCCGATGATGCGATGATGCGGGACCCTGGGGTCATGACCTGAGCTGAAGGCTGACAACCAACTGAGCCACCCAGGCATCCCTAAACTTTTAGGATTCTTTGTATGCCTTTGACATTCTGAAATTCCACAAGTCATATTCAGCTCTTCATCTTCTTAAATATGTCTAGTTCAGCATTTTGTGGCACAGGAAGATTTCTTTTTTCCTCTCTCTCCCAGGGCTCTCTTCCCACTGTTTTGGTTTTGTTCTCTACTCTCTCCACTGACTCACCAAGATGCCCACTGCTAGCTCCAGGCTTGCCCTGTGCTCATGGCTCAAGTCCCAGAAAAAATGACAAGACTCTTCCTCAGTGCTTTGGGGAGAATTTCCTGGCTAGCCCTAGTTCATTTACTCTTCTCTTAATTGGCCACTGTGGCCACGGTGTTAAGTACTTTGGTCCATTTACTTCTTACCACCTCAACTCCCTTCGCTGTGGTCCAGAACATCCTCATATCTTCTTCAGCTTACTGCAGTAGCCTCTTAACTGGCCTCTGGGTTTATGTCTTTGCTTCCTTCAGTCTCTTCTCAGTGCTGGAGCCAGAGCTGTTAACATGTGTGTCAGATCAAGCTCTATGAAGCTTGTCTGTTTCACTTCAAGAAAAGTCAAAGTCTTCAGCACTAGCTCAAAAGACCACCCATGATTCGTGTGAGCTGGCCCCCGGTAATCCCTCTGACCTCATCTCCTACCCCTCTCCCCCCATTTGCACACTCAACCTCTGCCGTCTGGCCTCCTTGCTGTGACTTACACATGCCAGACACACTCTCAATCCTAATTCAGGGCTCTGCCTGGGCTGTTCTCTAACCCTGACTGCTCATTCTTGGATTTCTACGGATTGTTTTCTTACTTTTTCCTGATCTTCACTCGTATGTCACCTATTTAGTAAGACCGTTCCCATTCACACATTTAAAATGACAATCTTCTGTAATACTCACTCCTATTTTATTTTTCTTCATTTTTCTCCATCTCATATGCCATTTATTTTACTTATTTATCTTGGTAATTGTCTACTCCCATGAAATATAAACCCCACGAGGGCAAGGAGATTTTATCTATTCAGGGTTGTATTTTCAGGCTCTAATAATGTGCCTGCTATATGATTAGCCAATAAATATTTGAAAATGAGTGAATGGTTGACAAACCTAAGCCATATGCTTGCTCCAGTTTTGGGGATGTGGGACCATATGATTGACAGGGCAGTGGGGTATGGGGGGGAAGCAAAAGGAGCTGGTCAGATAAAAATTAATAAATGCCCCCAAAAAGATCCTTCTGGTGAACATTGAGAAATGGGGTCTCTGCTAAAAGGGGATAAAATGAGTAGGTGGAAGAAAGAAGCAGACTCTGAAACAGGACAGTAATTTTCTAATTTGTTTGATTTTGAATTTTGAGTGTATATAATTGTCCTTATATGTTACAATAATCTTTAAATATTAGGTAATTTTTTCTGGAAAAAACTTATGGGGAAAATAATTTGTTTTCTGCTTTTCTACATCATTTGTTTCCAATTTCAGTTAGATTTTTATTCCCAGTGACTAATGTATGAAAGAATAAGCTTCATACTAATGTATGAAAGAATATTTTACTTCTTTCAGGAGAGCAGATTACAAAATGGGTTGTCAGGCAATCTCTTTATATTAGATTTCTTCTTAACTGTTTGCCTGCATCCAAATGAAATTTTTGAAGTTAATTTCAGCCTGAATAATTGGCAGGCTAAGAGCTGTCACTCAGAAGTTTTTATTTATATCTAATAAACCTTCCCCCTTAATCAGTCTTGCTGGAGTTCTATTTTATTAATTTTTTGTCCAAAGAACTCGTTTTTTGTTTTATTAATCTTCTCCTTATTTTTCTACTTCATTTATTTCCGCCTTTATTTTTCCTACTTCTTCCTTGTTTGCTAGTTCACTCTTTTTCTAGTTTTATGTGTTGAGCCCTTAGCTTATTTGTTTTCATTCCCTCTTGTATTCTGATACATGTGTTTAAGGTATACATTTCCCTCCAAAAAATGCTGTAGTTGTGTGCCCTAAAGATTTTGATGTGTAGTGTCTTCAATGGTGATAAATTCTAAATATTTCCCATTTGATTTTCTTCTTGATTCAATTTTTCTTAAGTAGTCTGAGATCTTGTTTCCAGACATATAGACATTTTAAAGCTATGTTTTCACTATTAATTTCTATAATTAAAGCATTATAGTCAGAGAACATAATCTGTGTTAAAACGATTCTGTGCAATTTGTCAAGACTTCTGTTGTAATATAGTACTTTGTCAATTTTTGATAATATACCCCATGTGATGGAAATGTGTGTATTTCTCAGTGACAGAGTTCTGTGTATCTGAAATTTCCTAATTTGTGTCATCTGCATTTCCACTTACTTATTGTCTGCATTGTTTTCTGAGAGATGGGTGCTATAATCTTCAACTGTAATTGCCAACTTATTTACTTCTTTTTCCAGTTTTATGAATTGTGGTTGCTTGATGTATTTTGAAGCAATATATTTATATGTTTATGAAGGTTATATTTTTTGGTTTTGTTTTTGTATTGGCTTATAATATCTTCAAATGTGTGTTTAACAATGCACGGTAAATATACATATATATGTATAAATTTTGTATTTTCAGATATTAAAATTTTCACCACAGCTTGCTTTTCCTTTAGGTTTGCCTGGGTATCTGTTTCCATCTTTTTATTTTTAACCTACCATGTCCTTTTGTTTTCAGTTTTTCTTCTTTTAGATACAACTTGTTAGATCTTGGTTTTTAAAATAACTTTTATTTTGCCATATAAAATACATTATGTTAAAATATAAATACAGAAGACTGTACAGACAAATTTGAATACCTCAGTGATTTATCACGAAGCATAAACTCTAGACTATGTGAGTCGAGAAATAGAATACTGTTGGGGCTCCCGGGTGGCTCAGTCGGCTAAGTGTCTGACTTCGGCTCAGGTCATGATTTCAGGTCCTGGGATCGAGGCCCACATCGGGCTCCCTGCTCAGCGGGGAGCCTGCTTCTCCCTCTCCCTCTGCCCCTCCGTACTACTTGTGCTTTCTCTCACTCTCTCTCAAATAAATAAATAAAAATTTTTTTTTTAAGATTTTATTTATTTATTTGACACAGAGAGAGAGAGATCACAAGTAGGCAGAGAGGCAGGCAGAGAGACAGGGAGAGGGGGAAGCAGGCTCCCCGCCGAGCAGAGAGCCCGATGTGGGCCTCGATCCCAGGACCCTGGGATCATGACCTGAGCCGAAAGCAGAGGCTTTAACCCACTGAGCCACCCAGGCGCCCTAAATAAATAAAATCTTAAAAAATAAAAAGAATACTGTCAGAACTCTATCTCCTCTTATGCCCCTTCCGATTAATCATTGCCATCTTCCCAAAGGTAACCACTCGACTGCCATCTGCAGTCATTCATTACTTTTTGCATTCCTTTATAGCGTTATTACCCAAGTGTACTTTACTAAACCCTATGGTCTAGTTTTGTCTGTTTATATTCTTTTGTGTCTGGCTTCTTTCTCCCAGTATTATGTGACTGTGAATAGAAGTAGGTTTTTCCTTTCTACTGCTAAGTAGTGTTCCACTGTATGACTATACCACAGTTTATCCGCTTTCCTGTTGATGGACATTTGGGTTGTTTTGAACATTTCGGCTATTATTAATAAAGCTGCTAGAAACATTGTTATACATGTGTTCATTGTACAAGTGCATGCATATCTGACACATGCATCTACAGGAGAATTTATGGATCATAGATTCTGCATGGGATCTATTTTGGCAGGTATTGCTAAACAGCTTTCCAGAATGATTGCCCCAATTGATACTCCCAACAGCAGCGTTGGAGAACTTTTTCATTGGCTTTACAATGTTACTGATACATGTATTGTCAGTCTTTCAAAATTTCATGATTGTGGCAGTTTTGCCTTGCAGTTCCCTATAATGGAGCAAAGCACCTTTTCATACATATTTGGATACCCTCCTTTGTAAAATGGCTCTTAAGTCTTTCCCCATTTTTCTCTTGGGTTTTTTTGCTTGTTTCTAATTGATTATAAGACTCCTTCACATATTCTGGTGTAGGGTTGAACAGGTTATATGTATTGCACCTGTCTTTTCTCATTCATTTATTTGCTTTTACAATCCCTAATGCTGTCTTTGGGTAAGTGGAAATTCTTAATTTCGGTGTGTTCCAACTTATGAAGTTTTTCCTTTATGGTTAGAGCCAGTGGGGAAGTGGACATACTTTCAATAAATGATACTCAAACAGTTGGTTATTAATTTAAAAAATGAAACTTTACTCTTGTTCGAAGATATAATCAAAAATCAATTGTAAATAAATGGGCACCTGGGTAACCCAACTGGTTAAGTGTTCGACCCTTGATTTCGGCTCAGGTCATGATCTCAGGGTTATGAGATCAAGCCCCGTGTCAGGCTCTGTGCTCAGCTCAGAGTCTACTTGAGATTTTCTCTTTCCCACTCCCTCAACCCCTCCCCCCTCTTTAAAAATGAATCATTCTTAAAAAATCAATTGTTAAGTAGATTGTCAATCTAATATGAAAGGTGGACAATGAAAGTTCGAGAAGAAAAGGTAGAATAATATCCTTATGACCATAAGATAGTAAAATTAACAGCAAATTAAAAACACTAACCACAGTCATCTTTACACTCTCAAGTATTGTAAACTAATTAATGAACATGACATCTCTTTCTATTTATTTAGCTTTTCTTTAATTTCTTTCAATAATGTTTTATAGATCTACAGATTTTTTTCATAGAAGTATTCCACATCTTTTCTTAGATTCATTCCAATGTGTGTGACATTTAATGATGTTGCTGTATATGTATTTTCTTAAAAATTTAATTTTCAGGGCGCCTGGGTGGCTCAGTGGGTTAATGCCTCTGCTTTCGGCTCAGGTCATGATCTCAGGGTCCTGGGATCGAGGCCCGCATCGGGCTCCCTGCTCAGCAGGGAGCCTGCTTCCCCCTCTCTCTCTCTGCCTGCCTCTCTGCCTCCTTGTGATCTCTCTCCCTCTGTGAAATAAATAAATAAAATCTTTAAAAAAAATTTAATTTTCATGCTATTTGTTGCTGGTATATAGAAATGATATTGACTTTTACATATTGGCCTTGTATCTAGCAACCCTTCAATGTCCACTGTTTAGTTTTAATAATTCATCTGTAGGTTCTTTTCCACATGTGATATTGTCTGAAAATACTGACAGACTTAATTTCTTATTTTTAATCACTATAATTCTTCGCATTTTTTAATGAGCCTTTCTAATACAATGTGGTTGAATGATGGTGAACATCTTTGGTTTATTCCTAATATTAAATAAAAAGGTTTCAGCATTTCATCATCAGACATGTGATGGAGGAAATAAGGGCCACTTTACTTATTGAAAATGGTGGAGTAGGGACCTCTTTGTTTTGCCCATGATAGGATTTGGGAAAGGCTAGGCTTGCAGCTCATCTCTGACCCCCCTGGTTTTAGCTGGAGTGGTTGGGAGGAGAATGTACTTCTAAGATCACTTTTTCATCTACACATCTAGAGCCTTGGCTTTCTTTGGCTTCTACACATGGCGCTTCACCCTCCTGGGACTATCCATTTGAATTTTTATGACATGGCCATCTCAGAGTAATCAAACTTTATAAATGGTCCTGGCTCCTCCTAGAATAAGCCTGTTTCTTTCAGATCTAAAATCCTAGGAGTCTGAGTCTCTGAGGTCATAGAAATTGCAATTAAACACATCTAATTAAAAACAATTTTTAATCTAAACTCGGGGCATAACCAAATTTCCGTATTACGGGGTAAAGAAAAAATAGATGATTCCTTGTTTTTTTGTGATGGCAGACTTTTACGTTTGAGGTTAGATGATGTTATCTAGGGTGGTGGAAGCGTGGCAGGTGCACGTGTAAGTTGACTGTGAAGAGGTGGGCATAAAACTGTGGAGGTGTGGTGTGAGTGAGAAAGGCAGTGTGAAGTAACAAGGCTGGGCCGGCCACAGGAAGCTGGGCGGACCACAGGAAGCTGGCTGGGAAAAAAAAAAAAGTCTTTGGCTTTACTGAATTAAAAGCAAAAATAAAATAACCCAAAGACAAGTGGAAAATATCACATGCAAAGTCTAGAAAGGGATGGAAACAGAAAAATAATCACACATGTGTTCAGGAAAAGGTGAACTTAAGTGTCTGGCCAATTACAGTCTACCCTGTAATTTTTGTATGACTTCTCAGGACTATATCTAATTAAAAAACAAATAGAGGAGCAAACACCGCCTTTAGAAAGAAACACAAAATATTCTTTTGTAAAATTTAAGTTTCTTGGTTTAGAACTCTAGTAGTTAAAAAAAATGCCCTATTGAAATCAAAAGAATGTTAAAATAGGGAGTCAAATAATGTTTCAGTCTTGGGTCTCTAGCTAAATAGTGTATTTATATGTCAGTCCACTAGGTGTCTCTTTGCCTACGTGTTATGATTCCTGCTAGGGAAAGCTAACCTATTCTTGAAGGAAATTGTTATGTGAATTGTGTCAACAAATGTTTCAATTTGAGGGTATTTAGGGATGACTTTAACAATTCTTCAGAAAGGATAAGTAGACGTGTCTTGGCTACATCTCTCTCACTCTTGCATTAGAAGTTTTGGAAACGTTAACCCAGGAGTGTCAGCAGATGCAAAATTCAGGTATTTATACTAGGGTGGTTGGCAGGCTGATAGCATGGAAGAGCCTGCCCATTTAGGATGATGCCCAAGAGGTCATCCCCACATTATTTCTGAACGAAGTCTTGGCAAGGATACTCAATTCCCAAACAAGCTGTGTTTGGCTCTCCAATGTCTCTTTCTAGGAGCTCTAGTCCTTCCTGATCAGATCCTTCAAAATGACCTAGTGGCAGCTGATCTGTGGTCTCACATGGCCCTTTGAGTACAAGGTATCAATTACTTTGAGTCACATAAGCCCCCTCTGAATTGTTCAAATTTGGTAAATAATTTACGCAGTCTCTTTCATCCTGCAAGAATGTAATGAGATTTACTGTTTGCAGAAAAATTAAGCATGTTGTTAAGGAGAGGGTAAAAAGGCAAAGATTATTATAAGAGACAGCAGTACTGGTGTCCAAAGGGCCCTGAGCGTGGAGTCTGAAGACCTGAATTCAAATTCTGACTTTATAACACGCTAGCTGGGGAATGTAAGTGGTCTCCCTGCTCTGTATGCTAGTTTTTTTTTTTTTGGTAAAAGTATAGGTGATGTTACTTTAGAGAGTTGACACGCAGACTGAAAACAGTTTGCAATAGTTCTGCCAAATATCATGGTAAGAGCCTCTAAGAGAAGTCACTCTATTCTTTAAAATTTTTTTCCAGTTTTTTTTCCCCTGAGAAATAAATGACAACATCACTGTATAAGTTGAAGGTATACAACAGGATGGTTTTTCTTTTTTTACTGAAATATGGTTGACGGATAAATGATCAGTTTCAGGTGTACCACATAAGAATTCAATACTTCTATACATGATGAAATGATCACCATGATGTCTAGTTACCATCTGTCACCATACGAAGTTATTATAATATTATTGACTGTAGTCCCTGAGAGCGTAATGGTTTGATTTACATATATTATGAAATGATTACTCAAATTGCTTCAACAAACATCCACCTTCCATAAATATAGTTAAAAAAAAGAACAAAAGAATGAAGAAAAATAATTTCTCCTTGTGATGAGAACTCTTAGAATTTACTCTTAACAACTTTCCTGTATGTCATACAACGGTGCGAACTAGTCATCATGCTGTACCTTGTATCTCTAGTACTTATTTATCTTATAACAAGAAGCTGGTACTTTTTGACCACTGTCCTTCAATTGCCCCTCCCCCAATCCCTGCTTCTGGTAACCACAAGTCTGATCTCTTTTTCTATGAGTTTGCCTGTTTGTTTGTTTTTTTAATATTCACATATAAGTGAGATCTTGCCTTTCTCTCTCTGACTTATTTTACTTTGTGTAACACTTTCAAGGTCCATCCATGTTGTTCCAAATAGCAGGATTTCCTTTTTTTTTTTTTCTTGTGGCTGAAGAATACTTCATTGCATACATATGTGCCCCATCACTTCTTTATCCATTCATCTATTTATGGACATGTAGGTTGTTTCTGTGTCTTGATTTTTGTGAATAATACTATGAGCATAGGGGTGTCGATATCTTTTCAAGTTAGTGTTTTGATTACCTTCAGATAAATACTCAGAAGTGGAATTGCTGGATCATATGGTAATTCTATTTTTAATTTCTTTTTCTTTTTTTTTTAAAGATTTTATTTATTCATTTTCACACACAGAGAGAGATTACAAGTAGGCAGAGAAGCAGGCAGAGAGAGAGGAGAGAGGAGGAAGCAGGCTCCCTGCTGAGCAGAGAGCCCGATGTGGGCCTCGAACCCAGGACCCTGGGATCATGACCTGAGCTGAAGGCAGCGGCTTTAACCCACTGAGCCACCCAGGCGCCCTATTTTTAATTTCTTGAGGATCCTCCAAACTGTGTTCCTTAGTGGTTGCACCAATTTACATTCCTACCAACAGTGCCCAAGTGTTCCCTTTCTCCACATCCTCACCAACATCCTCCACATCCTCGCCAACATTTGTCATCTCTTGTCTTTTTGATGATGGATGGCTATTCTAACTGGCATGAGGTGATAGCTCATTGTGGTTTTAATGACTAATTTTCCTAATGGCTAGTGATGTGGAGCATCTTTTCATGTACCCGTTGACCTTTCATATACCTGTTTTGGAGAAATGTCTGTTGAGGTCCTTTGCCCATTTTTTGATTGGATTGTTTGTTTTTTGCTCTTGAGTTGTAGAAGCTCTTCATATGTTTTGGATTTTAAACCTTTATCAAATACATGATTTGGAAGTATTTTTTTCCCACTCTGTAGGCTTGTCTTTTTACTTCGTTGATGGGTTCTTTGTTGTGCAAAAGCTTCTTAGTTTGATTTGGTCCCACTTGTTTATGTTTGATTTTTTTGCTTGTATTTTCAGTGTCCTATCCAAGAAATCATTACTAAGATCCATGTCAGGAAGTTTGTTCCTTATATTTTCTTCTAGGAGTTTCATGGTTTTAGGTATTACAAAGAGGTCTCTAACCCATTTCAAATTAACTTCCGCGGGTGGTGAAAGATAGGGTGTAGGAGTGCTGAGAATACTGATTCCATCTTTGGTTCCCCTTGTTTGTGTCTGCACTATGACCCCCTTAGGGCTATGTGTTCCAGACCCCTTGGAGGTTACTATAGGGCCTCATTGGAATGAAGGAAAGCTTGCCTTGAGCTTCTTTCTGGCACACAGATGGCACCACTTTAGATAACTACGCTTCGACCTCACCATAATGCCCCTCACTCTATAAAAGCTGTGGATTAAGGTCTGCACTTTGTGGAGAATAGCTGCCTAGTGCCCAGGTCATCTATCTGCCGGTCAGTAAACTACCCTGAATAAAAGTGTGCAAACAGTAGGGAGTGGCTTACTTTGGTTTTTGGTATCAAGGTGACTTCTCAGTTGGAGCTATAATTTACTGTTTCTCTTCCACTTTCTAATGTATGGGTTCAGTTTCATTCTTTTACATTTGAATATCCAATCATATAGCAACATTTATTGAAGAGACCATCTTTTCTCTATTGAGTATTCTTGGCTCTCTGGTCAAATATTAGTTAACCATATATGTTTGGGTTTATTTCTGGTCTCTCAACTCAATTCTAGTGGTCTATTTGTTTATTTTTATGCCATTACTATCCTGTTTCAATGAGTATAGCTTTATAGTACAGCTTCAAGTTAGGGAGTGTGATACCTCCGGCTTTGTTCCTTCTGAAGATTTCTCTGGCTAGTTGGGGTGTTTTGTATTTCCATATAAATTTTAGGGGTGTTTTTCTACTATAAAAAATGCCATTGGAATTTTGATAGGGATTGCATTCAATCTATAGATGGTTTTGGTAGTATTGACATTTTAACAATATTAATTCTTCCAGTCTGTGAACACAGAATACCTTTCCATTTATTTGTATCTTCAATTTCTTTTTTCAATGTCTTGTTGTTTTCAGATTAGAGATCTTTCACCTCCTTAAATTTATTCCTAAGTATTTTATTGTAAATGAGATTAACCTTATTTCTTTTCCAGAAACTTTGTTGTAGTATATAGAAACACATCTGATCTTTTTTTGCATCAATTCTATATCAGTTTTGTGTCCTGCAACTTTACTAAATTCATTGATTAGGTCTAACAGTTTTTTGGTTGAGTCTTTAGGATTTTCTTTATACAGAAGTATGTTGTCCACAGATAGAAACAGTTTTACTACTTCTTTTCCAATTTTGATACATTTTATTTCTTTTTCTTGACTGATTGCTCTAGCTAGGACTTCCAATACTATGTTGAATAGAAGTGGTGAGAGTGGGCGCCCTTGTCTCTTTCTTGATCTTAGAGAAAAAGCTTTCATCTTTTCACCATTGAGCATGATGTAAGCTGTGGGCTTGCCATATATGGCCTTTATTATATTGAGTAATGTTCCTTCTATACGTAATTTGTTGAGTGTTTTTTTTAATGGATGCTGAATTTTGTTTGCTTTTTCTGTGTGAATTGAGATGATCATATGATCCTTTTATTAATGTGATGCATTACACTGATTTGTATACTATTGATTTGAACTACCCTTGCATCCTAGGGATAAATCCCACTTGATCGTGGTGAATGATTCTCTTAATGTGCTGCTAAATTTGGTTTGCAGTATTTTATTGAGAATTTTTGCATCTAAATTCATTAGGGATATTGGCTCATAGTTTTCTTTTTCTAGTGTGTCCCTTTTTGGCTTGGTATCAGGATAATGCTATCCTTGGGGAATCATTTTGAGAATCTTCCCTCCTCTTTGATTTTTTTGGAAGAGTTTGAGTAGGATTGGTGTTAATTCTTGAAATGTTTGGCAAAAGTAACAAGTGAAGCCATCTAGTCCTGGGCTTTTCTTTGTTGGGACATTTTTTATTACTGATTCAGTATCCTTACTGGTAACTGTTCTATTCACGTTTTCTATTTCTTCCTGATTCAGTCTGGGTAAGTAGTATGTTTAAAGTTTTTTCCATTTCTTCTAGGTTGTCTGGTTTATTGGCCTATAGCCTCCTCATAATAGCCTCTTATTATCCTTAGAATATCTGTGGTGTCAGTTCTAATGTCTCCTTTTCTATTTATAATTTTGTTGATTTGAGTCTTTTCTCTTTTTTTTCTTGCTTAGTCTACCTAAGGGTTTGTCAATTTTATCTTTTCAAAGAATCGACTCTAAGTTTGGTTAATATTTTTCCATTGTTTTTCTCTTCTCTATTTCGTTTATTTCTGCTCTAATTGTTATTATTTCTGCTCAGTTTGCCCTTCTTTTTCTAGTTCTTTAAGATGTAGAGTTAGATTATTTATTTGGGATCTTTCTTGCTTCATATCATAGGCATTTATTGCTATGAACTTCTCTCTTAGAACTGCTTTTGCTGCATCCCATAAGTTTTTGTATATCATAGTTCCATTTTTGGAAACTGTTAATTTCCCCTTTAATTTCTTCTTTGGGCCACTGGTTGTTCAGGAGAGTGGTGTTTAATTTTCATGTGTTTGTGAATTTTCCAGTTTTCCTCTTGTTACTGGTTTCTAGTTTCATGACATTGTGGTCAGAAAAGATAGTATCATTTCAGTCTTCTTGAATATGCTAAGACTTGTTTTGTGGCCTAACATATGGTCTATCCTAGAAAATATTCTATGTGTGCTTGAGAAGAACGTGTATTCTGCTGTTGTTGAATAGAATGTTCTCTATCTATCTGTTAGATATACCACCACATTAGTGGTGTTCCAATCTGCTGTTTCCTTATTGATTCTCTGTCTGGATGACTTATACACTGTTGGGAGTATTATTGCATTATTGTTCATTTCTCCTTTTAGTTCTGTTTGTTTTTGCTTTATATGTTTAGGTGCTCTGATGTTGGACATGTAAGTATTTACAATTATTATGATGTGTTGATGTGTTGACCCCTTAATCATTATATAATGACATTCTTTGTCTCTTTTACCTATTTTATTTATTTTTTTTTTAAATTTTATTTTTATTATTTGCCCAAGGGGTACAGGTCTGTGAATCATCAGGCTTACATCTTTCACAGCATTCACCAAAGCACAAACCCTCCCCAATGTCCATAACCCATCCACCCTATCCCTACCCTCCCACCCCCCAGTAACCCTCAGTTTGTTTTATGAGATTAGAAGTCTTTTACCTATTTTATAGCTATCTTTGCTTTTTTGGGGGTGTTACTGTTTCTTTTTATTTTTCATTTATTTGACAGAGAGAGATACAGTGAGAGAGGGAACACAAGCAGGGGGAGTGGGAGAGGGAGAAGCAGGCTCCCCACTGAGCAGGGAGCCCAATGTGGGGCTCAATCCCAGGACCCTGGGATCATGACCTGAGCCGAAGGCAGACACTTAACGACTGAGCTGCCCAGGTGCCCCTATATATAAAAGAATTCTTATAAATTCTTTTATAAATTCAGAATATTTATGAATTCAGAACTTATATATTCAGAATATATATTCTATGTCTTTTGATGGAAGACTTTAATCCTTTTGCATGTAAAATCATTATTGGTAGGTAAAGATTTACTATTGTGATTTTGTTGTTTTCTGGTTATTTGCTAGATCCATTGTTCTTTGTTTCTTATCCTACTGTCCTTTTTGTGTGTGGTTTGATGTCTTGTGGTATCCATATGTTTTGACATCTTTATCATGTCCTTTTGCATGATTATTACAAATTTTCCCCTTGTCGTTAGCATGAGGCTTACTTAAAATATCTTAAACTGATCACAGTTTATTTTAATTTGATAATGAATTTAACTTCAATAGAATTTGTATACTTTACATTTTTATTTCTTATCCCCCTCACATTTAGGTTATTGCTGTTAGAATTTACATGTTTTTATATTGTGTAACTAATAACAGATTATTGTATTTGTGGTTATTTTGCTGCAATCATTTTTTAAAATTTTAAACTAGAGTTGTGAGTTATGCACCATTATTACCATACTGAAAAATCTAACTATGACTATATATATATATACTATTGCCAGTGAAATTTATACTACCTTTTTCTATTTTTATGCTTTTAATTACCGTTCTTTTATTTCACTCAAAGAACTCCCTTTAGCATTTCTTGTAAGGCAGGTTGGTTGTCATGAAGTCCCTCAGTTTTTGTTTGTTCAGGGAAGTCTTTATCCCTCTTTATTCTAAAGGACAGGTTCACAAGATATAGAATTCTTGGTTGATAGTTAGTTTCTTTCAATATTTTGAATACGTCATCCCATTCCATGGGGGTCCCCTTGTATATAACTTCTCTCTTTTCTCTTGCTGCTTTTAAAATTCTTTGTCTTTGACTTTTGACAATTTAATTATAATGTGTGTCAGTGTAGTGTTATTTGGATCCAACGTATTTGGGATCCTTTGGGAATCATGGATCTAGATGTGTATATTTTTTCACCAGGTTCAGAAAGGTTTTTACCATTATTTCTTTAAATATACTTTCTGTCCTTTACTCTTTCTCTTCTTCTGGAATTCCAAAGTGCAAATATTGTGGGTTTTTTTTTTATTGTGTTCTATAATTCCCGTAGACTTTCTTCATTCTTTTTTATTCTTGCTCTTCTGACTGGATAATTTCTTTTTTTTTTTAAGATTTTATTTATTTATATGACAGAAAGAGAGAGAGATTACAAGTAGGCAGATAGGCAGGCAGAGAGAGGAGGAAGCGGGCTCCCTGCTGAGCAGAGAGCCCCATGCGGGCCTCAATCGCAGGACCCTGGGATCATGACCTGAGCCAAAGGCAGAGGCTTTAACCCACTGAGCCACCCAGGCGCCCTGACTGGATAATTTCTAAGGTCCTATCGTGCAGGTCACTGATTCTTTTTTCTGTATTGTTGTGTCTACTTTTGAAACTCTGTCAAATTCTGCAGTTCAATTATTATATTTCTCAACTTGAGGGTTCCTTTCATTGTTTCTTTTTTTATGGTTGCTATTTCCTTCAAACTTCTCGTTTTGTTCATGCATTGTTTTCTTAATTTTGTTTACGTGTCTATCTGTGTTTTCTTATAGTTCACTAAACTTTCCAAAGAGGATTATTCTGAATTCTTTGTTTTGCAGTTCATAGATATCCATTACTTTATTTTTCTTCTTCAAGTTTTTATTTAAATTCCAGTTAGTTAACATACAGTGTAATATTAGTTTCGGGTATAGAATTTGGTGATATCCATTTCTTTAGGGCCAGTAATAGAGCTTTATCAGTTTCTTCTGGTGGTGTCATATTTACCCGATTTGTGTGTGTGTGTGTTTGAGTAATCCTCATTTCCTTATGCTGATATTTGTACATTTGAGTAATGGGGCTCCTTTCCCAGACTTAACAGGTTTGCTTTGGCAGAGGCAGTTTTTAAGAGTTAGCTCAGTTTGGGTTTCTAGGTGTGTCTGATGGTAATGTCTTTGGGCAGATGAGACCAGCTATTGTGTATTTTTGGGTGAGGAAACTGTCTGAATTCTGGTGATGGGGGTGTGCTACTGGTTGAGAACAGTTGCATAGGAGTACGGGCTTAGTTCCTTACCCAAGTGAGGCTGTAGGCTATCTGGTCAAGCTAACTAGATGGTTGGGACTGGGTACTATCTTTAATAGTAGCTGAAGCTGCCCGCATATAGCATGGGAAGCCTCCACACTTGGTACTGGCTTTGCTCTGGAGATCAGCTCTTTCTACCTGCCTCTTGGCTCCAGTGCCACTGGGCTGCACGGCTTCCAGAACTTGTCATCAGAACTTTTCGTCACATGGGCTTAGAAGGAGCTCTCCGCAGCAGGTGGGACTCTGACTCAGCATCTTGCCTGGGTGTGGGCAAAACAGCTCTGGGGCTGGCAAAACTTGTTTTAGGATCCCGAACAGATCTGCACCGCCAGAGTTCCTTGTCAGAGTGTAGTTCCAACTTGGTTGTATATGTGAACAAAGCCACTGGCTGGGATTACTACTTGGGCCTGTAGGCATGAACTTGGTCTGCCAAGATCTGTGTGCTCATTGTTGCAAGCCCCTCCCAACTTCTCCATCATAGTCAGAATTTTGGTGGCTGGGCCCTATACCTTCCTCTGCAATCCTTATGGTGCACTTTTAGGGTAGAGGATCCTACGAAGTGACTTACAATGCTGGGGGAGGTCAGTTGTTCCTTTGGGTTCTCTTTTGTCACTGGAGGAACTAGAGGCTCAGGGGGACCTCTACATGGTGTGGCCCTGTCCTGGGGGAGGGGCATTGTAGTCACCATGTAGCCTCTTCTCTTATGCTTCTAAGGTATCAGCTTGGTCTTTGAGGTACAGGGGGCTGCTTTGGCCTCACGCTTGTGCTCCAGGATTCTGTCAGTAGTGTCTTGTTCTTGAATAGATGTTATTTGTTCTTGTGAGGGGGAGAAAATAAGAAACAACTTTTGTCACCATCTTGGTAATGTCACTCCAGCCACCATATTCTTTTTTTTTTTTTTTAAGATTTTGTTTATTTATTTGACAGAGAGAGGGAGATTACAAGTAGGCAGAGAGGCAGGCAGAGAGAGGAGGAAGCAGGCTCCCCACTGAGCAGGGATCCCAATGTGGGGCTCGATCCCAGGACCCTGAGATCATGACCTGAGCCTAAGGCAGAGGCTTTAACCCACTGAGCCACCCAGGCACCCCCAGTCACCCTATTCTTAATAAAGGAAGCCTTCCCATTATTATGCATAGCAGTTTAGCTCTTAATGGTCTCCACCTCTCCTGTCTGACAAGGCTTGGGACACTACATTTGGAAAATCGTAAGGACTGTTAAAGTGATATTTCCCAGTGAAAGAGCTAGCCAGACAAAAAAGGAATTTTTTTGGCTCGACTCCACAGCAACAGGTGCAAATAGCAGGAAGCTTGTGTAATAGTTTTTCTTTTTCTGGCTTTCTTCCAGCCAGTAATGGTCCTGTGGTAGAGACCACTGCACTATATAGGGTATAGTTTATTAACTTTGGTGGAACGTGTTCAGCGGAAAGTCATTTGGGAAAGCTGAATTAGAGTGATTGGTTGCCTCAAAGCAGTGCCCATATAGTCCGGATTTTATAAGCAGAAAAATGTGCTATCTTTCATAGAGAGAAAATATGATTTTTATTCTTGTAGAATAAAGAGTAATCATGTAAAGAAATTTAGGGGTGCAAATTTCAGAAAAGTAAGGGCCGTCCCTTGTCATTCTTGTCTGGTCCATCTTAGAACACTGCAGCTGCTCTTAGCCCCACAAACTGGAGTGAAGGCATCAGGTGTCATTACTCAGGGGCTGCCATCGTAGAGAACCAGGGTGTGCTTCTGGGTCAGACTGTAGTGGACGTAATAATTGATACTTTTTCTAGGGTCTCCCAGTGTTTCCTGTGGCCTCATGATAGGCTTGTGGCCCTTTCCCTACTTGATGTAGCATCTTGGTGCTAGTATAAACCTTTGAGGAGTTTCCTTGGGTTTCAATCAAAAATCTCTTAGATTGGACCTACAGCTAGATTGAATCTTAGAATGACTGGCTCCTAGAAGTTTCTGGGATCTGTCACTGGCCTAGGAGAGGAGGCAGGTATCATGCAGGTTTTATCTGCATTGTTGTACAAGGCCTCTGCCAATGTGTATGTTTGTGTGTGTTTAGGGGGGCGTGCAAATATGTTTTGCAGGGCCCCTGCCTATAGAATAATTTGAATAGTCAGCATGGTAACCTAATTCTGGAAGGCCTCTGGGAGCAATCACTTACAGGGCTGGCATTATGGAATTTAAGACAGTCATGGCAACACAACCAGCCCCACGGAGATGAGTCTCTTCTGGCATCCAGTCGACTCTATGAGCTGGGGAAGGGAAAGTGCCTCACTTGGGAGCCATGGGCACAGGATGATCTGCCAGGGCCCCACTAGGAGATCAGGAAGGCTCTGTCAACTTGCCTGAGGCCTGAGGGCATGCTGGGGTGCGGACCATACTCTTTGAAGTTTGGGTTCTGGAAGCTCAGAGAAGGGCCAGAGACCCCTGCAATCCAGAGACACAAAGGAGTTTCGTGCCTCCCCAAGGGGTATGGTCAACAGCCACTTGTATTTGGTGCAGGTTCTTCCAGGAGGTAAAAGAGGCAGATTGCTCAGAATGTCTTACAGTTTACCACTTGCTTGTTACCATGGTAAAATGGCCCCTTGGGAGCAGAGATTGACGTGATTGGCTGAAAGAGAAGCTTTCCTTGCTTAGATTTGTAGATTTTTCTGTCTAAGCCTTGATTGTCAGGACTGGTGGCTTCTGTGGGGACGCAAGAAGGACAAGTGAGAGAGAGGTCTGCCAGTCTCTCCAGATGATGTATCGCAGTATTTTAGTGGTGTTGGAAATAAAGTAATTTTAATCATCATAGTTTCTGTTTAAAAAAAGCTGTGGCTCTGAAAACCATCTGTCAGTTCATCCTCAAAGTGGAGCAAGAGCAGAAATGTAGCAAAATGAGTGGAAAAGTTAACAATAAAAAAGAGAAAATAGATGATAGAGAAAGAAAAAATAAGATGTTTAAAAGCATGCAGGAATTAGATTGGAATCAGGATGACAATAGAGCTTAAATTTAAAAGAAAAGATGGGGGCACCTGGGTGGTGCGGTAGGTTAGGCATGTGACTCTTGGTCTCAACTCAGGTTGTGATCTCAGGGTCATGATCTCAGAGTCGTGACATTGAGTCCAGTGCGGAGCCCCAGGTTGGGCTCTGTACTGAGTGTGGAGTGTGCTTGAGATTCTCTCTCCCTCTCCTTCTGCCCCTCCCCCACCAGAATAAATAAATCTTAAAAAGAAAAAACGAGATAATTTGGTTAAGTCATGTTTCCTTTCATGACTTTCTTGAACCAAGTAACAATTCCAGACCACACCCCCCCCCGCCATACATCACTGTGTATATGCTCACAGAGGGGTTATCTTGTGTTTTGCTTCCTTCTCTCTTCCTCTGCCTTAACAAGAGATCTCCTGTTAATTGGCTAAACTAATGGATTGTTTCTTGTCCTTTGCTTTTATATATGAGCAAAGATGGATTTTCTCTTTTTCTTCCCATGGCATTGCTTTGACGGACTACCATGTAACAGAAGATGCTTGCTTATGGTTCTCATTTCTAGTTAAGTTTGTTACCCCACATGTTACATGCTTTTTGATGTCTGAGACTTCTGCCTGTAGAGTGACTAGCATTTTCTATTTCCTCTTTAGCTCTAGTTCATGGATTAAGAATAATGCACATTGTTTGTCTCTGTTCATGAACTTTCTATAAATTTGTTTGCTGCTCTGAGAATATCTTGTCAAATGCCAGAGTTGTAATTTTAAAGGAAAAGCATGTTATGAATTAATGTGTGGGTTTTTAAAATTTTAGTTCAGAGTTGTCTTGCTCTGTTAAAAAGAAAAAAGAATAAACCTAGGTCATAGTTTATTCCACCTGAAAAACTGTCTTTAAATCACACAAAAAATTGTCTTAAAATTTTTTAATTTAAATTCCAGGTAGTTAATATACAGTGTAATATTAGTTTCAGGTATACAAGGTAGTTATTTAGGCTTTCCATATAATACCCATAGTCATCTAAATTGTCTTCTTTTCAAAAACCTTTAAAACTAGACACGGTGCTTATTTTGTTGCATTATCCCAGAGATTATAATATCTAGAGGGGAATAATCAAGGCAGTTGCTTTTGTATCTGTTGAACCAATAACTGTCTTTAGTAAATTTCTTTCTTTGTTCTTTAAAAAAAATTTCCAGTTATACTAGCAATTGCCTTCTTTATCACTAGGGCATTGGTTGCATGTTGATATTCCTGGTTTATTTTCTGGTTTTAAAATGATAGAAGACCAGAGTCGGTATTTCTAACTTAACTAATTTGCTAAACAGTTTCTAAAATATATCGCTAGAATAAACTTGCATTTTGTTTATGCCTAAAACAAAATAGAATGATTCTTCACCAGTGTCCTGGTCAGGTTGGGTTTCTATACCAAAATACCATAACTGGGTGCCTTGTCAACAACACAAATTTGTCACAGTTCTGGAGGCTGGGAATTCAATATCATGGGGCCATCATGGTCGAGTTCTGGTAAGAGATCTCATCTGGGTTGCAGACTGCCCACTCTTCTTGTCTCTTCACGTGGTGGAAAGAGAGGGAGCTAGCGAGCTCTCTGGTCTTTATTAAGGGCCTTAATTCCATTTATGAGGGCCCCACTGTCATGGCCTAATTAGCTCCCAAAGACCCCACCTCCAAACACATCACAGGGGAATTAAATTTCAACCTGTGAATTTTAGGAGGGGGTTGGAAACACAAACATTCAGTCCCTAATAACTGCTATATATTAAGGGACTTATCTTCTTCTTCTTCTTCTTTTTTTTTTATGATTTTATTTATTTATTTGACAGAGAGACAGCACAAGTAGGCAGAGCGGCAGGCAGAGGGAGAGGGAGAAGCAGGCTCTCCGTGGACCAGGGAGCCCGATGCGGGACTCGATCCCAGAAGTCTGGGATCATGACCTGAGCCAAAAGCAGCTGCTTAACCGACTGAGCCACCCAGCGCCCAGGACTTATCTTCTTTGAAATTAACTTTATTATCCGTTTGGTAATGAAATGGGTTTTCCACTTTTCAGCTACAGAGCTTATCAGGAATACATTTGATTTCATCTCACACATTAAAAAAGTATTTGCAGCCTCATTGTTTTGGCTGAGTCTCATGTGGTGGTGTGTTAAGTTGTTTTTTAAAGAAGATAACTGTCTCAAATGGGACTGAGAAAATGATTCCTTTAAACCCTTAAACTCTGAAAAAAAAAAAAACCCTTAAACTCTGAAATAAGGCACCAGAAATGTCTCTAGGAGAGTAGGTTAGGGAGTTTAATCAACCTTGAAGAGTAAAAGCTATTTTATTTGATGAAACCTGTTATCACACTTGCTCACATCCTATAGTTGTGTGCTAATTCCATCAGGAAGAATAGTTTTCTATAACAAACCCATTTCCAGGTAATTGCTCCCATTCAAGATAATTGCTACCACTTGGTGAACATGCATTGGGTCTTGCAGGTTTCTCATATGGTATTTCATTTAATTCTCACAAAATCCCTGGGCTGGTTATTATTTCTGTTTAACATACGCAGTGTCTACTACGCAGGCAAATTAAGCGATTTTAATAAGTTTCCTCATTTAACAAGTGGCAGAGTGAAATGTTTGACCCTAATCCCTGCGTGGGTAGTAGTTCTGAAACATGTTATTTTGTTGTCTACCCAGAAAGTGATTTGGAAGCCCTATGTACTCCCTGACACCTTACATTGTCACCTAGAGTTTTTATTGTATCTTTATTTAAATAACTGCAAAAGATGTCATTTCTGACATGATAAATCTTGATAGTAAAAAGGTTATGATTATTCTAAATATAACCTATGTGATAGAATTAGCATAGAGATTTGGTATGTCACATATATATTTTTTAAAAATTCATCTTTGGAGTTTTAATTTTACATTGCTCTGTTTTCTTCCCCTGTGGAACTCATAGTTTCATTCTACTACTCCATGGGTTTTTATCCAATTATTTAATATATATTTTTTTTTGCTTCAAAAACTTTCATTGATGATTTTATATATTTCAGCAAAAAATACATAAACTGAAATTGATTTAATTTTTTTGCATGACACAATTCTTTAAGCCATATAATGGTTCATTTGGAATGGGTTATCATTATAACTATTATTAGTGTGCAATTTAACAAACAACATGAATATGCTATTTTGACAAATAATGATTAATGCAAGAGGTACATATTTTTATTGAGAATGCATCATTTAATGAGATATAGATGAGGCCTTTCCTCTAATTATGGAACTACTTATAGGTAAATAACAATTATTGCTAGAATGAGAGAGTTCAGGGGCTGCCTGGGTGGCTCAGTGGGTTAAAGCCTCTGACTTCAGCTCAGGTCATGATCTCAGGGTCCTGGGATTGAGCCCCTCATCGGGCTCCCGGCTCCTCTCTCTCTCCGCTTGCCTCTCTGCCTACTTGTCGTCTCTCTCTCTCTCTCTGTGTCAAATAAATAAATAAAATCTTAAAAAAAAAAAGAATGAGAGAGTTCAGAACGAGTTTTAATCCTTTTGTTGCTTTCTATGTATATGAGCACTTAATTCTATTTTTCACATAAATAGATGGAAATGAAGCACTTTTGAAACCCTTCCAAGTATATGCCAACTACCTCATGTGATCTATCACAACTGCTTTTAATAATTGACAATCAAAATAGATTTTTCCTTAATTTTGTTGAAAGCAAAGAATAAACCTCTTGATTTATGAAAGTTATTTTTACCTTGTCATTAGGTTCTTATACATTTTTAATTCCTGGGAATTATACAGAAATCCTTTATTAAAAAATCCTTTATCAAGATATATCAAGTAACTACTCCTTCTTCCTTTAACTCTTTTTACTTATTGGCACCTTGCTTAAACTGATATTCTCAGGGTTGGGAATAAGGCAAAATTATTACTTTCAAGACACCTTTGTCAGGGTCATTATTATTTTTCATTAACTGCTTTCACTGTGTGCCTTATAAATATTTTTATCAAAATCTTGGAGCCACATATTTAGCTTATCAATATATAGATAACATGTATCCTGTAACATGGTTAGCTGAGCTAGTTCTCATTATCTAAATAATAAGCAAACTTATTTACATTAGTCTCCACGACCACCATTTCACTTCTGAATTCTTTTGGAATATGGCTATGGGCTTTTTATGGAAGAGGAGAGGCAAGAGTGGAGCTTAAATTGTTTTGATGATTCTTCTGCCCCAACTTATCTTTGAATCATTTTGGTGAAATTTTCAATTTCATGTATGTTCACTACTTTAAGAAATAAAGTAATGAAACTCTAAAATTATTAAATAAACACTCACATACAGCGTCTACAATGGCACATCCAGGCTTAGGTATCCCCCTTCCCTTATTTTCCCTGCCCACATCATTGATTGCATATCGTTTCTATGCATTTGCTCTTTGACTCAGAGAAGGCTGACATCAGCAGTCTCATTTCCATATCCTGCAGGTTGGGAAGGAGAATTCCAGAGGCATATTCCTGACAGCACTATTCCCCTAAACAAAAAATTTGGAATTCATAGCTTTTGTTTGTGGAAACTCATTTAAATTTTACTGTTTTTACTGGCTTGTATTTTTAATTCATTTACTCAGCAAGTGTCTATTGAATCACCCAGTGAGCAAAGACTGGGGATACAGCAGTAAACACGTGAACGAGATAAGACACAGTGCCTGCCTTCAGGAAAGTCATACTGTAGTGGGGAGTCAGATATGAAAGAACTAATTGTAACATTAATAATTCAGTGCAACTATGAGAACTTCGTCACTTGCCCAAGATTACATAGTAAATTGCTAATCTGAGATTTAAATCCGGTTCAGACCAATCCAGAGTTTTGCTCTTAACTTTTACAAGTTTACAAGCTTCTTTCCTTGAAGTGCTGCTGAATTCCAAACCAGCCTTTGCTTATTATGTATTTGCTCAATCAATAGACATTAAAAATATATTGCTGTAATGAGTCAATAAAATATTTATAGCATTTTATTAGAACACTTTTATTTTATAAATAAATACTTATTGTAGGAAATAAATACATCAGGGAACAAACAATACATTGTTGGTTATTCCAATTCTCATAGATGATTACACATTTTGCTATAAATATCTTCAGACATTTCCCCCCAATGCACTGATGTATGAGATGTATGTATATAAACTTATATTTTTATGATAAAAAGTGAACAGGATCGCCCTGCACATGTTTTTAGCTGCTTTTTCATTAAGGATATATTATAAAACTGCACATTTAGCATGGTAGGGTGTAGTATGGCTGATAGCAGAGAGGAAAGACACAGGAAATGGTGGTGGTCACTGACTGTCATCATCATCATCTTGAAAAATCATCCTCAGGCTAGGCTGTAATAATTTGACATTCCAACAACAACACTTTCTTTGCAGCACACCTCCACTAAATGTGGTTTCTATCATATAATTTTTGAATGTGTGCTAATCTTGAAGAATAAAAATGGAATCATGTTATTTTATTTTGCACTTATTTTATTGCTAATGAGGTTAAACATTAGTTGTTTGTATTTTTATTTTTTGAATTTTTCTTCACTTGTTTTTCTATTAGTTTCCTTATTATTTTCTTATTGGTGTCTAAGAACTTTTTATATTATGATTTTTAAAGAAATTTTTATTTTACCTCCAGGTAGTTAATATACAGTGTTATATTAGTTTCAGCTGTACAATATAGTAATTTAACACTTCCACACATCACGTGGTGCTCACCACCACAGTGCACTCCTTAATCCCCATCACCTATTTCACCCATCTCCGCACTCACTCCCCTTTGGCAACCACCAGTTTGCTTACTATAGTTAAGAGTCTTTTGCTTGATTTGCCTCCCTGTCTGTTTTTTTTCCCCTTTGCTTGCGTGTTTTGTTTCTTAAATTCCACATATGAGTGAAATCATATGGTATTTGTCATTATCTGACTTACTTTGCTTATGGTAATACACTCTAGTTCCATCCACGTTGTTGCACATGGCAAGATGTCATTCTTTTTGATGGTTGAGTAATATTCTGTTGTGTACACCACATCTTCCTTATCCATTCATGGGTACTTGGGCTATTTCCATAATTTGACTATGGTAGGTAATGCTGTATAACATCAGGATGCATGCATCCCTTTGAATTAGTATTTTTGAATTCTTGGAGTAAATAGAGTAGTCCTATTTTTAACTTTTTGAGGAAATTCCACACTCTTTGCCAGAGTGGCTACACCAGTTTGCATTCCCACCAACAGTGCAAGAGGGTTCCCCTTTCTCCACATCCTTGCCAACACCAGTTGTTTCTTGTGTTGTTGATTTTAGCCATTCTGACAGGTGTGAGGTGAAGTCTCGTTGTAGTTTTGATTTTGCATTTCCCTGATGATCAGTGATATTGAGCAACGTTTCATGCCATCTGTATGTCTTCTTTGGAAAAGCACCTATTCATGTCTTCTGCCCATTTTTAAATTGATTCTTACATATTAAGTATATGTTGCAGATATTTTCACCAGCTTGTGATTTGATTTTTACTTAGGTTTTAGTCTATTTTATTTATTTATTTATTTAGAAAAGATTTGTTTAGAAAGATTTTATTTATTTATTTGAGAGAGAGAGAGAGAGCAAGAGTGGGGTGAAGGGCAGAGGGAGAAGAAGACTCCCCAGTGAGCAAGGGACCCAATGTGGGACTGGATTCTGGGACTTTGGGATTATCATCTGAGCTGAAGGCAGACATACCCAGCTGAACCACCCAGGCGCCCCTAGTCTATTCTTTTAAATAAATAAAAATAAGCTGTTAAATTTATCAATCATGTTTTACTGTTGTTTTTCTCTTTGGTATTTTATAAATAAGTGTTTTATTCATACCTACATAATGTGGATATGACATTTTTGACATTAAAAAGGGGGATCCATTGTTTGAGATTTGGAAACCATTGGTATAAGGAGTAAATTCACACAGATCATGGATCAGTATCTCTCGTGTCATTGAAAGAGAATGAAAGTCTTTCTGCATTGGGAAGAGTTTCAGTGGCTGGTGGATGTTTAACAAGTTTCTTTGCTTGTCAGATTCTGAAAATATGAGTTTTTGTTTTTATCTGCTTTTCTCGAAACCACAGAACATCTTGTCTTTCAGGTAATCCACTACAAAGTGCAATACATCAAAAGGGGCTCATCTTCATACTAAAATTGGGACTTCTGAGGCATGGGGATTAGTTATATTTTTGAAATTGTTTAGTTAATACAATCAGAATAATAGTAATAGATCAAATATTTCCACATCTTACACTGTGTTGTTCAACACAAAGAGGAAAATAGTTTTGTGTTTCAAAGGTATTTGTTTATATAGAACACAATATTAAATATGTAAATAATGTGCATGTCTTGCTATAGACTTGAAAGGATACTAGCAAATGTGCAAATGAATTCTGGCTTATATTATGAACTCAGTTTTAAATATTGGTTTATTGAGTTCAGTGTTAAAAGGCCATTTAATGAACTGCTTTTATTGTTAAATTCATCCATCCAAATAGAAATACCTTTCCCCCTATCAAAGGGATATATGCTTTTATGAACACTTTAATCCCACATGTAACTTAGAATCTTTTTTTCTCTTCTAGCTTTTGTTTTCTACTGATTTGACAGCATACATGGCGACTGATGGCAATGCTTTTGTAAGTCACTTTCGAGACACTGTGTACTTAAATATTCATGGTCAGTTGATGAATGAGTAAAAAAAATAAACAAGTTGATCTTAAGTTCGGCTAGCTATTTACTGTCCTCCACTTCCTTAGCCACATTGAATTAAATGATCCTTTTGTTAGGTTTTGGGGTTTCTTATGATCACCAAGTATTTAAGACTGCTAACTATTTGCTTTTAAAGATCAAAAACATAACTATGATTTTAACATATGGTATGTAGTGTATCTCTGTGTTTGAGGTTAAATATGGTATTAGTGCAAACTCTTATGCACCCTCTATGGGAAACATTCTTCCAATTATTACAATGACATTGTAGGTTTTTTAAAAAATAATTTTATAGCTATAAATTTGCCTATTTAGGTAAGTCAACTGAGCAAGTATATTACCTCTATTAGACAAGGACACTTATGATGTAGGGAAAAGAAAAAGTTGATATAGATAATGTATTTCTAATAGGAGGGGATGTGAGGTAATGTGGGATTGTATGGTGTGCATCTTTTGGCAAATCTAATGACCTCTTGATGGATGCGTAATAGAGTAGAGCCAAAAGGCGAATCAGAAGTGGTGTTGAGAGAATATAGTAAGGACTTCCTGCCAAATAGGGGACATGGCCAATGGTTTCCTGATGCAAATAAGGAGATGGATGTCAAGGCAAGTTGTAGGAATAGTGATGAAGAAATTGAACTAGATATCTCCTGGAAGGGATGCTTACTAAAAAGCAGAGCAGCTGATTAATTCTCTGCTTCATTAACAATTTTATATCCCAGAGATAGAGAAAACAATGAGAGCTCTTTGATTCTGATGTTAATTCTAAATGAGAAGGAAAAGCTTGTTAGTGACGAAAATGGTAGAAACTTTGGGAGACAGGACTGCAGAAAACTAAAAATGAAAACACAAATTATAGTCAGTTATGTACCCTGGGAAATTTGCCATCTAAAAATTGCAGAAAAGGAAAATGTGATCCCTTGGACACAAATGGGTAGGTGCTGTTTGATCATGGAAATGTGAATAATCATGATGAAGATAACAAAGAGGAACAACGAAAAGCATAAATGCAGCTGCAATGGGAGGCTTGGCCAGGGTTAGACATGAAGGCATATGGCTAGGGTGTTAAAGGAGAGTCCTGAAGTCAAGGGCAAAGAAGGTGGGCATCACAGATCTGTCAAATAGGAACACTAAAGTTACAGTGCCTAAAGTTTATAAAATTTTTTAAAAATGCATATGATTATAAGGATGTGTGTATATGTTATATAAAGCAAAGAAATAGAATGGGAGAATTAGAATGGTTGGATCCTTGAGAAAAGTAATGGAGGGTTGAATTTTTATTCTGTTTGCCTATCCTACTGAAAGAATGTAGCGTTCCATCTGGAAGGAGTTTATCATATATGTTTAAGAAGAAATGGGAACTAAGATAATAAGAGAGCACCTAAGCACTTGAATTCATTCATTCATTCATTCATTCATTCATTTAATGTTCACTGTTACACTGTTCACTGTTTACCTCTCCTGACTGTGTCATGCATCAGCCATTGTACTACATAGGACCTGGAAATGGAAATATGATTTGAAACAAGTTCAAATCTCCACATCTTAAGGCAAGTAAAACCCTACCTATTAGAACAGACTATAGATATGATAACCAAAGGACTAACATACAACCCATGTAATTTCCAATCAAGAGCCAGTGCTGGGCGCCTGGGTGGCTCAGTGGGTTAAAGCCTCTGCTTTCGGCTCAGGTCATGATCTCAGGATCCTGGGATCGAGGCCCGCATCGGGCTCCCTGCTCAGCGGGGAGCCTGCTTCCCCCTCTCTCTCTGCCTGCCTCTCTGCCTCCTTGTGATCTCTCTCCCTCTGTCAAATAAATAAATAAAATTTATAAAAAAAAAAAAAAGAGCCAGTGCTGCTGTAATATGTAACCTGCTTCCCCCTGGACCTGGGTGCAGGTGGATTCTGTCCTTATTGGTGGGGACTCTGACTATTTATGGGTCTTTCTCATTTCCTGAGCCATCCTCCACACCTAGACTCAATCAGCTCAGCTCTCCTTGTGTGCCTATTTACCTGTTATTTTTGTCTCATAGTCATCAGTGTCTAGGTGGTATAGCTAAACATCTCTCTGAAGCATTTCTTCCAGCTGCTTTTCAGTGGTTACCCTACTTTATATTTCCATTCAGAAAATTAGTTCAATTTTCTGCTGTCATTTGTTCTCTAAATAAAATGTAGCACAGGAGACCTATTTTTATGCTGGGTAGTTTCAGTAGGCTTGACACATTTGACCTAATCACATCCCGAATTATACTTCATTTCCACTGACCTAATGTTCATTGAGCTCTGTGTGCTGAGCACTCTGCTTGCTGCTTATGATGAGGAGCTTACCATCTGCAGGGGGAAGGGCAAAACTTTTAAGGCACTTTTGTTGATTCTGACCTGTTAGTTATTGAGGTTGGTATGGTAAATGGTACTAGCAAAACTGCTCAAGGAATTAGATTCTAAGCATTTGACATTTTATTAGGTGTGTGGTAGAATAATAACTTTTTTTTCCATTAAGCTGAGTTGTTTGTTATCTGATGGTAGTCTTTTCTTTCCTCTGAAGGAAACAGCAGAATTTTCAGAGCTAAAGCTTCAGATAGGACCAAAGGTATTAACTCACCAAGTTTTGTTGGTTTTACTGCCTTAATATTTCCCCACCTTCACAGACACGACACTTGCCCTTCCCTCTGCCTGCTGGGCTTCTTGCCTTTGCATGTGCCCCCTCCGATCCACCATGCGACAACTGGAGTGAATTTTCTTACACACAGATCTGATTGTGCCACTTGCCTGCTGACATCTGTTCAGTGGCTTCCCATTGGCTGTTGAATAAACCTTAGAGTTTCATAATTTATAAGGCCCCCGCATGATGTGACTTCACTACTGTAAATGTGGTTATGTCCCAACACTCTGGGGTCCACACCTTCTGGCTCATACCTGCATCTCTGTATTAGACCCTCCTATGCTCAGGTCTTCATTTTTCTATCTTTTGTTTTTATCCATTTGTGGGGTACCTCCCCTGACTCCTCAGTTCTGGGTACTAGCACTTCTGTGTGGACCTCATTATCCTTGTTCAATTCCCTCTTTTCTGCGTTTGACCGGAAGCTGTGTGAGAGCTTGCTTGCCACTGAATCTCTGTCCTTGGCACCAATTGTGCAATAACTGGTGGTTGAATAAACAAAAGCCATAATTTACCCAACTGTGGCCTGAAAGAAAGAATTAGCATAATCATCTTTAGGATCTAGGTCATAGCTTGTTGGGAAATCTTCAACATAATGATTATATTTCGTACAATCCCTAAACATCTCTAAGAATCCACTAGTGTAGTCCTTGATATTTATAAGGCTCTCTGTGCATCACGGTGTAGTGATAATAAAGTATTATATGCTAAGTCAGTATTGCTTAGTTTTCTTTTATGATTAGTTTCTCACTAAAATAAAGAAATAGATGAATAAACACATAAACAAATAACAACTAGCATATATGAATCCTAAAGGCTTAATTAAGAAACTTTTCTGTTCTCAGATTTTAGTAACAATGTTATAGCTAGTAAAGGAAAACAGCCTTAATTTAAAGATGATGAGGCTCAGAAGGAATGTGACAAACTGTCTCTTTTACTGTCATATATCATTCTTTTACCTAAAGCTTCTGAGAATTCTTACTTTCCGGGATGGCTCTCGTGGGGAAGCAATGATCAGATTTATCTTTGATAAAAACTTTATGACAGTGATTTCTCAAGAATGATTTTAAATAAAATTAATTTATTAAATATTAACAAATATTTGATAATTAATAATATATTAATATAAATTAATATTAAATCAAATGTCAAGGGAAAACTTTCCTGAAACAAAAGTCTCTGCATATAAATCATAGTAACTGTGTTCAGTTTTTGTGCTGCATGTGGACAGGCTCATTGAATGTGAAGGGACATTAACTCCTGGTGGTGAGGCTATGTTATCTGCTAATGCCTGGGTTGCCATCTGTGGGATGGCTGGTCTAACAGCAAACTGGCATTGAGCTTCCTTCACAAGAAAGCAGCACATTCATTACTTACACATCATGTATTGCCTGGTTGTTGTGCACTGTGTGTGGTGAACCACCTGGAAATGATTCCAGCCCCCATGGGAAGCTGCCTGCTCTTCCAACTCTATGTCTGTGGTGTGTGTCTCAGTGATGGGGGGATAATTCAGGGTTGAAGTGAGGAATTTATTTTTCACATTTTTGATCAACTAAAAAGAGCTCACATTTTGGCAGCTTGTTTTTTAGGCTACATGAACATAATGCTATGTTAAAATGGCTTTGCCAACGCTGTTGTGCACAAGCCTGACATACAGATCAGAGCTGGGAGGCTGTTTAACACATTTGCTGTTCCAAGTAGGACTTCCAGCAGAGTAGTGCCCGACAGCTGTCTGGGGAATAGACTTCTGGGTAGAGTCTTGTTAGCTGCCACTGGAAAATTTCTGTCCCTCCTACTAGTCCCCCTTTTCCACCCCATGCATTCGTATTTCTTTGGTTTTAGATTCTTAGTATTTGAGGATATGGTTAAAACAGGATGCTGGAGAAAGCTGCGATAGTTTTTGAGGAAATGGTATTTTAGATAAAAGTAGAGATCTGGTCAACACAAGTTTATTTTACCTAGAAGGAAATAGCAAGTGTCTTCAGGTGAGTTCAAATTGAGTGTCAATCAATACCAGAAGCTCTTCTCTGTGCATGTGCTGCTTTGGGGGCGAGGAAGGTATTGGAGCAATCTTACGTTGCTTAACTCTGCTGATGTTATTTGGTGGAGGTATTTTTCAGCTCTGAGTGATCAAGCAGTTGATGGCTTTCTGGATATTTGTTAAATCTCCACTTGTGCCAAGACTACTAGTAAGGCATCATATGAAGTAAAAATTGACCTAAGACATAGTTAATCTTTTAGTAAACATTTATTGAGTGCTCCCTATGTGTCAGACATTGGGCTAGGTGCTAGGTTTTGAAATAGGGACATGTTCAAGAGAGACATGTTAAATCTTAAGAGAGTAGCAGTCATTCAACTACAGAGCTGATAAAAGATTTGAAAACTTTAAGAAGCAACATGAACAGGGGCAGTGACTGCGTAAACATGTGAACTAAGGGAAAGAGCCTGTCTGAGATTACTCACAGGTTCTGTGTTGGAACATTGGGTGGGTAGGGTTACCACCACGTAACGTACCACACAGATATATAAGCAGATAAATTATAATATCCACTTCAAAGCATCAGCAAAGTGTTGTGGAATATAGAAGACAGAATAAATAAGCAAGGTAACATAGAATTAAACAGTAGACTTGGTAGCCGACTGGCCTGTGTCCGAATCTTGGGTCTGCTCCTTTTAAGTGTGGTCTAAAGAGGTTTTACTTAACTATACTGAGATGAAGTTTCTCATTTGTGGAAAGGAAGATTGAAACAGCACCTGCCATGAAGATTTTTGGGAGATAATGTGAATCAATTATTACAGCAACTTCAAATAAAGATCACTGCATGAATATAATATTCTTATAGGAGTTAACTGCCTTCTAAAGTCAGAGAAGGCCTCAGGGTAGAGGTGGCATTTGACTGGGGTCAGAAAGGATGAGTAAGCCTTAACCAGATGAAAAATGGGGTAGGGAATGAAGTATTCAAAAGTATGGAATTGTCAAAGTACTGAAACTTCTGCATAATAGAATAAAGTTTAAAGTGCCAGAAAAGGAAATGAATGGATGTCTTATTGGTATATTAAGGCTACTATGGAAAGGAAATTTCTTGTCATTTGAACTGTGATTCCAAGATAGACTCTTATTAATGACTAGCTTCCATCCAATAATGGTCCTGTGAGTTCACACTTTGATATTCTACACAAGAATACTAGAGATATTCTACTCTGTTTTCAACAGCAGAGCAATGGTAGACAAGGAGAAACAAGGAAAACCAAAGAAAGCACAGATAGGTTCAACAATACAGTAGTCATCTCTGTGGATCAGAAATGAAAAGCAGCAAGACTGAAGCTATGGTCCTAATGGGTACCTCGTCCAGAGGCAGGAAGTCGTTTGCCTCCTGGCCCAGGTTAAGGGGGTAAAAAAAAATGCTCCACTAAATATGAGGAGAGCCATGTTCACTTCTTAATGACAAGTAAATGGGGGCTCCCCCACTTGTAAAAGGGGCTAAAGATGAAAACATTTGTCAAACCAGTGCATGGGGTGATGTAATTAGTTCCCTAAAGGTTAGGGAGGGAGGAGACAGGGGCACAACTTCAAAATCAGGAGCCGAACCTAGTCACCAGCTAGATCAGTGACTGGATATGCAAGATTCTTTATGTTCCCCTCTGGACATGATTGTAAGGTTGATTCTGCACCCAGCAGAGGCAATCTCCAAACCAATACAGTGGGAGCCCTGGGCACAGTGGAGAGAAGGGGGGTGGGACTACAGAATGTCAAGGATGATAAGTGTGTATTAAAAGAGTGAAAAGTTAGGCCACATACAAAGACTGACAGGCTCAGAGCAGCAATTTCATCAATATAATAAATGATAGAAGACAGATGATCAGAATCTTCAAAGTGCCAGGTGAAAATAATTTTATACTCACCTAAACTGTCATTTAATTTGGGGGGCAAAATGAAGACATTACTATTTACCTGAAGATTAAGAATTTGCTACCTACAAACCCCCATTAAAAGGACTGTTAGAGGAAGTATCCTAGTAAAAAAGTAAGTGAATCCAACAGACAGACAGATGATAAAGGAAACACAGGTGAACACAGAAATTGATAACATGTCACTAAATTTAATTGTCCATTGATGAGTAAAAATGATAATAATAATGTTTCTTTGTTTCTTTTTAAGATCTTATTTATCCATTCATGAGAGGTAGAGAGAGAGGTAGAGGCAGAGGGAGAAGCAGGCTCCCCACCAAGCAGGGATCGGGCGATGTGGAATGTGATCCCAGGACCCTGAGATCATGACCTGAGCCGAAGGCAGTCACCCAACTGACTGAGCCACCCAGGTGCCCAATAATAATGTTTTAACAGAAAAATAAAAATCTAGACTATCATACCAAGAGAGAAGACACTGAAGCAGGAGTTACAAGTGTGCTGAATTACACGTTCTATTCATGATGAATTTAGAAATACTAAGCTGAGCATCAGAAGAACAGCATGTAAGAAGATGAAAGAAAGGGAAAAAAATGTAAACTGAAAACACAAAATGAAATTACAGTAAATGTTAATAGATTAAACACCTATCAAGAGGCACAAATAATCATATTTAAAAAATAAAAATCTGGTTATAGGCTGCTTATAAAAGAAACGGCAAATGTAAAAAAAGAAAAGAAACAGCAAAAATAAACAAAAAACCATACACACAAAAATGTCACACAGAAAGATTGAAAATAAAAGAATTAAAATACTAACAAAGTTATATCTCTGGCAAAAAAACTCACATAGAGATAGGAAATATTTGGGAAACAAAATTAGCAACGTTGAGGTTTATATAGAATGCTTACAAAATTTGACTATGTAGTAAGTCACAGATAAATGCTGACACATTTCAAGAAATTGATGCCATAAAGATCATGTTTTCTGACAAAAGGCAATGAAGTTAGAACTCAAAAAGAAAAAAATTAGTAAAAAGTTCTCATATGTTAGGAAACTTACAAGTACATTCTAGAATATCTCACTGGATGGAAAGAAATTACTTAGAATTGAAAAATAGGGAGGTTTATGTAGAATTGGATGTAAATCTATAGCTCTAAGTGTATTATTAAAAACAAAGAATAATAATAAGTGAGGTAAATATTATCCACAGGAATCAGAAAAAGAATAACAGAGTAAATATAAAGAAATTTGAAGAAATAGGGATGATAAATCAAGGTTAGAATTTAATGGAATAGTTAAAAAAAGAAGTAAAAAGATTTCTGAAATTCTGAAATAAGTCATCAAAACACACTTGAGGTTGCAGAGAACTGAACATTTTATATAGTGCAGGAGATTGTAAGTAGGCTTCTTGAAAGCAATTTGGGAATACCCAAAAAGTTACAGAAGTGTCAACTATATTCATATTTTAACTCATTGAGTACATATCTCTTCCTTTTTTACTTTCTTAATTTTGGATGTTATTTTTATTATTTATTTATTATATTTTATTATTATGTTCAGTTAGCCAACATATATAGTACATCACTAGTTTTTTTTTTTTTTTAAGATTTCATTTATTTATTTGACAGAGAGAGATTACAAGTAGGCGGAGAGGCAGTCAGAAAGAGAGAGGAGGAAGCAGTCTCCCCGCCGAGCAGGCAGCCCGATGCGGGGCTCCATCCCAGGACCCTGAGATCATGACCTGAGCCAAAGGCAGAAGCTTTAACCCACTGAGCCACCCAGGTGCCCCGCATCATTAGTTTTTGATGCAGTGTTCAACAATTCATTAAGTTGCATATAACACCCAGTGCTCATCACCACACGTGCCCTCAATACCCATCCCCCGGCTCCCCATCCCCCCACCTCCCTCCCTTCTGTAACCCTCAGTTTGTTCCTTGGAGTCCAGAGTCCCTCATGGTTTGTCTCCTTCTCTAATTTCTTCCCATTTAGTTTTCTCTCCCTTCCCCTGTGGTCCTCTGCAGTATTCCTTATGTTCCACATATGAGTGAAACCATATGATAAGTGTCTTTCTCTGCTTGACTTATTTCACTTAACCCAATCCCCTCCAGTTCTATCCATGTTGATGCAAATGGTGGGTATTCATCCCTTCTGATGGCTGAGTAATTTCTATTGTATATACGAACCACATCTTAGTTCTCCATTCATCTACTGAAGGACATCTAGGACAGTTTGGCTATTGTGGACATTTCTGGTGTGAACTATTTTTTTTAAAGATTTATTTGTTTTTTTTTTAAGATTTATTTGTTTACTTGAGAAAGTGAGGGAACAGGGTGAAGGTCAGAGCAAGAGGGAGAGAGAGAATCTCAAGCAGACTCCCCACTGAGCATGGAGCCTAACACAGGCTCCATCTCACAACCCTGAGATCATGCATGACCTGAGCTGAAATCAAGAGTCACTTAACCCACTGAGCCACCCAGGTGCCCCTTGATATTATTTTTAAAGTAATAAAACATAAATACAGTTGTGTTTTCCTACTGATGCCTTCTTCTTACTATTTCTCTGTCACTCACCCCAGGTTACACTGTGGTGTGTATCATTCCTATGCAATAGTACTTATAAGAAATATTTAAGAAGTGCACCTGTCGTGATGAGCACCGGGTGTTGTAGGGAAGTGTTAAGTCACTATCTTGTACACCTGAAACTAATATTACAATGCATGTTAACTAGCTGCGATTAAAATAAAAACTTAAAAAGCCAAAAAGAAATATTTAACAATACTATAAACAACAGCGTTAATATAGACATTTATTTTTCAATCTAGTGTTTCTGAGATTTTTTTCCATGCAGCTCTAGTTCTGATAGAGTACAGCAGTAAGTGAGAGTGACACTATTTATCCACGCACATACCCACACACATTCAGCTTCCTACACCTGTGCTCCACCACCACCGTGTTGCAATTAACAACTGTCTGTGACTTCCGTTGTACGTACGGGCTTGTCTTTCTTTGGGCTGCAGTATATATTTGAGAGTGGATCTTTCTCTTTTGTATCAGCCCCACTTGATTTGAACTCGTCTTTCTTTTGAAACTCTTCCTCACTCCTGCAACAACCCCTCTCCTGATTTTCTTTATCTTTTCATTGGCTCTTCTGCTCAGTCTCCTTGATTGTCTGCTCTGTTGCTTCTGTGTAACAAATTGGACCTCCTTCAGATTCTGACTTTAATTCTTTGTCATTCTACATACACGGGTGATCTTTTGTTTTTTAAAGATTTTATTTATTTATTTGACAGAGAGAGAGAGANAGAGAGAGAGAGAGAGAGAGAGAGAGAGAGAGAGAGAGAGAGAGAGAGGATACAAGCCAGGGGGAGTGGGAGGGGGAGAAGCAGGCTTCCTGCCGAGCAGGGAGCCCGATCTGGGGCTTGATCCCAGGACTCTGGGATCATGACCTGAGCTGAAGGCAAACGCTTAATGACTGAGCCACCCAGGCGCCCCAAACATGGGTGATCTTATCCCAGCTTAAGGTTTCTACTCTCTATACATAGATGATTTCCAATTTTATATCTTTATTCCAGATTTTCTCCCAATCCCAGATGCTCACATACAATATATACAGAACATTTCCACTCGGATGCCTCGGATGTACATCAACTTTGATTGTTTACTACTGAACGTGTATGTTTAAAACTATGCTGTCTATATTGCTGTCATTTATTCAGTTGTTTAAGCTAGAAACTCCAGGATTTTCCCTGGCATTCCACTCTCCCTCACGTTCTACATTCTCACTTTTGCTCCTCACCCTCCCCTTCCACCCCCTCCTCCCTTCTCTGGCTCCTTCTCTCCTCTCTCTCTCCTTCTCCCCCCCCTTCTTCCCGGTCATCCTTCTTTCTTTCCTTTCCCTCATACTCTAGTACTTGCTTCCCTGTCTACTCCTTTTTATTTATTTATTTTTTTTTTAAAGATTTTATTTATTTATTTGACACAGAGAGAGAGATCACAAGGAGGCAGAGAGGCAGGCAGAGAGAGAGGAGGAAGCAGGCTCCCTGCCGAGCAGAGAGCCCGATGTGGGCCTCGATCCCAGGACCCTGAGATCATGACCTGAGCCGAAGGCAGAGGCTTTAAACCGCTGAGCCACCCAGGCGCCCTCTACTCCTTTTTATAACATCCACAACAAACACACAAATATTGTAAGAGGTGACCACTTTGCGAGTTTTGTTCTTGAAATAAGCATCTGCATGTTACCATTTACTTTTGTGACTTTGGGCAAAATTCTGAATCCATTTCTTCAATTTTCTTCTTCTTTAAGATGGGAAAAAGAATAATACCTAAGTCACAATAATTGTGAAGATTCAATCCTCGTATTTGTGACAAGATTCAGGGCCGTGCCTGGCACATGGCAAACATTTTATATATCTTCTAGCTGTCATTGTCTTCTACTACTGTCTATTATTATTAGAGTGTCTATTATCTGTCTCCATTTTTCACTACTAGAGATTTTCATTTCATATGAATTATTAAGTAATATTTAAGGTGTTTAGTCTTCTGAAAAAAAGAAGAGAGATTTTTCATGAATTTTCCCTTTATAAAGTGGAGTTTAATTTTCTAGGAAGGAGAAAAGATCTCTGTAGGAGAAAGCCATTTGTGGAGAAACATTCCTAATAGCTCTGTCGGCTGCGATTGACTTGGCTGTAAAATATTTAGGAATTTTGTGGCTTGGTTAAAATATTGGTAGCTTGAAATTGACGATGATGTGAGGCTTCATGCCGTGGAAACTGGTAAATGCTACAAATCAGGGCCCATTAACTAGCGTATCACTGTATAGTTTTGCTAAAGACCAGGATCATTATGAAGTTTCATGGAATGACAAACCATCTTACTGTGAGTTTTAGTATATCATGGGGATAAATTGTATCTGCAGGATTTACCAATTACTATATAAATTAGAAGTCACTGTACTAATTACCCTGTAACTTGGGTGTTAGCATCATCATTCAACATCAAAAAGGAGGTCACTTTGTATATTTTGTACTTGTTCCTTTGCATGTTTATCTGTGTTTTTAAATGATTAGTAACCAAATGAATTTTTGTAACCATTTTGTAAAATAAAAGTGTTGTTTCCCAGTAGAAAGGAAATACATATTTAAAAGAAAAATTTCCCCCATATTTTAGGACCAAGTTAGTGCAAATTCAGAATTTAGAGTAATTCTTCACTTTTACCCACAGCATCCCAATGGGAAGATCTTATTAGGCTCTGGATACTTGTTACGATAATGAGTTGTAATTCCTCTATCGAAAAACTATCTCATAAATTGCTCAACTGGCTGCTTGGCTTTTTTTCACTTACCTAGTGAAAAAAAAAAACCACATGTAAGATCTTTTTGAAACTGACTAGTTCGTGGGTTCCACTTCCTGTTGTGAGGAGTAAGATATATCTTAAACTCACTGAAGTTCTCAAGATTGTTTTCATTCTCTCCTGTAAACCAAGGTAGGTTTCAAAATCATATACATCAAGTGAAACTGAAACTCCCGATAATTTGTTATTTCTATAATATGCACTCTGTTTCTGGTCGGGGGAAACAGTTTGAACAGTTAATATAGATTTTATAATAATCTGTCTTAGGAGAAGTATTGTCAGAGGAGGGTATACTCAAAGACTAAACTCCTTTGCCCTCCTTAAAAAATGGCTGAACAAAATCCTTTCTTGGCGTTGGGTGCCCACCCTGTTTCAGGTATTGTCCTTCTGCTTGCAGCGCCTGCTCTCATCCAGCCTAGGTACAAGAGTCTAGCTAACACCGAGGGCTGGTCTTGGCAGAATGAAGACAAAACCTACAGTTTCCTTTGGGCTTTCTCTGGAGCCAGTCGTAAGGTCGGAAGGAGGATCTGGAGCACTCCCAGTCCCATGGGAGCTCAGAAGGGGCCGGGGGGTGGACATTCAGTGGTTCCCAGTGAGGAAGATCGATTGAGTGCTTCCTCCTTCCTGTAGCAGGTTCTACAGGTGTCCTCTTGGGACTTTGCTTTCTTTTGTTCTTCCTGGAGTTGCCCTTTTTGTATGAACTAGTGTGATTCACCTTGTTCATCTGGGACCCAAACCCTCTGGGAATGTCTCTGTTCCCACATCTGCATTTATTTACTCTTTTCTTTGCCGTTAGTCCTGGCTCTCACCGAAGTTTTAACTGTCCAACTGATATATGTATTTGAGCTAAAATTTTTGAATAGGTACTCACCAATTTCCCTGATCCCAGATAATTGCATGGTAAAAAGACCCCAAGAGGCCACGGGAGGGAATGGTGGGAATTTTAGACCAAGATGCAGGTCAGGGTGGGAGAGATTCGGGGAAGTGGAGCCGAGACTAGGACCTTGGCCACATCATATACTTAAATTTTAGTCACGTGTCATGACTGTAATACATCCATTCTTGCCTAAAATTTAAGGCCATTACTGACTTTGTTATGTCTGCGTCTTGCAAGGATGGATTATTGATGACTTCAGGGATAAAATTTTATTCTAACATTTATAAAATAAAAAGTCAGTAGGAGGTTTCCCAGGAAATATAATTTAAGCATATTAACTTTATCAACATTGCTGAAGGACATACAAGTCCTACTTATCCTAAAAATGCTGAAATTTCTGTTTATTAGAATGAATTATTTGCTTGTATCTGTAATGACGTTTTTTAGTTTTTGGACCATTTTCATATACAATCTTGTTGAATATTTATGAGACCCATAGGATTGGAATTATTAGAAATATCTTGCTTTTACAAATGAGGACCTGAGTTCTGAGTGGTAAATCAACTTTTCCCTACATAATAACAGGTACTAATTATGACAGCAAGGAGTTGATTTCTGGTCTCTGGATTTACAAATCCAACCCTATTACCCCTATATCATATTCCCTCTTCACACATATAGAACCATCTACAATAGCTGTTAGATCGACAGTTAGATATGTAGAATATAGTAGCCAAGTGTCTCTCCAGTAGCATTAGAAAATATTGTACTATGATTACATGCCAGCTAGGAGACCGGTTCTGCCATTATGTACAGTGTTTTCAGATTCTCTACTTGTTAACATTAAGGTTAAGTCTTTTAAATCTGAGTAAATTCAGCTTAGATATCGTGGAGAAAAAGTGAAACTTCTTTAATCTAAAACATCTCTATGCACACGTATACACAAGGTCATTTGAAAGCATTTTTTCGGTTGTTATCTATTTTTGCTGATAGTCTGATCTGACACAAACTGTGTAAAGTGCATTGTGAAAGATGTGAACTTCAGATATGTTATCTGATGTCTGATTTGAATATTTGAAGAGCTAGTGTAAAATAGAAGTTGAAATTAATTTATCTTCTGCAAAACATGTGAGAAATATCTAGAGATGCTTAAAGACAGAATGAGTAATTTAAATCTGACTGTAGATAAGAATTTCCTGATAAGGAGGGTTGATAGTTACTTCAACCGAAAGAGGTTGTAGAATTTCTTTTTTCTGGGATATTTAATTCGTGTGGTTTAGGTATCACCTTATGTGGGGGCAGGGGCATGGATTTAATAATCTGATGTGAACCTGTAATATTGTGAGATCACAGTTGTCTTCCCTTTTTTTGAAATAATTGGTGTTATTTAGAAATTGCAGGAGAAGCAGCAGGATCTGGTTTTCTTTTTCTTCTTTTCCTTCTCTCTCTCTCTCTCTCTCTCTCTCTCTCTCTCTCTCTCTCTCTCACACACACACACACACACACACACACACACACACATAATCAAAGGGGAAATATTTCACTATTTTTAAGAACTTCAGTGCACATCATCCTGTCCTAACTGAAGTGATAGCCTGAAAGCTGCCTGCGGTGGAAACAGGAAACATTAGTGATACATACCGAGTTACGGGTCTTTGTATCTTTCTTCAGGTTCAGCTCAACGCATACCGATTCTAATTAGCACATTTTGTGCCTCAGCGAGTAGCTCCCCTTTAGCTCTGCTTGGAGAGTTTTTTTTAGCTTCCATCCTGCTCATAAACACTGCCACCCCCTCCCTCCTTCTCTCTTTACAAATGTTACAACACAATCAGAAATTTCCTCTTTTCTTTCCTTCCTGCATTATCAGCAGGTTCCCTTGCGTCAGAAGCAGAGAAAGAAAACTCAAGGTAATTAGATCTCTTTTGTTTCTTTATCCCCTTTTTGTGTGCGTGAGTGTGGGTTTTCTGTCCGATGCCTTCTTTGGGATCAGATTTTTGTCTGTCTTAATGCTAATATCAGAAGGTGGATGGCAGATTAAATTTTTGGTTATTTTTGGATCGATTTTAAGAAATGACGGCATGCTGTTCATTTGGATTAATCCCTCGTGGTATGTCAATAAAGCTTAGAAAAGCTGGCACCGAGTCGGGAAGTGGCTGTGTCTAGGTGGGCATTAACCCTTCTCCATCTATTGCATAACGACTGCTATTATTTTGAAAGGAGCAGTGTTAGAGTGGTGATGTGCCTGCCAGCCTCACGATTTTAATTTTTTTCAACTTAAATTCAATAATATTTTTAGACTAACACTTGTATTCTAGTCTCCCTGTGTCTTTGGTCCTATCTTGTACCTTCTAAGCACCAAGTGAATGATTAAAAATAAAATAAAGAAATTAGTCTCTTTTTTTTTGCATTTACTTTGCATAAATCTTGGTAAAAAAATTCCAATTCCCAAGAGGTAAACAATTAATAGTCACCTTTCACTCTGTCACATAAACCAGGATAATATGCTACCTACCTCTTCATAAATTGTTGCAGGGTTTTTCACGATGAGTCGGAGGAGGATATCTTGTAAAGACCTGGGACATGCTGACTGCCAAGGGTGGCTGTATAAGAAAAAAGAAAAAGGAACTTTCCTGGGCAACAAATGGAAAAAGTTCTGGGTGGTGCTGAAGGGAACGTCGCTATACTGGTACAGCAATCAAATGGTGAGTCTACTGTCTTCTTCTCCTTTTCAGCCACTTTGACCAGGTAGATTAAAGAGCACCGAGGAGCAGGTGGTCCCCATGGGAAAGTTCATTTTTAATTTCTGGGACTTGGAACAGAGCTAATAAACACATCAGTTCTAGAAACCGTTCCTGATCCAGGAGATATGTAGGTTATTCTACTGTATTTTATGCAAGAGAAAAATCATCCTGTTTGACTCATCTTTGGTTGGAGAGGGGTGTCCAAATTTATATCCTTCCTGAAGGAGGCTTTCAGTATCTATTAATGTTACTATTCTGTGACAAAACTGTACTCGTTTCAGGATTTACATGGACAGCACTTTGTATGGAAACTTTGTGTTATTAAGATTTCTACGAAAAAAAGGGTATCAGCTTTAAGACATATGAAGGGTGTAAGTTGATTGAGTCCATAGAATGTATTTTCATTTCTCCTTCTTTACTATGTTTTCCTCTGCCCTTCTTTATTGAGTGGGTTGGTTTTGGACTCACTAACCCGCCCCGGGTTGCTGACTGTTGGCTCTTGTTCCTTGGCATGCTAGGTGATGGCATTAAAGAGGGATGATCAGACAACGCTTGAAAAGAAAGTTACCTAATTTATCTTTAATGAGCAGTATCCTTCTGTGGTCTGCTTTACAGGCTAGTTTTCTGTTGGGAAGGGCTGGAAATAAAGTTATTGTTAGAAGGTTTGCTGATCTTTCCTGGCTGGAAACATTTTGAGGACAACGATGTTGAATATTGAATGAATAGAGACTTTTCATATAGGAATTCTCTCCACTAACCCCCAATAGCGAATTGCTGATCTCAGGAGAGCTGGAGTTTCTTTTGGGGTCTAGTGAAGATCAGCAATGGATGTCCTTTAATCAGTAAGGAGAATTTACTTAGGGATTGCCCATAAGCAAGAACATTTTTTTTATGACACCACACTTCTAAAATGGCTTGTGGATCCCATCACTCAAGCAACGGAGCTTTAGAGCATGTAACATCATGAATGTAATGGCAATTACAATTTCAGGCAACCTGGGGCTGGGATCTCACTTTCTATCCTTAGGAGTTGTTCCAAAATGAACACAGCTTATTTCTTAAGAGGAATTAGGGTCCATATAAATTTCTTCGTCTTGTTTCATATTATTTTGGACTCTTGCTTTTGGATAGTGTGGCAAGTGATAATCTGCGTCCTTTATAAAACGAGAGGACTTACTGGTACACCTAATACCGTCTGGGAATTTCCAGAGGCTGTTGGAAGGATTGGGTATTGATGGGGCATGGCACATCCCTGGGAAGTAACAAACTCAGATATAAGTATGGCATTAATTTCCTCAAACAAATCATTCGACGTATATGTTCCGAGTGCTGTCTGTCTTCATAGAATTTAAAGGAAGCCCCCTTTGATTCATACATGGGTACATATTTGGCTGATGCGGCTTCATTGGCTCATTTGGCTAAAGCTCTCTTACAGGAGCAACTTAGAAGACAGTTACCTATTTGGGGTGTTAGGAACCTTATGCTTTCAGGAGGAACAGAAGTGTCGGCTGATACGAGATTGGAAAAGAGGAAAAGGAAAGAACATCAGACACACTCAAGCACCCAGTCCTCACTTGCCTTCATTCGAATCTATAAGCAATATTTGGGTAGCAAATCATGTATTTAAATAGAGTTAGATTAGCAACATTGAATGGAGAATGAGTTTACTGTTATCTGGCCTTGGAATTATCCTAATAAACTAGTGGTATGTAACAGAAGGCCCTTCCAACTCCTTAATTCCATGACTCTGTTATAGAAGAATTCTCTTTCTTTACACACACACATACACACCCACACCCACAAGAGTGGGTGTGCGTGTATACCCTGACATCTTAATTATATGTTTGTTACGGGGGAAAAAAGGCTACTCAATGAACATTTAATTAGCAGTCATACTCCTGGTATCTGTATGAATGTCAACTGTGAAATAAGAGCCAAACACATATCCTCAAGCTAAGAACATTTATTTACTTTCTGCCACCCAAAGAATTCAGATTCAACAAAGTAGCTCCCAAGGCATCTACGCCTAATGAGCAAACTTCTCATTATTCTCCCTGCCCTATTCCTTATTCTTTCTTCCATGGCCTGATGCTGGGAGGTAATGGAGCCAATAGCCTCCCAGCAAGAACCACCTCTTATTGAATGCCTACTCTTATGCCAACGGATATTCTAGGTACCTTTCACACATGCTCTTTCTTCTTAGAAACACCCTCCAGGGTAGTAATGGTCACCATGTTTTGAAAGTCGGGGAGGCTGAGACTCAGGAAGATTGTGTGCGTAGCTTCCAAGTGACACAGGTAGTAAGTAGGGAAAACAGACCACCTTGAGCCCCTGTGACTCCACAGCCAGGCTTGTTGTCATCAGCCAGCCTGACCCCATGCAGACACCGGGATAAATGACAGTCTCCAGTAGGATTCTCAGGGAGTAGCTTAGAGGCGGAAGCTAGGGCAATTCTCAGATGAAAGTATGGTGATCTTATAGGACCCCCTTACTTGTCTCTCTTGCTCGCTAACACCTACCTGGGGAGAGGCGTCACCCTTCCCATCCTGGACGCCTCTCTGTTGTACTGCTACCTAGTGATGGATGCCTGGTGTACCTCCTTCCTTCATGACGCTTTGCTGCCTCAGACAGCCGTACCCAGATTTCCTTGAGAAAAGTCAAGTCCAGACACTCTTCTGCCATTTTCACGCCCTGTATTATGTGCTCAGAACATGCTACAGCATGCAAGAGTGCGCGGCAGGTTTTACAAAACCATATTCAAGTTGTACAGCCATAAAAATCCAGACTGTTCACAGTCCTGCATTTGCAATCGCATAATTGTTTTCCCTTTCCCTTGGGATAAAGTATAAATTTCTTTCCTCACTTGTGAGAGTCTCCTGACCTGTATCTTTCTTAGTTCACCCCCACCGTCCATTCACCACCCAACCTTTAATTATAGAATGAAAAAAAATATTCTTTGTTAGCATCACACAGGCTGGCACTCTCTTTAAGCCTTTCTGCACACGCTGTTGCTCTGCTCAGAAAATTGTTTGTCTCTGTGCCCAAAAGTCTTTCTCCCCCATTGATCTCTTCAGAAGTCAAATTTTATTTTTTTTTAATTTTTTTTAAAGATTTTATTTCTTTATTTGACACAGAGAGAGAGAGAGATCACAAGTAGGCAGAGAGGCAGAGAGAGAGAGGAGGAAGCAGGATCCCTGCCGAGCAGAGAGCCCGATATGGGCCTCTATCCCAGGACCCTGAGATCATGACCCGAGCCGAAGGCAGAGGCTTTAACCCACTGAGCCAAGTCAAATTTTAGCTTAAGTAGCCTTTCTTCTACATGATCTTACTCTATCCTGTGACCTAAATTAAAGCGGCTCTGCCTGTTCCCATAGCACCGTATACTTCTCTCAGTTCTAGACTCCTCTTTCTCTTTTGTACATGTTTGTTAGGGTTTCTGTTTTCCATAATTGTTAACCTCTGTAGGGCCGGACCACAAGTATATCATTAGTGCAGTGTCTGACACTTACTAGGCACTCAGTTAATATTTGTTGATTTTATAAACTATATAAAGTTTAGGAATCATCAACATTTTCATTACCCCTGGGAAATTTGAGAAATGGGATGGATAAAGACAGCTTTTGATGGAAAGTAATTTTCCAATAAAGAGATTTCCACTTGTGTTCTTAAAAATAGATACAGGAAAAGGTGCAATTTAAGATTTACAAGAAGGGCTCCATGGTCCTAAGTAAGTCCTGTACATCTGCTCCCATTTGGTGACACTTTATTAGGGAATATATATATTTTTAAAGATTATTTCTATGTCCCCTGGTTGTAAACAAGGGTTTGTTGATCAGAATCACCAGACTGGGGATGGAAACATAGAAAGGGAGTTGGCGGGTTTCCCAGGGAAAGCCCCTGCATGCTAGCACTTCACCTGCTTATCAGGCACAGCCGGAGAAGTTTGGGACCAACTTCTCTTTGGCGAAGCAGAAGCAAAGTTCTGAGTTAGTTTTCCTTCAGGCATGTCACTACAAATTAGTCACAAGATAAGTCCTTAAGATGTTAGTACTTAGTTATTAAAACTGTCTTACATTTTTAAGGTTTTAGATTTTCCCACTTTTGCTATAACTTATTTTTCTTTTCTGAGAATTCTTAATTAAAATCCTGCTTAGTTCCCTGGAAAAGGTATTTTGGATTTTATTTATACCCCAGATGGATTATAAAGTAAATTCATATTATGTAACCCATATGAAGCCACTGCAGTTTCTTGAGTGAAAAAATTAGTGAAGTTCTAAAATGTTTCTGTTCAGAGAGCATTTACTCATCTCAGCGGTGTGTTTTCTTACTTTATCCAGGAGTGTGTGTGGACTGTTAAAATACATCAAGGGACATATACATTATGCTGGCATACAATTTGGAGGCATTGCCTAAATAATTTAGGCTTTAATTAACAAAGCATAGTTTAATATTAGTTACAGAGAATCGATTTAAAACATTTTCTTTTTAAGCGAACCTAACATGAAAACTTTATCGTCCATCCACCTACTCAACCACCTACCCACCCATCTACATATCCTCCTACCAGTATTATTGAGATCTTAAAAATAATTTGGGCCAACAGTTGTAAATGTAATTATAGGAATAAAAAATAAGAATACATTTCTTCTCTCTATTAAGAGCTTGCAGACTAGTAGAGGAGAAAGAGCTATGTAAATGACATAATCAAAGAAAGATTGGTTAAAAAATAGCTCTGATATGTGCAGTACAGATAAATTCTGTAAATTCTAGGGTTAGGGAAATAGTTTGGGCCAAATGTGAAGGAGTTCTGCCATAGTAATTTTTTTTTAAATCTCTGGAAATTTTGCTCTCTCTCTCTCTTTTTCCTATCTAAAAGGCATGTTTCCCCCCCCTTTTTTTTAAAGAAAAAATCATTTTCCAAGCTGCATGATTTCCTTGGTCAAAAATTTCCTTTATGAGGTAAATGAAGTTTTTACCAATCAGAAAACATTATTTCTGTGCATTGCAATGAATATAGAAAATTTTCAGGGAGAAGGTTCTCTTAAGATCTGCCTTGGAAGACAGCTCTGCCCTCCCCAACCCCCCCTGCCCAGGGAAGGGTGGGATGTTGGGCATTCCAGTGGGGGGACTCTGTGAACAAAGAAATGAAAATATAAATGAGCTGAGCCAGCCCACTGTGTTGGGGCATTATATTGAATTCCCATAACCTAGCAAGATGGATATTATTGTCCCCATTTTTCAAGGGAGTTTACTGAAGCTTAGGGAATTTAAGTAACTTGCTCAAAGTTGCATAAGAAGTAAATGGCAGAGCTGGGATTAAAAAACATGATCTGCCAATACCAAGGCCAGGTTCTTTTCCATGGACTGTTTGGTGTCCCCACTGAGAGGTGAGTACATGGCATCAAATGCACTGTGCAGGAATGTGGATTTGGTCTAGTAGATAGTAGGAAGCCACTGCAGGTTCTTGAGTCTGAAAATGATCTAATGAAATTAGCAAGTGAAAATATTAACCTAGCACTAGTAAATGGGATGGATGGAGAATAAAGGAGCTTCCGGAAGGTCAGTTAGCATGTATGATGAAAGGCAGGCACTGAAATGAGAACTCTTAGCCTGTAGTAGACACGTGAAAATGTGGGACACGTTTAACAGTAAGAAATGGCAAAGTCTGAGGGCGCCTGGGTGGCTCAGTGGGTTAAAGCCTCTGCTTTCGGCTCAGGTCATGATCTCAGGGTCCTGGGATCGAGGCCCGCATCGGGCTCCCTGCTCAGCGGGGAGCCTGCTTCCCCCTCTCTCTGTCTCTGCCTGCCTCTCTGCCTCCTTGTGATCTCTCTCCCTCTGTGAAATAAATAAATAAAATCTTAAAAAAAAAAAAAAAAAAAAAAAAAGAAATGGCAAAGTCTGTTGAGTGCTTGGATATAAGACACACAACATTTGAGGCTAAAATAAGAATAATTCCAAGTTTTGGAGCCTGGGAGATTGAGAAAATAATATGAAAAGTGAGGGAGGAAGAACATGGTTAAAAATGTGAATTTCCTTTAGACTCATTGTCTTTTACTGTTTTGGTCTTTTACTGTTTCTTTTAGTTTTGTACATTCTATCTTTGTATAAAATTACCAGAAACCTGTATTGTTTAGTAGTTAAATTACTGTTCATTGATTTCATTTGTTCTATTGCATCAACAATTCAAGGGGGCCTCGGGGCCCCTGGACCTCATGTACAAGAGGTGAATCAACTAACTCTTCATAAGTTTCATGAGAACTGATGAGGTTTGAGGTTAATATCTGTTCAATACGTACTATGCAGACTTTTCAGTTTTTGAGAATCCAATCTGCCTGCCCAAGAGTGACCTGTTCCCTCCCTCACCGTCTGAATGGTTTCACGTGCCTGTGAGTTCAAACAATGGGGTCTGTTTCATGTGTTTTTGGTCTTTAGCTGCATGTGTACTTCATGTGAATTTCAGAGGAAGGGATTTTTCTTGGAATCAGTTCTATGATAATCTCTACAGCAAAAATCTAATCTTTTCTAATCTAATCAAGTTTTTAGATTAGGTAGAATTTACTTTTGCCGAAAATGATACTTGAAAGCTAGAGTTTCTCTTTCTGTGAGACAGCTCCTCTGAAAGTTTCAGTGAATATAAAGTGTCTTTCTTTCAGATAAGAAAAAAAAAGAATGAGTTCATTTTCCCTTGGAAAACACACTTAAGTCTTCTGCACCTTTCATTAGCAATCACCTATTAGCATTCTGGAAAAATTTCTGTATGAATTTACCATAGATTGGAAAAAATTTCTGAGAAATTTTATGAATACTTCAATCAGAGCTTATTATATTCTTTTTTTCTTCTTTTACCCATTACAGTGTAAACACCTGAGGGTATATTCTTTACCTTTCTGGTTTAAACTCTGTCACCAGAGCCTAGAACTAGTAGGTACAGAGAGGGCACCAGTATTTTTTGAGTGAATTACTTATTATATTGCTGAATCATCAATTAGTTATATAAATCATTGAATCAGTGCATTATTGAGTACCTTATGTGTTCTCAGAATTAAACCAAAATGAGATGCTTTATTAATAATGGGCCTCTAATTTATTTGAACTTCATTTATGGTGTTAGTCAAAAACCAACTTCTGAGTGTATCCCAAACAAAATTCCAATATTTAAAAACGTTTCTTCAGAGAAGATAATTCAGACTAATTGTGTAAAATGGATGAACTCTTTGCCAACATATGTTCCTAGAGTTTCCAGAGTTCCCCAAAGGGGAAATTGGAAGGTGTAATACTGACAGTCTACACAGGGCAAAGGAGGAGTTTTAATAGCTGTAAATTAGCAGTTTACCTCAAGGTGACGACTCATGGGTGAAAAGGATTGTTTAGGTACTACTCGAGAATCTGAATGTAAGAATAATTGAGGACCTTTTGAAGTCTGTAACTTTCCTTGTTAAAATTTCAGGTATGTGGGAAAGATCTTTAAAGGGGACTTTGGTTTAATGTATTTATTGTCTCCAATGCTGTCTAATATTGGGTTTTTACATGTATTTTCCTTGGTAGGTCCCAGAATGGATTTCTAGAATAATGGTCTCCCACTAAAGTTCTACGATCAGCTCAGTCTGTACTTGGGGCAGGCTGTCTTTAATAACTTCTTGTTGCTCAATTTATAGGATGTGGGAACAATGGCTTGTGTTGCCAATATGATGCTCCTTTAAAATCTTTCCAAACTTTACATCATCAATTGTGAAACACCAAGACTATGAAATCCTTTGTTTCTTTTGTCTTGTTCTTAGGGAGCAGTGGTATGTGCAGCCACTGCCAATTTGGAAAAGGACACCAAAGTTAATGATGTAGGGGGCTTGTAGGAGAGGACCATTCCCTTTGCTCACGGCTCTGGCTGATACGCCCATTCAGGGGATGTGGCACTGTCCCTCCTCACAGTACTTTTGCGGGTGTCTCCTCAACTTCTCTCTGTTTTACCTTCTCTGTTTTGGGTACAATCCGTCTTCTTGCTTGTTGGAGATTTACATTAATTTTGAAAATGCTTAAAAATCCTTTAGAATAATAGGTGTTCATTTAGAAAAATTAGAAAATAAAATTAAGCAAAATAAGAAAAAGATAAGGAGGCAAACAGAAAGAAATAAATGAATTAAGATCGTTGATTTATTTAAATGAATCACAGTCTTATTACCACCTTGACGTGATCACTGTGAACATTTTGGTGTATATGGTTCCATTTTTTTTCTGTTTTCCAAAAATAAAATGACACTATGTATAATACTGTAATGATATTTTTATTAGTATATTTTCATGTCAACACATATATATCCACATCATTTCTAATAGCTGTAATACATAGGGTTATACAATAGTTTATTTATCAATCCATAGGTTTTAAAATCAGAAATGCCTTTTATTCTAAAACTTCTTAAAATGGCCATCAGGTGATGGAATACATAAGCACACATATACTAACTTAAAAATAAAGTGATCTATATATTTAACTTTTATGTATAAGTATATGTATGTTTGTATAGATATTAATTAGTATGTGTATAAATATTAATATCTGTATAAATATATTGATATGTGTATGTGTATATAACTCATAAATTCTTTTAAGCAAGCAGCAGGAAGGTGGATTTCACCAGCATGGTATAAGGAAGGAACATTACCTGGCTTTTAGTCTTGCAGTTTCTTACGAAGTGGGGTACCCCTCGGTCAGTGATAAAACCTCTATGGATCCATTTTCTGACAAGTACACTTTGACCAAGAACAATAACTTTACATAATTCAGAGCAATTTTGAGAAGATCCAGTGCACCAGAAAACAATATAAAAAAATCAAAGGAATACACAAAGAAAGACAATTTTATATATGCTTAGGTGAAATGTGCTTGCATAATACCATGATTTGGGGTTGTAAAAGAACTGGGCTAAGGGTTTCTAGACACCGGAAATGGTTTCTTCTGGCAAGAATGGCCTATCCTATGCTGGAGATTCTAAAAAATGCACTAATAACTGTGTAAAAGTTGATTTTAAGCTTTAAAACAAAGGCGTGAACTAGAAGGCCCTGGGGGATTTTTCGGCTCAGTGGTTCCTAACCTGGAGGAAGAAATCAGGTAATACATGATTTTGTGGTGAGGATTGTGTGCACATTTCCCAAACAATAGCATGACATGTGGCCCATGGGATGAGCTGAACTTTTGGTTATAGCTAAGGATTTTCCTGAGAAGTCATTTTTTGCAGATTTATCATCCCTCTGGAGCAAGCTTTTTTAAGGGCCAAGGACCCAGCTGCTTCTACAGAAAAGCTAACCGATGAGCTCATCTGTCATTGTGCTGCTGTGTTTGTCCCCCCCTTAGAGTAAATTTCAGGAACATTTCAAAGGGAAACTATGCAGTGGAAATTAAAAGAAAATTGAATATATTTTGTAAAGGTTTTATTTATTTATTTGAGAGAGAGCAAGAGAGAGAGAGAGCAAGCAGGAGTGGGGGGGAGGGGCAGAGGGAGAAGGAGAAGCAGACTCCCCGCTGAGCAGGGAGTCGAGCCTGGGGCTCAATCCCAGGACCCTGAGTTTGTGACCTGAGCCGAAGGTAGACACTTAACCAGTTGAGCCACTCAGACACCCCTAAAGCATTGAACAATTTTTAAAGGAGTCAGAATTTAGGAGAACCTGTTTGAAACAATGTCTTCAAAAAAGACACAAGGAAATAACACACTATTGTCGAAGGTGTCGGTGGATGTGGAAGCAAGAGGACAGGTTCTACCCTGATGCTGCAGCTGGTTAACACTTAAAGGAAACCACTCATTCTCTCTGCACCTTCTTCCTTTTCTGGCTCTTTCTTACCTGCGAAAGAGACGGTGCTTGTTAACAACCCGTTAACCATGACTTTCATACTTTCAGTCTTCTGAAAATTATCGTGGTAAATGCATTTTCCTTTACTGACAGATAATGAGTTTTGCAGTAGTATCTTTAAAAAAGGTTTTAAATTTATTTCTTGTTTTTGAAGGCTTGTAGTGAAGTACACATAACAGGAAATTTCTCATTAAACACTTTCGCGTATATAGTTCAGTGGCAAGAAGTATATTCGCATTAGTATACAACCATCTCCAGACCACTCTTCATCTTACAAAACTGAAACTCGGTATTCAGGGAACAGTAATTCTCCTTCTCTCCTTTCCTCCATCCCTGACAAGCACCATTCTACCTTCTCTGCATCTGACTACTCGAGTACCTTCTATGAGTGGAATCACACCGTGTTTGCCCTCCTGCGACTGGTTTATTTCACTCAGCGTAGTTAGTGTCTGCAAGGTTCCAATGTTGTGGCTGGGCTCAGATTTTCCTTTCTTTCTAAGGCTGGAATTCCATTGTTTGTGCATACCACATTTTGTTTATCCATTCATATCTGTTGATGGACACTTTGGGTTGTGTCTCCCTTTTAGCTGCATGGACATTAGTGTACAAATATCTGTTTGAAAACTTGCTTTCAATTTTTTTTTGGTTTTGTTCCCAGGAGTGGGATTGCTGGATCATAGGGTAGTTCTATTTTTAATTTTTTGAGGACTGGCGTACTGTTTGCTATAGAGGCTGCACTATTTTACATTCTTTGCCAATAGTGTACAAGGATTCCAATTTCTCCACATCCTCAACAATAATTGTTATTTAATTTTTTTAGATTTTAATTTTATTTATTTTTTTAAAGATTGACTTATTTATTTGAGAGAGAGCATGTGAGGGGGAAGGTCAGAGGGAGAGGGACAGAAGAAAATCTCAAGCAGACTCTGTACTGAGTGTGGAGTCTGATCTCATAATCTGAGATCATGACCTGAACCAAAGTCAAGAGTTGGATGCTTAACTGAGTCACCCAGGCGCCCCCTGTTTGTTTGTTTGGTTTTTTTAATTTTTTAGTTTTTTTATAGAAGCCATTCTAATGGTGTTAAATATTATCTCATTGTAGTTTTTATTTGGGTTTCCCTAGTGATTATTAATGTTGGCCATCTTTTCATATGCTTTTTGGTCATTTGTACATCCTGTTTGGAGAAATATCTTTTCCCATTTTTGTGGGGGTTGAGTCATACCTTAATGGCACTCATGAAACTCATGAAAACAGTTTGAAGATATTTGAAAGTCCAAGGAGTATTGGAAGATTGAATATACATTGTGTGAAGGCAAGATTATGTATTATACTGACTGTGATTTTAAAAGAACCAACCTTATTTTTTATTTCTCATAAATTTCTAATTCTTAAAGAAAATGCACCAGATTTTTAATTTTGCTGAAAGGTATTCCTTTATTTACTTTTTCCCCACTCTTGCTCTAACCATGGATGGTAGATAATGTTTATTAGATAGCAAGAGATGCAATTTATTCTGTAACAGTGAGATTTCATCAAATTTCTTCATACTCATTTAAAAAACTTTTCTTTCTGTGTTGTGCTTTCTCCTCTTTCTTCCCTTCCTTCCTTCCTTTTCTTTATTTCTTCTTTCCTTCTTCCTTTCTTCTCTCCTTTCTTTCTTTCTTTAGAACTTTTCCTTCCTTCCTTCCTTTTCTTTTTTTCTTTCCCTTCCTTCCTTCCTTCCTTCCTTCCTTTCTCTCTCTTTTTTTCTTTCTTTTTCTCTCACCAGTCCTATGTAGGTGAAAATTATTTCTAGGGTTTTAAGGTTTCTGAAAAGTGAGAGATGATGTGAACAGAGACAGATCATGAAGGGCCTGTGTGCTCAGCATTTTATATTACAGAGAACAATAACACAAGACTCTTTTCTATGGTGACATTTCCATTTTAATTGTCTTTAAAATGATATTTCAGAAGGCAACGACTATCTTCATATGTCAGACTACCAGAAAATTCACTAGTAACTTAATTTCATTTAAAATATGATTCCATAAAAAGAGAATGGAAGAATATAGTAAGAATGCTAACTAGGAGAGCTGATTTACAAATCCCATAAGGATGCCAGTCACTTCTTGTTCACCACTGAAATGTGACCTAATACCACAGCGAGGTAGTCATAGCCTTGCATGGTACTTAGGAGGAAAAATGAAGAGGGATTATGGTGCCAAGCAGTTGGGCTGTTCATGAGTAGGAATCATGAGTAGAAAGACTTCTGTGAGAGAAATGGCATCCTGTTTTAGATTTCCCAGAGGCAGACACTGAGATGGGGATTTGGGTACAAGTAGTATATTTGGGAAGTGATACTAGAAATACTGGGAAAGCGAATGGGGAAGTGGGATAGGGTGGAAAGTTAGCTGTTGAGTCTCTCCTGTGTGGGCAAATGATGACTGGGGAACTGAAGCCAGTTCGGCTGGGGAACTCCGAGAGCCTTTAGAAAACATGCATCTCTGAATTTTCCCCCACAAGGGGCTGAGAGCTGCGGGTATTTAAACACTGAGTCCCATCAGTCGTACCTGGAGGGCTCATCCTGAGGCCAGTGCTTCCCGGGCACCTCCGCACAGGTGAAGAGGAGGAACCTGGCAGCCAGAGAAGCCCTCCCACAGAGGGCTGCAGGTGTGTCCACGGGGAGTCTGGCCAGCCTGGCCTGGTGGTAAGGAGGGGGCACATGGCTGGCATACCCACAGCATCTGCTACAAGTGGTCTGTGGTCTGCTTCCTTCAGAGGACTGTCTCTCCTCCTTAGAGCATCGTCAGAGCCATCACAATGATCACCGGCAAAGCTTCAGTCCACTTCCATAATTCGGGCTGGGAATGTGTGGGTTCTGTAGGAAATTGGGCCTTGCTGTTTCTTAGTTAAACACATCTGCCTAATGTTTTCTGTGTGGAATATCTATTTCTAGGCATTTGTAAGAAGAGTTTCTTTGGATCAAAGTCTCCTTATATTCATAGGGTAATGTTAGATAAACTCAAATGCAATGATATTTTAACAAAAACGTAACGTAGGTAATGTATGAAGGATATAGTGAGCTTGCTAGCATTATGGTTGTCCAAAGAATTTTAAAATATTTTTTTAAAAAGATATTTATTTATTTATTTATTTATTTATTTATTTATTTATTTAGAATGTGAGTGGGGGCAGGAGCAGAGGGAGAGGGAGACAGAGAATCCCAAGCCCACTCTGTGCTGTGGAGCCTGAGGCAGAGCTTAATTCCAGGACCCTGAGATCATGACCTGAGCTGAAATCAGGAGTCAGATGCTTAACCAACTGAGGAACTCAGGTGCCCCTAAAATATTTTTTACAGTGATTAATCCAATGCAAAGAAGACAAGGGAGAGCTAAGACATAGAGACATTTATTCAGAGGGCTCAGCTGACAATGGACAGAATAAAAACTTATTTTACTTCATCTCTGTCTTTCTGGGTCATTCTTTGTCTTTTATTTCTATTCCTTTTCCCCATTCTTATCATTGATGCCTGGGAATTAATGTCAATAGAAGCTTAAATTCATCTGTTGAAGGGCATCTTGGCTCTTTCCACAGTTTGGCTATTGTGGCCATTGCTGCTAGGAACATTGGGGTACATATGGCCCTTCTTTTCTGTATCTTTGGGGTAAATACCCACTACTGCAATTGCCGGGTCATAGGGCAGCTCTATTTTTAATTTTTTGAGGAATCTCCACACTATTTTCCAAAGTGGCTGGACCAACTTGCATTCCCACCAACAGTGTAAGAGGGTTTCCCTTTCTCCACATCGTCTCCAACATTTGTTGTTTTCTGCCTTGTTAATCTTTGCCATTCTAATTGGTGTAAGGCAGTATCTCAATGTGGTTTTGATTTGAATTTCCCTGATGGCTAATGATGATAAACATTTTTTCATGACTTTTGCATCGACATGAATAGGACTGGAGGAGATTATGCTGAGTGAAGTAAGTCAAGCAGAGAAAGTCATTTATCACATGGTTTCACTTCCTTGTGGAACATAAGGAATAACATGGAGGACATCAGGAGAAGGATAGGAAAAGTGAATTGGGGAAAATCGGAGGGGGAGATGAACCATGAGAGCCTGTGGACTCTGAGAAACAAACTGAGGGTTTTAGAGGGGAGGGGTGTGGGGGGATGGGTGAGCCTGGTGGTGGGTATTAAGGAGGGCATGTACTGCATGGAGCACTGGGTGTGGTGCATAAACAATGGATCTTGGATCACTGCATCAAAAACTAATGATGTATTCTATGGTGACTCACATAACACAATAAAAAGAATCAAAGCTCACATTTTTTATAACTTTTAACAATTTTTCAGTACAACTTGCCTCCGTGTTAACTCTAGCTAGCCTCTATCTGGTTATATCAGCTTTTTCACTGTGTGCACACTGACCCGAGATATTACATGCTCTGATTAAGATCACACAGTCAGTGGTTTTCTTGAAATATTCCAGTTCAAATCTGGGATTCTTCTTCAGTGTATTCATCGACTGTAGATTCTCTGCTATTTTAGCTTGTGGTCGAGACTGTTCAATCTCATGTTTAGAATTAGTTAACTGATTTCTGGGTTCTGGTGTCTGAGTACTGTTTCTTTAACAATAACCCCATAACTTTCCCATTTTATGATGCCCACCTAATTTGGTGACGAGATTAAAAACCGATCAGTTTCATGAATTCTGTGCTCAGATGTGGTCATTTCCCTCCGCTGGCTAAGATAGTAGTACCTCGATGGCCTGTGCTTAGCACTCAGTGAATGTGAGCTATCATTAGATGTTTTTCAAGTTTATCATGTTTCTTAACAGGATTTCAGGCCTCGTCACTGTCAGGCCTGCTTGCCATATCTAGTAGAGAGGAAGACAATACAAAGGCAAACATTTTTTCTTGCTTCCCTTGCTGTGCTTGTCACAGCCCAGTGCTAATAAGCTCAGCTCTCTGCCTGTAGGTACAGGTAATAGTTGCAGAATGTGCGTGCATTTCCCTTTCTGAAAGGAAGAGGGAGATGAGCTGCTTATCAGAACAGAGCAGCGAGGTGGCCTCTAGCACAGGCAGAGAATGAGGGGGCCTTTGGGTTGCCTGCAATTCTTTAATGTGTGTGTGGAGAATGTTGGAAGAAACTTCCTAAAACCATCTAAAAAAAATAACAACGTCTCTACTAAAAGTCCTCAGCCTATGTTCCACCAACTATGGATAGTCAAAATTCTGGGCTCTAAGGTCTCTTGGAGTAGTTATTATAATTTGTGTGGGGGTGATATCACCATGTTTAGATTCACTTAGGTTCATTTATTTTTAGGAATTGCTTCATTTAAAATTTTTTTTTCAAAAAATATAAATCATCTACCTAATTCCAAAGTCAAAACTATGCAACAAATTACAGCCAGATCAGTCTTGTTCTCGTTCCTATTTCTCTACCCTCCTTTCTCCCTCCTTTTGTGTTTGCATTTCCTGCATGGTTTCCAAATAGAAGGAAGTATGTATGCGGAGGCATATCCTAGCTCTTTATGTACATAAAATTTGCATACTACATCTTCTGCCCCGTACCTTACTTTTTCTCTTACTGTGTCTGGGAGCTTACTCTATTTGTATATATGTCATGGTTTAGAATTATTCATTGCCTGTGGATACCACGGTGTATTCAATAGTCTCCCGATGATACACGTTTGGATTCTTTTGTTATTGCACATAAAGTTGCCATGCACATGTTATTATACATGTTTATATTTAGGACAGATCCTAGAAGTTGGATTTCTGGGTCAGAGGGTAAATGCAGTTTTGCCAATTACTGCCCATTGAGTTCTATTCTGTACCACCACTAGCCGTGTATGAGAATGACTGCTTCTCTATTGAACTAGAGGTTTCACAATTGATTGTAGGTTCTCTTTTCTTTTCTTCCATATTGGTTTGTATTTTATAGACCATAATTCAGATTTCTATAGTGGTCACAAGTCTGTGTGTACCGTGAGGACTTAGTAACAACTGTTCAGGAAAACATGAGAAAGGATGGCTCTGCTTAGAGCTTAGATTTTGCCTGTTTCTAGCATGCTGGGGGTTTCAAGGCAGAACTGAGCGAACCATGGGTTTATTTGGAGAAAATGGAGTTTTACAGCTTCTCCTGATTCTGATATTCACTGGATAACCTCACTTACGTTTATTTCAAGTCATTGCAAGAATGTTAAATCCATATTCAAATGCAAACCCAAAAACATCTTACAAAGAAATGGTTTATTTTCTTAACTATTTTTCCCCCTTCAATTTAAGATTCTATTCATTTAAGACCTACGATTTATTTAATATCAGCTTTTGGGGGGAAATGAAATACTAAAAATACATATAGATTCTAAGGTGCCTTTTGATTTCAGATTTATTGAAGTGTAAAAAATCAGGTTTCTTAGAATCAGGGAACTATGATTCCATCGAGAATAGAGAGATAATTATACTTTTTATTTTTAACCATGAAACATGTAACAGTTTCCTATATCACACTTCCTTTGTTTCTGGTTTGGTCTTCTTTAACCTACTTACTCTGGAATATATATATCACTCTTATTTTTCTAGGTCTATCCTTCTACCTTTCTGATATCTGTAGATACTTATGAAGTAGTTTTGTCTATTTTGAAAGGTATTTGTAGTGTGAAAGAGTCAAACATTAATTGATGGCAATGGATACTGATGTTTGTATTTATATATTAAAATTTGATGTCCCATTTCAATTAATTTTCAAAAATATGTCAAAAGTGTGGCAAATACTATATATAAAATATTTTTGTGTCTAAAATTCCTATAGTCCAAAACTGAAGCCATAATTTAGCTTCAGCCATGGAATTCGGGAAATAGTAAACCAATTTTGTCTAAAGTTTGAACAAATCATATTGAGTCACCAGTGGGAGCATCTGAGACCTCATATTTACCTTCTTTCAAGTCTTACTGACAGCCAAAGAGGAGGGAGTTCATTATGGTTTTCTATTCCCTAAACTTCCCTTGCATCTTACATTTTTAAAAACAGTTTTATTGAAATACATTTGACAGATCATAAGATTCACCCTATTAAAGTCTGCAATTCAATAGTTTTTGGTAAATTTACTGAGTGATGAAACTATCATAATGAATCAGTTTTAAATAATTTTCATGACATCACTAAAATCCTTCATGTCCACTTACAGTGAATCTTCATTTCCAATCCCGACTCCAGTCAAACCACTGTTTTAATTTCTATGTCTAGAGATTTGCCTTTTCTCTACATTGCACGTGAAGGAATCATACAGTAATATGTGGTTTCTTATTTCTGGCTTTCACTCAGCATCATCATGTTTTCAAGGTTCATCCATCTTTTAGCAAGTGTCGATGGTTCACTAGACAATATTCCATTGTACGAGTAGACCACATTATTTATCTGTTGATGGATATTTAAATTGTTTCCAGTTTTGGGTTATTATGAAGAATGCTGCTACAAATATTTACATACACATCTTTGCGTGGGCTTAAGCTTTCATTTCTCTTGTGCAGATACCTGGGAGTGGAATTGCGGGATGTATGGTAATAATATGTTTGTTTTTTAGAAATCGCCAAACAGTTTTCCAAAGTGGCTTGTGCATCTCATTTTAGCACTTTCATTATCGTCAGAGGAAAAAGACGATGTTCCTATCATTCATTCATCCATAAAACTCCTTTTTTTATTTCGCATGTATTAAACGCCTACATTGTCCCAAGTATTAATGATATAACAATACATGACAAAAACATTTCCTTCAAAGTGCTCACAGTCTGTTGAAGAAACAGAGAAATAGTCAGATAACTACATACAGGAAGAGAAGTATAGAAGCAAAGCCTGCCTCTGGGCGCAGAGGAGGACATTTATTCTAGGTTTAGAGGGGCAGAGGAAAAATTTTGGAGAAGCTCACACCTAAGTTGATTTGTGGAGCTATATCCAGGGGTGTGAATTTGGAAGGGCATTATAAGTCTCAGAGCAGAAGGGCAACGTGCCCTGCTTATAGTCAGAGCCCCTTTATTCCGATCAGCTTTATCTTTTTTTCATAGCAATTATTGCCTGCAATGGGCTATGTAACTTATGTTGATAAACGTGTTAATAGGTTGAGGTATTTTCTGTTTCCCCCTCAAGGGTAGAGGTCTCTCTCTGTTTTGTCCACTGTTATACCTCAGATATCTGACACGGTGCACGAGAGAAAGAAGGTACATAATAAATATTTGTTGAATAAATGAATGTGTAACACTAACCCTTTTGATAGAAATGTGCATATACAATGAATCTTGGAACACTGAAAAAATAAAATAAAATTTAAAAAAAGTGTATTTAATGCTGTCTAATACAGCAACTGAAGATGGGATCTCACTGAGATGAACAAAATCAAAGTTGCTGGGCAAAGTGGATGGACTCATATGTGAGGAAGAATATCTTTGAGGTCGTTGACCATCATACCTGAAATGGAATAACATTGTCTCACTTCAGAATTTAAGATGGACTTGGTAAGACAAGGTTACACAATGGCAAAAGATGGTTTCATACCTCTGGCAAGAAAACAAGATTTTTTTGAAGATTTATTTATTTATTTGAGAGAGAGAGAGGGGGAGAGAGAGAGAGAGAGAGAGAGAGAGAGAGAGAGAGAGAGAGATATGAGCACAAGAATGGGGCCGGGGGAGGGACAGAGGGAGAGGGGGAGAGAGAATCCCAAGCAGATTCCCAGCTGAGCATGGAGCCCGATGTAACGTTTGCTCTCATGATCCTCAAATCATGACCTGAGCTGAAATTAAAAGTCAGACACTCAACTGACTGAGTCACCTAGGTGCCCCTAGAGAACAAGATTTTTATTACATTGCAATACAGAAGGAAAATTTCAGGTTCTGATGCAGAACTTTAACTTTTCAGAAAGTTAGGAGTTACCGAGGAGAAAGGATACATTTTAGAAAAGTTATTTTGGTTAATATAACAAGGAACAAGGGATGTGAAGGGGTAGGAGGAGAAGAAGGAGGAAGAGGAGAAAACTGTCATTCCTCTAGGATTTTCCCAATGCGATTGTCATTTTTAAGGCATTTTTGCAAGTCAAATAGGCAAAGGCAATTTTTGACACAGTTGTCTGTGATTTTGAATACAGCTTGAATGTCTTTAGTACAAGGAAGAAATGCCTTTGTTAATGAAGGAAAGGTTTACTGAGGAAAAACTAAGGCATCTTTTACTCAAATTCATTTTAGTTCTTAGCTGAAGGACTCTCAGCTGTTTTAGTTGTACAGAAAAAAAATCCACCTGAATGAAGATTTATAATTTATTTATATTTCAGTTTTTATCGATTGACTTTATATTCTTTTCATGTAAGATGGGCTTTTGTTCTAAAAATAAATTGTCTACAGAATAATAATGCCATGAATTTGGTGTCAATTCTAATTTAGCTTAAATGGAAGTCTAGTTTTTTCTGTTTGAATTTTTTGTTTATTTTTGGTTGAGTGAGGGGGGAGATGAAATTGTCCAATTAAGCAGGCCTTGATCTTGAAGGGTCTTCCTGCTCTGTTAAGGCACTCAGACTTGGTCCAAGGGCCACTGGGAACTTTGTAGGATTTTAATGAGAGAAGTGACATGAAGTGTGTTCAAGGAGTCACGATTCGCTATGATGTGATTTGGACACCAAATTGAAGGAGAGGACAAAATTAGAGGAAGGTTGAAAATGGCTTGCCAGACTTCACAGTAAGTGAGGTGAGAATCAGTGGTAAGCTGAAGGAGGTGCCAGGTGGTGGTGCATGGAAGGAATCGTGGGACAGAGGCAGTGGTGATACATCTCTGCGATGACTTGTATGGGTGCTGAGAAGGGGATGGAAGTCAAAGATGTCTGCCACATTTCCTTTTTTGACAAAAGGGTTGAAAGTGATATCATTCAGTGAAGTAGAGAACACAGGAGAAAGAGGAGCAGGCGTTTTGTGGAATAAGATAGTAAGTTTGGTGTTGGATTTGTCATTCTTCGGGAGTGTTTTCCTTTGTACAGCTATGACAAAATATCTTCAACTGGTGGCTTAAACAATAGTCATTGATTCCTCATAGATCGGAAGACTGAGAAGTCTAAGATCAAGGTGCTGACAGACTCTGTGTTTGGTGAGGGCCTTCTTTCTGGATTTCAGATGACTGCTTTTTTTTTGCTGTAACCTTACTACTTGGAGGAGAGAGAGAGGTGGGGGACTCTGGTCTCTTCCTCCTTTTATAAGGGCACTGATCTGATCATGACTTCATCTAACACTAAATAATTCTCAAAGGCCCCACCTCCAAATACCATCACACTGGGGTTTAGGGCTTCAGAATAGGAATTTGGGGTTGGCAGATACAAATATACAGTCTGTAGCCAGGAATCTATGGAATACTCATGTGAACAGGTACACCAGGCAGTTGGATCTCTGGGACAGGATTAAATCCCAGTTTGAGATACAGATTTTGAATATGTGTGTAACTGTGGTGATAGCCATGATTGTGCATACGGTTCCCCACAGAGAGTATTGGAATGAGAAGAGGTTAAGTTTGTGTTCAGAAGTCTGGGGAATACTGAAATTTAAGAAAAAAGCAAGAGAAGAAGGACTTCGTGAAAGCAAGCAAGGAGTAGTTGGAGGAGAAAGGGAGCAGCAGGAATATATCAGAAAATCAAGAAATGAGGTATTTCTAGAGGTAGACCTTGAGCTTTAGTATTGGTTATTAGAGTTCAATTAAATCAGGGCCAAAAAAAAGGTCGATGGGACTTTGCAACATGAAAATCATTGGAGTTCATGTAACTACAGCTTCTGTGGAACAGTGGTCATAGCAATGAATGAGGGGAGGAAATAGAAGCAAATGGTAAATATAAGTTGTTTTCTTTCTAGCACAATTCAGAAATTTACATAAAAATACTTCAGCCTAACATAGGTTATGTTTTTTAATTGAGGTGAAGTTCACATAAAATTATCTTTTTCTTTTCTTTTCTTTTTTTTTTTTTTAAGAGGGAGTGGACGGAAGGACAGAGGGAAAGGGAGACAGATAATCTTAAACAGGCTCCACACCCAGCATGGAGCCTGACTCGGCGCTTGATCTCAAGACCCTGAGATCATGACCTGAGCCGAAATCAAGAGTTGGCCACTCAACTGACTGAGCCACCCATGCACCCCAAGATTATCCATTTTAAAGTGAAAAATCCAGTGGCATTCGGTACACTCACCACATTGTGCATCCACTACCTCTATCTAGTTCTAAACATTTTCACCCCAACGAAAGGCAAATCCATACCTATTAAACCGTTTCTCCCCATTCCCCACTTTCCCCAGCCCCTGGCACCATCTATGTTTTGTCTCTGTGGATTTGTCTATTCTGGATAGTTCACATAAGTGGAATCATATAAGGTGTGATGTTTTGTGTGTGGCTTCTTTCAGTTTGCATAATGCTATTGAGGTTTATCCACATTGTAGCATGTATCAGCACTTCATCTGGTTTTATGGCTGAATCTTCCATTGTATGGGTATACTACAATTTGTTTATCTGTTCTCCTGTTGATGGGGCTGTTTCTGCCTGTTGGCTATTGTGAGTAATATTTCTGTGGACATGCACACAGTCATATATTTATTTGGATACCTACTTTCACATCTTCTGGGTATATATCTAGGAGTAGAATTGCCGGAGCCTAACAGTTTTTCAAAACTATGAAGATTTATAATTTCAGTTTATATTTCAGTTTTGCTGATAAGAATCCGCAGGAAGCACTGTGCATTATAGAAAAAGTTGATTTACACAGTCTGTGTTCTTTAAGTACTTTACATTCTTTTTGAGATAAGATTGGTGAAATGATGAGTAAACAGTTCATCAAGAAATAGATGAGTTAAGTGAAAAAATATATATATACATCATTTTTTAAGAAGGAAGTTCCCTTTAGAATTGAGTTTTGAGCCTTATGAGAAGAAAGTATTTCAAAGGAAGAGTTTGGATAGATTAACTCATGTAGGAGAGGGAAGTTGGGACAGGCATAGGTTTGAATTCTTCAGTTTAATTTTTCTGAAGAAAGAGTAGGAGTTGCACTCTGGTTGCGGGTAAGGGAAAGAGTTGCAGAAGAACGAAGTGAGGTAAGAGGACCCATGACGCTAAGTTAATAGCTAGCGGATATCTATAATTAAGATTGTATTTTCAAAATCAAATTTTTTACTCATCTCCCATTAACCACTGATTGATTTGTGATCAATCTTGTGGCCTGTATTTCTCTACTCAGAGACACCAGTATAGATGGAAGAAGATTTGGGGTCTATCTGTGACAAGCAATCTAGCCTCCTTGTGGTTCAGTTGTATTTTATCCATAAAGATTAATAAGTTCTCAGAGAGGTAGAATGATAATTACATTTCCTATGGAATTTTTGGTGTTTTGCAGGACCATTCATGCGATGTCCAAAAGAGTCATTTTTTTTCCCGCAGTCTTTCCTTTGTAGAAAGGCCTCTTAGGAATTGATTATAGAACCGAGATTGTCTAAGATACGGCCCTGTTGTTCAATCTCTGCAGAACTGCCTACAGACATGGGAGAAGAACTATTGTTTGTTGAGTCTCTGTTAAGCATTTTATTTATCTGAGCTAATTTAAGCCTCCTAACAACCAGAAAGTTGTTAGATATGTTATGATATGAACCTTGATTTGCCAACTCCAAAATATGGCCTCTGCCCACCGTATGCTAGGATGCTAATTACATTCTACTTTCTGTGCTTGTAGCTTACTAGAGTATGAGAACTGGTTTACTGGAGATTGGAATGATGCTGAGGATGCCTGCTAACTCAGCAGGGAGTGAAGCTCTGATGGGTTAGCCCTGGTATTTTCCAGAGAGACAGGAAGGGGGTGGGCCAAATCCTTTGCATGCCATACCTTGGCCATCCCTAAGCTGTGTCATGTTACTGCTCATGGAAAGACTCTGGATGACTTACCAGGAGAATATTAATTTGTCTCCTAAAATATGTATCTGGATAAGTCCAATGCTAATTCAGGGAGGTATCTTTTGATTCTCTTTCATTTCGAATACATTATATGATCTCTATTCAATGTATATCATCTCTATAAACTTACTGCTAGGATTGACTCATTTATTCATAGCTGTTGTATGTATTTTTCTCAGGCAGAGAAGGCTGATGGATTTGTCAACCTGCCCGATTTCACTGTGGAGAGAGCATCTGAATGCAAGAAAAAGCAGTAAGTTGTCTATCGTTTTCCACAAAACCCTGAGCCAGAATAACATCCTTTCATAATTTTAGTTTCTTGAGTGATGTGGTGATTTGGAAGTTAGTAAAGATAACACCCAAATGTCTGAGAATCTCGAATTTTATGGGTTCATATCCTAAACAACAGTGTAAGCTTTTAACCTCTTGTTTTCTGGAATTTCATTTTGTGGAACAGATGGATTTTAAAACCCCATGGAGCCTTGCACGGCATGTTTTTGACAACCGTGTCTGAGACGTAACAAAAAACAAGCTCCCCTCCAGGACTGGCTAGATCAGATGTCAAGATATTTTGTTGGTGAAGAGAATGACTCGTTCAGTAGGACTTTCTAGAGCTGCAGCTATGCTTGCAAGACCAGTTTCTTTTTCTTAGTTCATTACATTGTCATCCTTGAAATAGCATTCTTGAGATGTCTTAAACATTGGGATTATACCCTGATATAATTTAAGTCTGAAAGATTTGAGAACAGACAGGAACCAAAAAAAAGCCACCAGTTTCTGGTTCCTGAGATGGGGATGGCCCAGAGAGTCTGAGCTTGCCTAGAACTCACAGGAGAGCTGCTGTAGATCAGCCAGCCACATTCCCATTCACCTCTTCTTTCCATGCTAGCATCCAGCCACATTTTGCCAATGTGCCCTCTTCACCTTTTTCTTGTGGTTCTTCTTCTACCTTTGACATCTTTTCCTGTTTTATCAGAAAGGCATTTATTTACCTACTGACCTACGTTACCAGTAGTGGCAATTGACTAGATTTTTCTAAGAAAATGAATAAAATGATATTAGCTTTAAGTCTCTGCCACAATTGCGTTGCTGCACATATCCAGTGATACATAAGGTTGTGTTGATTTTCGTGGTTTTGACCAAACTGGTTATTTACCAAAACGCTGGCCTGTACTGCAGGACTTCCTGTCTAATGATATAAGGTCTAATGATTGTCTTCAGTGTTTTATAGTTTTGTTTTAAACTGAAAATATATATATATTTTTCCTTTACTCATAGAGGGCGGCTTGGATAGTTTTTGATGGGTTGTCACAGTGTGGAAGTTCTATACTTGATTATGTTCTTACACATAACATTCTTCTATGTATTTGACTGAATTTGAATAAATATTTTGCTTTATTGATCTGAGTATTGAAGGGACACCTCTGAGATTGTACATTTTAATTTGTTGTCTCTTTCTAGCAAAGCAGTGAGCAAATGAAAATATAAGAATATGCCCATATGTTTTAAATAGAAACTATCAACTAGCCAAGACAGTTCTATTCTGTACTTCTCAACATGATAAATTAATTCTCTGCCCTCTAGAGAATAGGCAATAGAGATTAGACCATGGGTATTTAATGTAACTAAATTATTTTTTATAAATTTACAAAGAAAGCAGGTGAATTTACCACACTTACATTTGATTTACTTTTAAACCCCTTGACAACTACATTAATTTCTAATTTTTAATGTGTCTGTGTTTTTCCCCCTTCAAGCGCTTTTAAGATCAGCCATCCACAGGTCAAGACCTTTTATTTTGCAGCTGAGAATGCACAGGAAATGAGTGTGTAAGTAGACAAATCTGCTAAATCTAATCTTTCTGGGAATAGATTACTTTGGTCGGGTGTTTGAATTTTAAGCATATGTTCATACCAATTCTTGTTTTGTGTATTTCTGCTGCTTTAAGGGTTAACCTCCTTAGCACTTAAAGTGTTCTTGCTTTCTTCTCTACTATTTGGAAGCATTTTGGAGAACTACATGGATCAAAATGGCTATTTTAGGAAAAAGTAATAAGATTCTTCTGAGGGTATACTAAGTTGGGGAGGAAAGGACAGAAGTCATTATAAGAAAATGTTATAGTGAGAATCAGCATCAGAGGGAGAAAGGCCTGAAAATACCGTGACCAATCTCACAGCTTTTGGAACCCTACATGAAAAATATCTATAACATTTCTCATGTGCTGTGTAATTATCATGATGACCCCTGTGTTTATTTATCACTAGTCCATGTTCTATCCAAAAATTTTTGCAAAACGTCCTTGCTCAGAGCATATCTCACATAAAATTTTATATCCCTGACTCCATTTCCTGTTTTTTTTTCTGTTTAAAGAAGTGGAATAAATGCATAGAATACTATCTCCCCACTCCATCCCCTGCTGGTTTAGATTATAGTGTGATCACAATGGCTGTTAATTGAATGAGGCTATATATATTTGAGGCATCAGAGGGCCTTCTATTTAACGTAAGCCCTATTCTCAGATTTCTCAGTGTTCCTCATTACTTTCACATAACTAATAAAAAATGTGTCAGTGGAATACCTACTAGGGTGCCCCACTGTGGCCGATCTTGGGCAATAGAAATAGAAATACATACACAGTTCATTCGGAGAGCTTATGGTTTAATCTCTTTTGTTTACTTATACATAATGATTTCCTTATCAATATGCTCTATTTAATTTCTCTTTACCTTCTTGCTCTAGAAACCTAAAGAAAAAAAGCTCTGATAACAAACATGTCTAAGTTGCAGACAGACAGACAGACAGACACACCCACCCACCCACACACCCTTCTTACAGGACAGCCCCTCAGCAGCCTCCTCTAGCTAGAACTGTTCTCGCCTGTTTCCTAAGCTCCCACCACAACCTTCAGATGAGGGCAGAACAGCTCTCTACAGACTGTGGGAAACCCCATGGTAAATGGCAAGACAAGGAATTGACAAATCGGGTCTTTCAAACAAGACTTTTATTTACTTCAATGAAGAGAGAACTTGTTTCTACCCTCTTTCGGATGTTAGATTTCTCCCCTTGGCTTTCTCAAGCACCTGAGAAAAAGAACAGATGCCCCCAAAGAAGACAAAAGACTTCACAAAGTTCTTTATTTCTCTTTTATTTGTATTGATAACTAAGTCCTATTGATTAGCCAGCCGTAGGTATGTCGGTGGTGTGTGAAAGGCTTAATGTCTTACCCAACAGTACTTGGAGCCCCATCCTTGTGCATGTCAGTCTGGTGCTGAGCCACCAGTTAACTCCCAGTGGTCCTTCCTGGCGTTCTTGGGTGGTGTTAATGGCCATGGAAGGGGAATCCCTTTGGGCCTCCAAGTTAACTTCTCTCTTCTCCCACAAGATGATGCAGATGACATTAAAATTTGTTCTGGGGCGCCTGGGTGGCTCAGTGGGTTAAAGCCTCTGCCTTCGGCTCGGGTCATGATCTCAGGGTCCTGGGATCCAGCCCCGAGTTGGGCTCTCTGCTCAACAGGGAGCCTGCTTCCTCCTCTCTCTCCGCCTGCCTCTCTGTCTACTTGTGATCTCTCTCTGTCAAATAAAATAAATAAAATCTTAAAAAAAATAAGTAAATAGACAAAATTTGTTCTAAGTGGCACCTGAAGAGCTCCCTTTCTTACTGAGGTGGCCAGTCGAAGACAATAAATAATGTGGCTGGATATTTCTTTGTGAGATGCAGAGGATCTGGGGGAGGAGGGAGTGGCATGTGGAGGGATGTGTCCTGTTCTAGAAGTTTGCTTTCTTGGGAAACTGCATTTTTGGGTGGTGACATTTCTCTCAGGGACGATGAAGGGAAAGGTAATTAAGTTTAATAGAAATGCTGTGTGTTCTGCAGGGACCCTCAGTTTACAAGTACAGGGGTAAGTAATTAAGGGTAATGGCAGAGTTGCTTTCTAGACAAAGACTGGTTGGTAGCTGCCTGTCTCAGACGGTGCTTGTGGGAAGAATCTTCCTGTTTGGTATATCAATTTCTTAACACTTGTGTTCCTCCAACACATCGAGTTAATATACAACAAACTCCCAGGAAACATCTGTCATCTTCTTTTATGTAAATATAAGTTTTTTTGTGCATCCATCTATTTAGCCACGAATAGAAATTTTTCTACTGTCTTGATGTTTTTCTAAAAAAGTTCTTAGCAAGGAGGTCCTCTAAGTCAGTGGATTCTGGAAAGGAAACAGTCAAACAAGATTCTAAACAATCACATTTTCCACAGCAAATAACTAATGGTGGCAATTAAAGGATATGAGAGTTAGGTAAGAGCTGGGAGGAATGATTTAGTTATTGTCCATACTCTTTCGTTTTGCTATATTTCTGTATTTCCGTGTTCTGGAAAGGAACTTAGGAATGCCTTTTTTTGTTTCAGGCATTCTCAGTTCAAAAGTATTTTTTGTGTTGATATGTTAAAAAAATTTGTCTATTTTATTTTTAGATGCTTTTTTGGGGGGAGGGTCAGTATACAGTTATGAAATCAGATATGAACTAAGAATAGTTTATTCTGGTATTTTAAAAGTGAACGATCAAGTTCACTGTGCTTTGCCTGATCAGTTTTTAAAACTACATTAAAATATTTCTTCTAGTTAAATGACACACAAAACATATTCTTTTTTTTATTTTTAAAATTTTATTTATTCATTTGTCAGAGAGAGAGGAAAAGCAGGCAGAGTGGCAGGCAGAGGCAGAGAGAGAAGCAGTCTCCCTGCCGTGCAAGGAGCTGATGCCAGACTTGATCCCACAAATCCTATAATATAGAAATATGTAAAGTGAAAACCTTTCCATACCCCCAGTTTCACCCTCCAATTCAATTTCTCTCTTTAGGGTTAACTATTTTTTTTTAAAGATTTTATTTATTTATTTGAGAGAGAAATAGAGAGAGCACAAGCAGGGGGAGAGGCAGAGGCAGAGGGAGAAGCAGACCCCCCACTGAGCAGGGAGCCAGCTTTGGGGCTCTATCCCAGGACCCTGGGATCATGACCTGAGACAAAAGCAGATGCTTAACCAACTAAGCCACCCAGGCGCCCCAGGATTAGCTACTTTTAATAGTATGACTGACATACATCCTTCCTGATGCTTTTCTTTGCATACCGACTCACGCAATATACAAATACATAGTTTTAAAAGTACATTGAATCAGGCGAATCATATTGTTCTGTACTTGCTTTTTTTACGTAACAGTATGTAGGATTTTTCCAGGCCATCAGAAGGCTTCCTATCGCAGTCTTTTTATTAGCTTTGTAATAACACTTGTCGTGCTGATGAAATTAGTGCTATACTTTATCCATTTTCCTGTTAATGTATGATTATATCGTCTCAGTGGTTTTTTCTTTTTGCCATTGCAAGTCTTGTTGGATTAACATTCTTCCACATTTATTTGTAGTTTGTACGATAGAAGGTTATATAGCTAGGAATGAATGAAATAGATGCATTTTTTTGTCTTTTACAAATTTGTATCATAAAATATGCTCCTGACTAACCTCTTGAGAAGGAATTCCAATGGCCTGAGGTCATGAGCCAAGTTTGAGTTCCTTAAGGTTTGTCTAGTTCTTTTTTTTTATTATTGATGTTTGGTTGAAAATCATTGTCAATAAAATGGTAAACTGATAAGATAGGACATTGTCATTTTTTACCTAACATAAAATTCTTCAAGGAATTAAAAATTTCCCTAGTTTAGGAATACCTATTGAACTCTGAGATCTTTTAATGATTAATATAAAAATCCTGCCTTAAAAATGGATCATCTTTTCTTTGTTTTTTTGTGAAATAAAATTACATTTTAAGACTTATAGAGATGGGACTTTAATGGTCAGAGTACTAAATCCAATGATAGAGGCTTTGATGGTTGCTAAAAATTTGAAATGCACAACTACAAAAGATATATTTGTTCATATATTTAGAATATTTAATGTAGTTGCCTACCTCGGCCAGCAAGATAATGGACCACCTTGTTTCTTATCTTACAAAGAAAATCCTAAGGAAAATATTGTGAAACAAGTGGTTTTAGGTTTTGATACCACAAACTCATGCTGTTTCTGGAAATGTTTAGACTAACTGTAGTATTATGACAATTGCATTATAATGTCTGGCACAAGACCTTCTTTCAAAGTTTAGGGGGAAGGTGGATAGGAGATGACCAATCTCTTTGGTTAAGCATTTATTTTCTATTTGAATTTTAGGTGGTTAAACAAGCTTGGGTTAGCTGTAGTCCACCATGAATCTGCTACAAAGGATGAAGGTATGTTCTATTTTAAATTTCTGAAAATTTAGCAAGAATATTAGGATGAGATAGGATGGAGCTACAATGTCAAGTTCTATGCATGGTCTTGTCCTAATGAAACATACTTTGGCATTTAAAATTATCTGGAAATATGTAGAAGCAGACATATTCACACAGACTCACCGACATGGAATAGAGCTTCTCATACTGGCTAAGAATGCTTTTTACACTTCACCCACGCACTAGCAGCTGTAGGCTTCACTGACATCTCAAACAGCTGCCAGTGCAAATGTTTTATTGCCCCACTCACTGAATTCTTACTCAGAGACATGATCTCGTCATGATCTAGACAGATAACTTTCATCCCACTATTTTCTCTCTGATATTTTAATATTTCCACCAGGTGTATGCTGAGGCTAATTACTCTAAGTTGGTGCTAGGAGACTGATTGTCAGATTGGGACACAGGCCATATTTTTAGCTCAGTCTGTAGTTCTCTGGGTTCAAAAGCTACAGGAGTTAAAATCTTCTTAATGACGCATTTACTCCTGAATATTGAGAAGAAGGAGGCTTTAGGTGCCAGGGTCACAGAGTTAATACTATTTATGAAGTGCTCAGGCCATATAAAACTTGAGAATTGGAAGGTGGGGAGTTATATTTTTGGATAGCAAAAATTATAAAAGCTGAAATTGAGAAATGGAAAAGTGGTAACTTGATTTAAAACAATAAAGAACTACAATGCAAGAGTGTGAAATCAGTGTCCTGACCATCTCCTTGGTACTCTTTGCCACAAGATCAGTACCCATTGTATATTTGAAATGCAGTTATAGATTGTGAGGGAAAAAAATCGCACAAAAATCTTCTCCCTATTATGGTACTTAAGGCCTTCTGTAATATGGCCTCAAGCAAACTTTCAGCTTCATTTTTTTTTTCTAACCACATCTGTTAGGGGTCTCTGTATAGTTGGCTCAGCCTGCACCCTCAACCTGATACTCCCATTACTCTGTGCACACTATTGATGGTTTACTTATCCTGCCATTTTCAGTTCCTTATAGCTCCTGTGATCAAAATGAATCACTACTGATTTTATGATCCCTTAGTATATGACTCACAGCTCTTTTGAGGAATTCTTTTATTTTCCCTGAGCTATGGCTAGTCCTCTTCATATGTATTAGACACTGATGAGGGTGGAAACCCTAACATGGTTATTCATTTTTTCCCCCTCTTATATAATCTCCTTGCACCAGGTAGCTCAGTAGATGAGTCCTTTCTGAATCGGATTGAAATTGCAATAGCCAGATGGAGCAAAACCTCTGCTCATGCATTATGGAATGAGTGATGACAGTGTTGAAACATAAAACATTTTCATTTTTGTGTAGAATGCTACAGTGAGAGTGAACAGGAGGACCCTGAAATAGCTGTGGAGACACCACCCCCTCCTTACTCTGCAGAGACTTTCTCTCCTTTGGTACGTACTGACCTCATTAGTCTATTGATTATGATCAAGGGCATGGATGTCATTCCTTCCAATGGCATAGAATCTACTTTGACCAATAAATTTTTAGAATGGGCTAAATTAAGGTACCTGCCAAGGAGCAAGTGCAGTTCTTAGATTTTGAGTCTTCTCCATAGCAACACCCTGGTATGAAAAAATCGGTGTATTTGTGTGTGACCCACAGATGTATCATGCTGACGGGACTTATGGTAATGCAGAGGGCTTCTCGGCCAGTGCTGGCAGAGATTTGTTTTATAATGTTTATTTATACTCTACTGATCTTCAGAAAGAACTGAAAGTGCCTTTTCTGGGTGTAGGCATTATAACAATGCAAAATAAACATAAAGGGGATGAAGGCCATAAATGAAGAGAAAATTAGAGTCCAAAAGGTATCAGGAAGCCAGGAATGGGGTTAGTGCATTCAATCTGCATGTAGAATAATTTTTCTGTGCATTCACTAGAGAGAAGTCCACGTTTAATTCTCAGCTTTGGAAGCATCCATCGTAAGTTCAGATTATTAATGGATGTTAAGACTGTGGCATGTTGCTTTGTATTTATTATTTATTTATTTATTTTTCAGTTTTAGATTTTTTTATTAACATATAATGTATTATTTGTTTCAGGGGTATAGGCCTGTGATTCATCAGTCTTACACAGTTCACAGTGCTCACCACAGCGCATGCTATTGTATTGATCTGTATTTAGATGCTCATTGGCATTATAGTGATGGCCCCTAGAAGGATCCAAGCAAGGATCTTTGGGGAAATTTATTTATGGTTCTTCTACCTACCATGTGCCAGGACTTATGTAGGTGCTTTAAATATATCACCATTTACTGCTGCCCCCAATAACCCTGAAAAGCAGTATTATTTAATCTGACTTTCACTGATTGTTGATCATCATCTCTTCATATTTATTGGCCATTTGGATTTTATTTTGTCTACTGTCTGAAGTCTTTAGCATATTTTAACTGTCTTACTATTATTATTTTGTATTTATAAAGTTTCTTTATTATCCTATCCATTAGCTCTTTGTCAGTTAAAAGTAAGGCACATCTCCTTTTCTGTTTCATGGCTTTTACTTTTTTAGACAGTTTTATGATTTCTTTTTGTAGACAGTTGTTCTTGATTTCCGTGTGGCAGATTCATCTATTACTTCTGTTGTGGTTAGTGCCTTTGTCCCTGATTTTAAAAAAATTGTTTCCTATTGTTAGGTCATGGGAAGGTAGATATGGCTGTCCTCATTTCATGATGTAGGAAACAGGAGTTCAGCGGTAGAATGGGCTGGCTACACAAGCAGTGAATGGGGCAACTCAGAAGGGAACCCCGGTTTATTTTTTTCTATTGTACATGTTCTTTCCACCCCTTCTGTGGTGCTTGTCCATCCTTGGAACCAAGTGACAAGAGATACTGATAGGTTACAGCAGCTCCTTCACCTACTGACTTCTTCTGCCAGAATTTTCTATTTTGTGTGATGAAGTGTGCATCTTTATTTGTGTTTTTTCCAATTTCTGGATTTAGCATATTAAATAGCATGTAAATGATGACCTCTCCTGTTACCTGCTGTCAGTGGAGAATTGTGGTCCCTTTTCTAGATTACTTGGCTAGCAACCAAGACCAGAAATAAATATTTGTTGACTGAGTATGTTTATCAAAATCTCTATGCAATGGGACTAATCTATTAAATTAAACAAGATATAAATAAAATTGAACTTTGAATATGGTAAAATTTAGACTGGTTTTTGGACTAGACTTACAATATATCCTATCTTAATATATCCCTAGCATGCCCTTAATGTAGTCTTTCTCCTCTTTTAAAATCAGTTTCTGAATTTAGAAAATATTAAATAGACATGGCTTGGTTTAATAGGGAAGCATTTATTTTTGTTTAGTTTCTCTGTTTCTTTCTCGCTTTGTCTCTCTCTTCCCTCTCTTTCTGTCTCTGTCTCTCTGTCTCCATCTCTATCTCTGTCTTTTCTTATTCTCTGCCTATCTCTCCTATTTTAACCTGTGACACACAATGATTTGGTCAGTCTCCATCCTTCTCTTCCTGAAATTCTCTCTCCCTCCTACTGTCTGTCCCCCATGACTCTTTTATGATTTATTTTAATTCTAAAATACTGTGACTTTTGGTTTTCTAGTGACAAGTACTATCACAGCTTACTAAGAGCATTGTTAGGCATCTAGAACTCTACTTGAAAGTAAAAGCAACCAACTTGTCTTTTTAGATGAGGGGTCATGGCCCAAATCAATTATACAATGAGAGTCCTACCTGATGTTACAGTAGAAGCTCAGGGAATGCTTGTTTCAAAACAAACAAATGAAGGGATGTATATGAGACCAGTAAGTTAGGTCATTGAAGTAGGAGGATTCTTTAGAATTTTCTGAGTCATTAATCAAATGTTATTTTTTTAAAGCTCTAAGATGAGCATTTTTCTGGAAGGCCACTAAGGCTAACATTTTTTTTCTGAAGAAATATATTGGAAATAGATAAATGTTGAACAGTTAGATTTTATTTTCCTTAGAAACAGAATGTGTTCCTCCTGTTCACATATTTTCAAGGCAGATTTTGTTTTTGTTTCCTCTTGTTTCTGAAAAACAGACATGCAAGACACTTGGTTAAAATAACATTTAAGCTTTTTATTGAAACAAGTGAAAATTGAAAAAACTCATGGTAACTTTTATCCAGAGAATGAATCAACTTATTGTTTTGACTCAGTCTGGCGTAGGCTAGCCATGACTGAGCTGTGTAAGCCTAGGTGAAAAATTTTTTTCTCTTAAGTTCTTGCTTTAAAAAAATATTTTAGGTAATGAGCTTTCATTTTGGAATGATGACTCAAATGTATAAAAATAATGCCATTCTGGAAAATTACCTCCCCAAAATTAGAATCTTGAATTAAAAATTTAATTCAACGTCCAGTCATTCTAATTGATGCAAGCCGTAAGACATCAGCAGTAGACCAGTTTGGACCTCTGCTTTTAATGGGTGGCACCACCTTCCACAGGAGAATAAAGAACACTTGAGGGTCTTTTCTGAGTGAACAAGAGGTTTCTGTTTATGTTTTTTCTTCTTGAGAAGACTTCACAGAATGGAGAGTGGAAAGGACATTCATTGATTTACAGAGAAATTTGAAATGGGGACCTTTTGACAGACTGACTAAAAAAGGCTTAAAATAGATGGGATCCTGTAGATTTCACTTTGGAAGATTCTCTGTAGAAATCAGTATCCATGATTCCTTGAAATCTATGATTCTTTGAAACCCACAAAAGAGCAAAAAAGGATCTGACTTCATTCATATTTCAAACTCAGTAAAAAGTCACAAAGTGATGTAAGAGCTTCACCGTCCTTAAAATATGGTTACACATATTTTTTCTCTAAGTTTAATTATGAACAAGAATTGTCTGGTAATGATCTATGTTTATATGCTTATTCATTCATTTAACAAATTTTGTTGAGAGCCACTCTTCTAAATATTTGGGACACATGAGTAACTAAAGACAGCAATTCATTTCTTCACGGAGTCAAACTTTAGTTGCGAGAGACTGATAATAAATAATCAACATTCTAAGTAAGTGATCTGCTATGTAGTAGAAATAGAGTACAGTGAATATGGGGAGTTAGGGGTCCTGGAGGTGGGATCGTGGATGTGAACAAAGTACCAGGAGAGGCCCGAGTGAGAGCTGAGGTCTGAACAGAACTCTTGAAAGGTAGTGTGAGAGACAGTCAGGTGGATGTCTGGGAAAGGAGATTTCTCAGCAAAGGGAAGAGTTAAAGCCAAGCTCTCCTTGGTGCACAGGGAGCAGGGCAGGGAGGTCAGTGTGGCTGAAGCAGGGTGAGTGAAGATGAGAATAGCAGGAAATGAGGTTGGAGGGTCATGGTGGCCTTAGGGCCCCAGGGCCCCTTAAGGACTTCAATGTTTTGAGTTACTTAGGGAGCCTTTGGGAGTTTTGAGCACAGGAGGGAAGTGATCGGTTTCCATCTTAAAAGAACCACTATATGGGAGAGACCCTGGGAGTTGGGGGGGTAGGATAGAAGCAAATAAATCAAAGGAAGGTTGCAGTGATCTAGTGTGTGAGCTTCAGGTCAGGGCATAACTGAAAAATGGAATGGGCAGATTTTGAACTTGATTAGAAGGTAGACTACCCAGTGGGTAGATCAGATAGGAAAGAAACTGAGAAGATAAATATTTATAACTCCAGCTTCAAAGAGTGCCTGCAGATTATCTTAACATGGTTGTCCTCATATTTTGATGCTTTTTAGAAGTACAATTCCTTTTATATCTAAATGATGAAAAAAATCATCCAAGCAAACCAAAGAATTTGTAAATAAAAACACTACAGACTATGGCCCCTTGCCCAGTGGCAGAGGAAGAAGTCAAAAATGAAACAGAACTGGGTAAAATCAGTTTTAGAAATTCAAACTAATTTTGGTAGGACGAATCCCACAGAGCTATTTACTAAAGGTCACTTGATCTTTTGATGCCTGTACCATATACTAGGAATGCACACAACTGAGACAGTTGTATGAAAAATTATCAGTGACTGCAAATACAAGCCAGGTAAATGTAGAAAGAAAATTCATCTTTACAAGAGTTATTGCAAGCTCTATGGTTGAACATTTAACGATTTCAAGGCAGCGGCTGCTTCTTCTTCTTCTTCTTCTTCTTCTTCTTCTTCTTCTTCTTCTTCTTCCTCTTCCTCTTCCTCTTCCTCTTCCTCTTCTCCTTCTCCTTCTTCTCCTTCTCCTTCTTTCTTCTTTCTTCTTTCTTCTTCTTCAAGATCCCTGAGATCAAAACCTAAGGCAAGAGGTGGCCACTTACCTGACTGAACCACCCAGGTGCACCTGATTTCACGAATTTTAAAATTATCATTTACATCTTTGCCCCTTGCTTCAACAGTTTATTTCAGACTCCTCCTCTAGCCGTCCATCACAAGGCATGGGGCTGCCCCCAAGCCTTCATACCTTCCATTCCCATGGGGCCTACAGTTGCTCTTGCCTGAGTTATAGAAATAGCAGGTATTTTTCTTTCTCTGTCTCTAACATCTCTCTCCTCTTAAAAAACCACATCTGGATCAGTCTCCCCAAAGTGCAGTTCTGATGGTATTGATTCATCTGTGCAAGACCTTCCAGTGACTCCTTGTTGCTTATCAAGTAAGTTCTTAACTTGTTGGTGTGGTATTTAAGGCCCTTGGGTTTACTTCAAGCTGTCATTACAGTTTTGTTGCTGATCTCTCCTTTATCAGTGGCCTAGTAAACTACCTGCTATCTCCCCAATGCTTTCCAGACTTTTCTGCTCTTGCACTTGCATTGATAAAGTTTCTCCACTGGTAGGAGCCATGTGCTCCCACCCCAGTTCCACTGTCTCTGGGTCAAATGTGACTTCCCTCACTAAAGCTTCCCTGGTCCTCTAAATCAGGATAATCCTGCCCTCTTCTGAACTCTGTATGTCCCTATTTTTATGGGACCGGGAAAGTGAGGGGAACCTTTCTCAAGTTGTTATCATTTGCCTTGTATTATAGATTTTGTATTGCTGGATTATTTCTCTAATTATGAAATTCATTTTTTTAAAGATAAAAGGTATGTTGTAAGCACACATGCAAGCAAGGGGAGAGGCAGAGGGAGAGGGAGAGAGACTCTCAAGTAGATTGCCCTCCCAGTACCGAGCCTGATGTGGGTCTCAATCCCAAGACCCTGAGATCATGACCTAAGCTGAAATCAAGAGTCGGCCACCCAGGCTCCCCTCTCATTATTAAATTCTTAAAGTCAGAGGCAGTGTCCAATATGTTTTCCCTTACCTACAACATTTATGACTGTGCCTACCACAATTTGAAATGAAACAAATATTTAATGGACCGATAAATGGGCAAGTGGGTGATTGTAACTTATCCACGTTCTCTTCTGATTTCTTGCTCTACCATTATTTCCCCATGTGAATTAGAACATCACTACTTTACATTCATCTAGTACTGTCACATGGCTTTGAGGAATTTCATTTGATTTTGACAGAAGTTCTGCATTTTACAAGCGAGGAAGCCAAAGAGAAATAAATATAGATATCACAAATATCCTTTTCAAACTTAAGTTTACCTTTGACTAAGACTATCCTTTCATGTTATCCTATTTGGTCCTCTTGATAAATCCGAGTCCGTCAGGCAGGCAGCTAAGACATTATTTTTGTGTATCAGCCATGTGCCAGGTACTGTTGCCCATAAGGGAATGCTGAATTGAAATAGACAGTATCTTTTCCCCACAGCAGGTTAAGTTCTAAGTGGAGGAAGAGGCACAACAAATTTGTAATTCAAACAAATAGCTCAGGTGCTGATAAAGGCTGTGAAGAAGGTAAACAGGGGTAATGGGGAGGGAGCGACTGCGGTTGAAGGTGGGGAGGATATTCTTTTTGACGGTTAGAAGAGCCTGCTCATACTGGAACGGACACCAAAATGGTGAGAAGGAAGCAGCCACCCAGAAATCCACAGAGAGAATGTTTCAGGCAGAAGGAACCTGTGCTCGAAGGGAAAGAAGGCTTCTGTGACTGGAAAGGACAGGGACGGGGAGGTGGAAGGAGATGTAGCTGGCGGGGCTGACAGGGGTCCACCGAGGCCTTGTCAGCTATAATGAAGACTGTGGCTATTTTTGTACTTGTGATGGATGGGCAGTTATTAAAGGATTTTCAGCAGAGGAATACTGTGGTCTATTTTATGTTTTAGAAATATTCTAGGGGGGCCTGGGTGGCTCAGTCAGTTAAGCATCTGCCTTCGGCTCAGGTCATGTTCTCATGGTCCTAGACTCCCACATCCAGGCTCCCTGCTCAGTGGGGAGTCTGCTTCTCCTTCTGCTTTTGCCCCTCCCCCTCAGTTGTGCTTGCATATGCGCTCTCTCTCTGTCTATCAAATAAATAAATAAAATCTTAAAAGAAGCACTCTAGTTATTGTTTGGCAGAAGAACTAGGGTAGGGAGTGGGTGGGTAATGGTGGCAGGAAAAAGTCAAAGGAGTAGGACTTAGAGGTAAGTAAGGTGGTTTCTTTAAGGTCACTTGGATACAAGGGCTTGGAGACAGGAACAGGTCCTTTGCCACCTCATCACTCAGGGTCACGCAGGAGGCCAGGGTCAGACGGGGGTGTGTGTGCTCTACACAGTTTTGGGGATTTTAGAAGAATGCTTCTACAAGCATATGGTAGAAATACAGACAGTACTTCCTAGGGTTTAGCAGCAGTTGACTGGTTTGTTTTTACTAATGTGGTCAATAAAAGAGAAGGAAAGCCATATGAATATGTTCCTTTTTTTTCTCATTTGGTTTTATTATGTCTAGTCTTAAGTTATTCCTGTATTTTCTTTTTTTACAAAATATACTTTGACTAATGCTGCTTAACATTTATATGCTGAATCACTTCTTCCTAATTACAAAATGTTGGTGGCTATCTTAAACTGTTTTTCCCTATGTCAAATTTGTGTTTTTAAACAATTCAAAGAAAAAGATTTTACAGCTAATCAACATTTGAACTAAGCTTCCTTGATGAATACAAATATCTTATGTAAGTGTTGAATTCTATGTTAATTAACTGGAATTTAAATTTAAAAATATACATTAAGTGGGAAAAAGCGTATTCACTTTGGCAACACATATATGAAAATTGGAATGATACAGAGAAGATTAGCATGTCCCCTGTGCAAGGATGGCAGGCAAAACCATGAAGAAAATGGGAAAAAAGCAATATTGATTTTTTAATTTAACCATATAGTCTCTTCATTAAAACTTAGATCTTTAAAATGTCTTTAAATATTCTCATTAAAAAGTAAAATATTTAAAACCCAAATGCTCTGAGATGAATGAACCACTGTGCAGTTATTAACCTCTAGTAGATAAAACAATAATTTTGTTTGAGATCATGAGAATATTTTGTGGGAGTATTTGCATTAAAATCAGTGACAGTCACTCCTAGATCCTGGGGTTAGGATAAATCATTTGTAGCAATTCTACAGAGAATTTCGGGGTGTTCCTCTGTAAGAGACTGAACTACCCTGGGTTATTTTTCTTCTAGACCATTTTGTATTGGCATTAATTTATTACCAACTATATGTCAAGCACAGATGTAAAATATAGGCAAAAATAATAATTAGGAACACCTGTTCTCAAGTAGCTTACCAAAAAATAAAATAAAAAAGTCCATCAGCAATTATAGTATTAGTTGACAAATAAAGTGACATTCCACCTGGTGTCATAGAAAGAAGCCTGGGAGCACCATGTAGAGCTACCCACCTGGCCTGGAGTCCACTGAAGGCTTCCTGGAGGAGGCGGTCCTTGAACTGATACTGAAGGATGGGCTTGTGTTAGTCCATGAGAGATTGTCACTTTTTTCTACCTTCATTAGATTTGCAGTGAGAAGTTTTGTGAGTATGTTATATGGATGGATCATAGAAGGCACTGAGCTAAATGTTCTCTGTTTGACTGTGGCTGTTGGTAGCTACACAGTGGTAGAAATAATGACCTGTGATTTAGCACCACAGTATCTATAAAGCACGTTTCCATTGTGATGGCACTCCAAGATCACTTTAATTCCTATTTTGTTAATCTCTCTTCTAATAAAAACTCCCTCTGGCCTGATACACATCATCTTTTTTCTCATTTTCTCTTTCTGACTGTCCAGTTCTTCCTTGTTTTTCCTTGCTCACTCTTCTTTTCTCCACTTAAAAATCAAATTTCTAAATGTTACATGGTGCAAGAGTAGAGATGATGGATTGAAAACATTTGAGTTGTGTTTGAGTAGTGCCTCCCAAAGGAATATACTTCGCAGAAATTTCTGATGCTCTATGAACATGTCTTTCCTTGGCCCAGTTTTGAGGTCCAAAAAGGCTTATGGAAAAAGTGCTACAGCATCTATGTGCACAGGCTTTTGCTCCAATAACCCATTTTGCTAATCAAATTACAGTAATATCAACAGGAGCAATAGGAAAAGCTTGCACTTGGTCTCTTTTCAAAAAAGGAAGCTGGCCCCACCGAAGTCAAGTTTTATACTAAAATAGCTCACAATGGGGCAATGTGTCAGGACTGGGAATGGTACTTTTGTTAATATTTGTTTTGTAGATCATTCTAATGAGTAAACAAGCCTTGGGCATTTATTTGGACAGCTTGGGGGCTGTGTATTATCTCCTCTAGATAACCAAGGTTTTATGTAGTGGGTTATAGATCCTTAATCTCTTAGTTGTTAAATGGTCTGAATGATTTAAGGTAATTGATTTGCAAGCTCATTGACACATTCTTGAATGGAAAGTTTTCATGTCTATACAAATATATTATTAATAAGGTGTATATAATGAACTAGCATCTTAACTGGATATTTTAATGTCATGCTCCTAAAAAAGTGGATTTACTGATTATTTGACAATGCATGTCCAGTGAGCATATATTGGGTAAATACTGGCTTTTCCCATCAGAGCTCAGTTTAGAACCTACAAAATTCTTGGGAACATACTAGATGGAAGTCAACCATTCTGAGTTAGTTGCAATGATTCTGAGGTTTTGGGGAGAAAATCCTAGTTTGCTCTTTGGCTTCTTCCCACTAACCATTTCCTTCCTACCCACTTCTTTGGAGTTTTGAATGCTTGAAATTGATGAATCTGAACCATAAAATGCCTTCTCTGTCTCATCTGCCATTGGAGATATAGGATGACCCAGAGAGCACTATTGTCTCTGTCTAGATTTCTGGATTTTATTGACAAATAAAATATTTTTATTTGTGAAGGAACAACATATAGTTGTCAAATCTTTATTTTGCTATGTAGGACATTAAAAAATATTTTACAAAGACAAAAACTAACATCAGCTATCACCATTTTCCAAAAGAAGGCATATTATTTTACCACCAAAATGAAATAAGGATAAAATCTCAGAATAAATGAAGTCCTTTCTAAGAGAAGGGGATTGGTGATGTTGCACTGATGTTTTCTCCATGGGCAGATGAACATTTTGCCAGGGACTCTTATTCACTCTTGCATCGTATGTTAGGAACTGCTTTCAGAAGATCCCGTATCATCAACCTACTTCTCACAGTCTAGGTGCAATCGTTGGTGTCTCTTTAATGACTTAAGAGCTTGCAAATGGATTCTTATCTTTTTTGGTGAAAGTTTATTAAAGCTTTTAAATTATTAAAGAACTAATGAACTAACATGATATTACCTATGTAGTTATAAGCTATTGCTAAGTATGTGCTAAAGAATATGTAAATGATATTGGAGAACTTAAATATATGTATTTTGTCCACATCTGGTTTCCACTCCATTAATATTTTGCTTCCTGTCTGTCTTCAGCTTTTGTTTTCTTTCTCTTAGTTAACTTTCTCAAGGGTTTTTGCTCAATCAGTGAGAATTCAGTGATCTATTACAATCTACTTTTTGTTCAAAGTATCCTTCAGTATTTCAAAGAATCCTCCAAAGGGACCTTTTACATTTCTAGGGAGCATTGAGGAATGGGGTAAATCAGGTTATGGAGATCTTTCAGATCCTAAAACAGAGAATTCAAAGTTATACAAATTGGTTTTGGACAATGGCATCGTAGTTCTTGCCATAGGAATATAAATGTCATATATTTTTCTTCTGATTCTTTTTTAAGACTAGTTTAGGTTTCTTTAGTATCTTTTTAAATAAGACATTATGGTATACAACTAAGTCCCTGGCGCATCAGTTAAAGATGAGGTTGTAGATCCATAAGTAGTAGAATGGAACTTAAATTTAAATGTAACCTTAACTGCATTCTTTGTGGCAACTAATGGAAATACAGAATAGAAATAGACCAGTTCTCTCTCAGTGTATTTTATCAAGTCCTTATAACAGTTTTATAATGAACTTTGCTGTGATCTGTTAAAGAATCTTCAAATTAAGTAATGAGGAAGGTTAAGAATTGTAATTTTCCTCTTATAGCAAATTTAACTCAAACAGAATAAAAAGGATCAAACTCATAATCCTCACATGAAGTGTAAGAATTAAGGTCTTAGGCAAGGCCAGTGCAGCTATTTCCCTATCACAGAGATATAAAGTTAAATATGGTGTCTTCGACTGTTTGGAAAAAAAGGGTTAAGTGCAAGAACAAAAAGCAATTATTCTGAATTATACTTGGTAAAACAAATGGAAAAAAAAAGTGAAGAACCAAAACTCGCGAATGTTTTTTAAAACGATTTTTTTTTTGCTAATAATTTGTTTCTGAAATGCTGGAATATCTCTGTTGAAAATGGAAAATAGAGAATTCCAGTTTAATCATGATTTTATTTATTTATTTATTTATTTATTTATTTATTTATTTATTTATTTTGGTTTTATTTGTGAAACAGGCTGCACAGCAGGGATCTTCCTCTTCACCCAAATCTTGTTCTTCCTCTTCCTCGGAAAGTACAATAAAGACACATAGCAGTTTGCCCTCCTTATCTAGAGAAAGACAGTCCTGGATCGACATGGTGAATAGCTCTGCTGCTGCTGAAGATGAGGGACAGTCTATAACATTTGCCGTGCAGGTTCACTCACCTGCACCCTTGGAGGCAAACAGTTGCAGGGGTCTGGAAAACAGCTTTGCCACATCAGAAAGTGGATTTTTGAACTCTCTGTCTAGTGACGACACTTCTTCACTGAATAGCAACCTGGACCATCTGATTGTCCCAGAGAAGCCCACTGGATCAAAGATGGCGGACAGAGGTAAACCAAGAAGTTGTTTACTGTTTTCTAGAGAATGAATTTTTGTGTGTGGATATAGAACTCTAATTTATAAAAAGAATGTTGAAAGTCATGGGTGATGATTCAATAATTAAGCAATCAGGTGGGGGTAAGCCCAAGGGTGCTTCTGTAGGGAAGTTTGTATGTGGAAGACTCCACTTTCAGGGCCATTACCCATGTAAGTGTCCCTGGTCACAGGCTTACAGTTATTAGACATGTGATTTTCCACCAATCTGAGGAAAAACTTGACTCCTTTTTGTCCCACGTCCTATGCCCTGGAGCTTGTGGTGATTAGATCAGAGTTTTGTAGGTTGATATCTTGTGGTTCCAAACAAATGGAGAGCAACCACCTTCCCTGGGCCACAACCAAAGAAAAGGTCTGGCTCCTCGTTAGTTGACTCCTGAAGGTGCCAGTGTGGTTAACAGAGAGATAGACGATTTGCATGTACTTTGGAAGGCAGCACTAGAACTTTTAAACACAAAGAAGAGCACAGCTTATGCTTTTGAAAAAAAAAAACAAAGCAACAAAATATTTTAAGTCTTATAGCAAAGGAAAGAGTGCACGGAGTATAGAAATTAATAATGTGACCTTTCTTAATACTTTGTGATAATTGGTCTTTATCTTTTATTCAGAGGAATTTTTTTATGATTAGTTTTCAATCATGATGTGTCTTTTCGGTTGGTCTGTACCGTATTTACTCAGGTGTTAAAAACAAGCTTACCTGATATAAGATACTGAGCAACAAGGGAATGCTGAGTTTGGTTTGTATTTTTTTAGTGCACTTTTGAGAGAAAGTTGATGGGTGAAATTCTCATGCTGCCTTTCCAGAATGGCCCGAAGACACAGATGACTGCTCTCCCCTCTCTCCTAGCCTAATCAGGGAAAGTCTATTTAAGTCCTCAAATTTTCAGATATACCCTATTAATTTAATATTTGGTATCAGGGTAACTTAAGCCAAGGATCACGACTATAGTCCCAGTTGTGTGTGTATATACAGTATTTTGAAATCTGAAAATTTGAATGCTCAGTCTGGGAACTCATTCTTTAAGTCGCTATGATTGTCACTTGTAGACTTACCTGAAGATGAGTTACCTGCCTGGCAACTGATGGCATTTTTGTTTAATACCTCTAATTTAGGCCAGCAAACTACTTTACATTTAAAAAAGGGGAGTATAAAAAGTCATTGGTGAAATAACCTGTGTCTGAAAGTGAAAGAGGCGGAATAGGGAGCAGAGTGGAAACAGCACCGGTGAGGAATAGAGGGGGTCACGGGTGAACTCTGGTGGATGGAAAACAGGTGACGTGAGCTGGCCTCAGGTTTGAGAGGGGCTGTCACATAGAAGAATGTTGGGTGTAATCTCTGTCTCCTTGGAAATACAAAACTAATGCAGATGGTGAAGCTAGAAGTGCAAGCAAAAAGGAGTTAGTTTTAGACTCAGCCTAAGAAACTTCTTTTAACATTGAAAACGGTTCAAAATTGAATGGGTTTCTTGGAAAGTAATGCATTCCTTGTCACTGGAGGTGTTTCCTCATTCTGAGACCATCATTTTCATTGGGTATTACTTGCATATTGCATATTGATCACAATCTTTATTCTTTTTTCTAAAATAATTAATTAAGTTATTTATTTTAGAGTGAGAGAGAGAGAGAGAGAGAGAGAGCACGAGCAGGGGGAGGGGCAGGGAGAGAGGGAGGAGTCAGGGCTGAGAGTGGAGGGCAAGCTGGGGCTTGATGCAGGGCTCCATCTCACCACCCTGAGAGCATAACCTGAGCCAAAACCAGAGTGTCAGATGCTCAGCGACTGAGCCACTCAGGTGCCCCACTATCTTTGTTCTTATAAAGACATAGTGAAGGGAGCACTTCAGTATCTTGAAATTCACGGCCTCTAACTTGATACTTAAAAGAGCCTTCCAGATACGGGGCTGTTTGAACTAAAGAAAATCGTGAAAAGTATCCACATCTATTATTTCCTCTGAAAAACTCTTAATCATTGGGCCATAAGTAGACCTAAAAATTGTCATGTGCACACATACATGCACACACACACACCTCCCACCCCAGGATGAGGATGACTTTAAAAGCAAAACAGAGATTAAAATTCCATTTGCATTCTTTCCCGAAGGATGACCCTGCAGATTGAGTTTTCTTTAGGATGAATAAACTGAGAATATGTATCATGGGAATATGTATGTACCTCTTGTCCATGTCCAAATGTCATTCTTGGGATGCATGAGTTGCAGACTGGCTGGGGACCAACATCTCTTTCAATCTAAGGAAGAAGAAACCTAGTATTTTAAAATTTTGAGTTAAGTGCAGGGTGACCAACAAAATCTCTATGCTTTTTCCAATAGCTCGACATGAAGGTATTCCTCTCAGTAGAAAGGAAGAGAAAATAAAAGTGTTTTTCCCTCACTGATGTGTTGGCAGTTGCCATATGTTACAAAATTTTTGCTGATGATTTTCTCCTGCTGCTGGGGATTTGGGTAAATTCCCAGAAGAGTTAAACCACATAAAGTCATTGCTATGGAAACAGCAACCTGGTCTTTTCTTGCGTTTACCATGATTTGCTGTTGAGTAATCAGACTGCATATTATGCATTTTTTTTACATGTGTATGTTGGTGTGTTGGAGAACAAGGTAGCTTTTCATTTCTGTGACTGCTAAAAATTATTTTTTAGCTGCCAATTAAAAAAAGAAAAGCTCTGACATTCCTGTGTGTGAAATATTGTTCGGGGTGTTTTTACGACAGGGTTTGAAGTGTCGACGTGGTCCAAGACAGGAGTTAGGATTTTAGGTTAAGTCCTAGTCTCAAGAGGCATGTGCTAAGGAAAGAAGCTTTTCTCCTAGAAAAGATTCTTAAAGGTTAATAATGGAGTCCTGAAACAAGTAGGCAGCATACGTTACAGCCTTCTTTTTTATTTCGACCATGAGACAAATGTTTTCCAGTTATGCAATTAAAATTGTGATTGCTAGAATTTTATACTGAATTTAAATAGCCTTTTAGACATTTCTTCCCTGTGGTGTAAGCTAATAAAAAAATGCAGGGTGTTAATTGCATCCCATTGCCTTTCTACACTGGGAGTTCCAGAGTTCCATAGCTCTCAGGATTCTTCACTGAGTCTTTCCTCAAAGCGTAGTGGGAAAAGAGGTGTTGGGGTTAGTGCAGTATTCATCTCAGCTCACTTTTACCCTGTACTGTTTTCTTCTTCTGTGAGAGGTTATTTGGTCTCTTACTTATTATGTGATAATGACTCCCATGTATGTCTCTATTTACATTATGCTGACAATGTGGAGACAATGTCATTTATACTTATGCCATGAATGGAGTGACCACACCCTGGATGCTAGAAAGCTGAAAAACCACTAGTGAGACTAAAACTCTATGTTAATAAATGGTCAAGTACAAGTCCAGTCAGAATCAATCTCGGAATCATGTTGAATAAAAAGAGTTGTTAATGAAGAAACAAGCATACTGGAAGATGCATGATATCTTAAGAATGTGACATAAATGTGCCAGATTTTAAGAGTCAGCAAATACTACCAAAAATTGTACACAATAAGTTGAATATGAAAGTCCACTCAATTTAATCTTATTTTTTTTTTTAGTATCTAACATGTACTCATGTACTCGGTCCTAACAAGAAGACACAGATGAAAAAGACACAACTTCTGGACTAAAAAAATTTAAGATCTTAATGAGGAGAGTGGGAGGAATAAGACCCATTTAACAAAAGAAAGCTGAGTAAAGTGAGTGAGTGCCACAGAGAGATAGAAGGTACCCGAGGGACTTAAAAGAGAGTAGGAACACAAATTAGGGAGATCACATCTAAGTAATCTGTGGTCCAAGTGGGAAAATCTGCCTACAGAGAGGGGAGCCCTGGGAAAGAGGGATGGAAAAGAAATTTGGATAATGTTGAATGCTGGGCTAGTCATTAGTTTTATTTCAATAGATAGTGGATGACCGTTTCTGATCATATAATTGATGGCATACTTTTTTAAATTGATCACAAATTATTTTAAAGTCATGAAAAACCAGCAAGAGTCAGGCTGGACTAATACCTGAGATACTATACTTTAGAAAAATTATGTTGCTCTAGAGTGTGGGGTAGAAGCATGTAAGGGGACAGAGGAAATCGGAAGAGTTAGGCAACTTTTGTAGTAGCTGCGGTGGCTGGCGGTAGATAGAGGAATAAAGGAGAGACTGGAGGGAGGGCTTCGATAGTTCACCTATTAGGATGAGGACTGATCTTGGTCTTTGTATCTTTATTACTTAATTTAGTCCCTAGAAGATTTCCCAGTGATCCTATTTTTTGAACTATAATTTAGGGGATCTCAAAGTAAAAGTAAATATTTAGTATTGGAAAAATCCTGAATCTGTAATTGTTGACCTCAATGATACTGTTCTCAAGCATAGATGATCCACCACCTGCCTTTTCTGCTTCATGCCCAGTAGCTAACGATCCCTAGACGATGTCATGAAATAATGCTGATTAGGTTATCTGCAAATTTGTGTAATATAACTAGTTCATTTTACTTATGAGTATAATCATCTAAGTTATTTTTTAGTGAATATTCATTGCCTGATGTGATTAAACAGATTCTTTCCCCAATGACTTGTATCGCCACCTTTACAGTATCAAAATTCATATATATAGGCTTGTTTCTGCAATCTCTATAGTCTTTCACTGATGTTTTAACTTCTATTTTGTCAGTATCATAGTTAAATTTTACCTTTATAGCGTGCTTTATTATTCAGTAGAACATAACTCTCTTTGGCATTATCTTCAGGTAAGTTTTTGGATTTGATTTTCAAGTTTAATTTTAAAAATCACATTTGGATTTTGATAAAAATTTTCTTGAATTTGTTTTGATTAATTTGGCAAGAACTTCTATCTTTAAAGCATTGAATCATTTCATCTATGAACATGGTATATTTCTCCAGTTCAGCTCATCATATGATTTTAAGAACAGTTTTCTTCTTATAAGTGTAGCTTATATGTTATTAAGTTTGTTCTTAGACCCTTATAATTGTTCTTGCATTTGTGAATGGAATCTTTTAATTCCATTATATTTTATAATTATTGTTGCTGATGTGAAAATAGGAGGCTTTTTCATATTTGTTTTATACTATCACCCTATGTTATAGTTGGAAGTTGTTTTAACTATTTCTAGATAAATTTTCCTATCTTTATGTAATAACCATTTAAGGTTGTCCTCTCTTTTTCTTTTTCTTACTTGTGTGATCAGAATTTGCCTGAAGTTTATTTTCTTTTTTACTCTAAAAAATAGTCTCTGGCATTACTGGTTGTACATTATTTTTATTATCCAGTTAATAAAATTCTGCTTTATCTTTATGAAATCTTTCATTTTATTCAGAACTATTTTGTTGGGCCTTTGCTGGCTCCTTAAATTAATTGCCTAGTTGATTGACTTTCATATCTTTTTAGTAGTAAATATATGCAGGGTCTGTATACTTCTTTGGTACTTGGAGTTTGTGTTATGTAGTACTTTCACTGTTGACCATTTGTAAACAGTACGTTTTATGAGTAATTTAACTTTTCATTTCTTCTGTAACCAAACCTAGTTTTAGAAGAGTGCTTAAAAATTTCAACGTGAGTGCTCACTTCAGCAGCACACACACTAAAATTGAAACAATACATGGTCTCTCCACGGGGATGACACACAAATTCATGAAGCGTTCGTATTTTTGTCAACTGGAATTAAAATAAATACTTACACACACACACACACACACACACACACATACACATACACTATTTAAAAATATTTCAGAGTGAATATGTCTTCAGCTGTCTGCATGGAATTCACTAAAAGTCAATGACAAAAGGTCAATGACATAATTTAAGGAACCAGGATGTTTATAGACAGAGATTATAGGTTTCTTAGAAAATGACAGTGGCTATGGCAATCTCTCTTAGCAATATGGGTACACAAAACTGAAGATGACATCCCCTGATCTCCAAGTTTTCTCGGGAACAGTCTCCTACAGTTTACACTATTTGGGAAGATTCCTGTGTAGTTCTTTGAAATGCTTCTAATCTCCTGGTGTCAGATTCATTTTTTTTTTTGGTCTCTATAATTATATTCCTGGATCTTTTTGACTTGTTTCTCTGTTCATCCTGGGAAGATACTGGCACACGTCTGAATTTGCAGCTAGAGAAGACAATTCAAAGGTCGGTTTTCCAGGGAGACTCTGCTCATCTGGATAAGGTCTCAAGCCTTTGAGGTCTATCCCTGCACTGTGCTTTTGCTGTTGAGTTCGAATTTCTCCGCCTACAATGTATGCTGTCCTAATTAAAGCCAAAGCAAATAAGGTTCTGTCTTCCTTGAACTACACAACTAGAGTAAGCATAAGATTGAAAAATAATTTTTAGTAGACTTTTATCTTTCTTGAAACAATTTTAGGTTCAAAGCAAAATTGAGCAGAAGGTACAGTGTTTTCCCATCTGTCTCCATCCCCGTACATGCATAGTCTCCTCCATTACCAACATTCTCTCCACCAGAGTAGGATATTGTTACAGCTGATTGACCTACACTGACACATCTTTATCAGCCAAAGTTCATAGCTTAAGGGTTCCCTCTTGGTTGTATATTCTGTGGGTTTAACAAATGCATAATGACATGTAGCCATCATTATGGTATCATATCAAGTATTTTCACTGCCATAAAAATCCTCTGTACCCCGCCTATTCAGCCCGCCCTCCTCCTTACCCCATTGACAATCACTGACCTTTTACTATCTTCATAGTTTTGCCTTTTCATTTTTTTTAAGATTTTTATTTATTTATTTGACAGAGAGAGAGATTACAAGTAGGCAGAGAAGCAGACAGAGAGGAGGAAGCAGGCTCCCCGCCGAGCAGGGAGCCCGATGCGGGCCTTGATCCCAGGACCCTGAGATCATGACCTGAGCCGAAGGCAGAGGCTTTAACCCACTGAGCCACACAGGCACCCAGTTTTGCCTTTTCAGAATGTCATATAATGTAATTTGCAAACAAAGGTGGTTTTGTTTCTTCCTTCCCAATATTTATATATTTTATTTCCTTTTTTTGTCGCATTAGCTAGGATTTTCAGTACAGTGTTGAAAAGGAGTGATGAGGGGGAACATTCTTGCCTTGTTACTGATCTTAGTGAGAAAGCTTCAAGTTACTCACAATTTATGAAGTTGGCTCTAGGGTTTTGTAGATCTTTTGTATCAAGGTGAGAAAGTTCTCTTCTATTTCTATTTACTGAGAGTTTTCATCATAAATGGGTCGTAGATTTTTCAAGTGCTTTTTCTGTATCTATTGATAGGATCATGTGATCTTTTTTCTTCTTTAATCTGTTGATGTGGTGGATTATGTTAATTAATTTTTGGATGTTGACTCAGTCTCACATGCTGATATAAATCCCACTTGTGGTATATAATTCTTTTTTTTTTTTTTTTAAGATTTTATATAAATCCCACTTGTGGTATATAATTCTTTTTTTTTTTTTTTAAGATTTTATTTATTTATTTCACAGAGGGAGAGAGATCACAAGGAGGCAGAGAGACAGGCAGAGAGAGAGAGGGGGAAGCAGACTCCCCGCTGAGCAGGGAGCCCGATGCGGGCCTCGATCCCAGGACCCTGACATCATGACCTGAGCCGAAAGCAGAGGCTTTAACCCACTGAGCCACCCAGGCGCCCTATAATTCTTTTTATACATTGTTGGATTCAATCTGCTAAAATTTTGTTGAAGACTTTTATATCTATATTCATGAGACATGTTGGTCTATAGTTTTCCTTTCTTGTAATGTAGGTTTTGGTGTTAGAGTAATTCTGGCTTCATAGAATAAGTGAGGAAGTGTTTTCTTTGCTTCTGTCTTCTGAAAGAAATTGCAAAAATTGGTGTTATTTATTCCTTAAATGTTTGGCAGAATTCACCAATGAATCCATCTGGGCCTAGTGCTTTCTGTTTCGAAAGGTTATTAATATTTCAATTTTTTAAATAGAGATAGGCTTATTCATTTATCTATTTCTTCTCATGTTAGTTATGACAGATGGTGCCTTTCAAGAGACTGGTCCATTTCAACTAGGTTATCAAATTTGTGAGCATAGGGTTCTTCATAATGTTTCTTCATTTTCCTTTCGATGTCTAGTGGGATCTGTAGTGATGTCCCCCTCTTTCATTTCTGGTGTTAGTAATTTGTGTCCTCTTTTTTGCTTAACTAGCTAAATAATATATATTTCTACTTTTGGCCTATCTAGATATTTAGAATTTGATAAGTATAATTTACTTATTGAGTTTTTGATAGTCCAATTCCAAAATTAGCTCATTGTGCTTATTTGATAGAAACATAGGTGGAGGGGATAAGAATGAGAGCAAGAGTGAACATTTTGACCAAATAATGAATGTTTAACAAATATTTATTGGGAATCTGCTATCTTCCTGACACGGTGGGATTTGGAGATACGTGCGTGAATAATAACAGAGACAACAGCCCTCTTGTGTAGAATTTACAGTTTGGTATATATGTTTATTATGGCAGGGTAGGGAAACAATTAGGTAAATATAAGAACAGGACGATTTCTGGTAGTGAATAAGTTCTATACAAGAAATAAGGTAGGAGTATATAATTATGGGGGTTTGGAGGAAGGACCTTGATTTAAATGACTGGCTGGGGAGCACCTCCCTGAAAAGGTGAGCTGAGAACCAAATGGCACAAAGCAACCTATATATGAAAACAATAGCTGGCAAAGTGCCCCACGCAGAGAGAAAAGAAAATGCCAGGGCTCTAGCACTAGCATAAGTTTTGCAGTTGAGGAAACAGAAAGAAATCCAGTGTGGCTAGAATAGAGTGAGTAGGGGAAGCACAGGAAGGGATTGGAGAAGTGGGTAGTAGCTGGCTTATGTGGCAACTTTTAGGTCTTGTAAGGTGTATGGATTTTGTTCTAAGTGTAAGGGATGATTTTGGAAGCTTCAGAGTGTTATGGTGTGCCTTATGTTTTAAAAATATTACTTCACTGTATGGAAAATGGAAAAATATTACTTCACTATTAGGAAGCTGTAGTAGACCGTGTATGTAGCTGTTGAGATATGTCAACAGTGAAATGATGGCCTGGACTAAGTTGATAGCAGTGAAGTGGGGCAGGGGGGTAGAAAAAAAGGTACATTTAGGATTTATCATACACATAAAATTTAAGAGTATAAAAATCATAAAAGATTCTTGCCTATTTAGTCTATCCTTAGTCTTTAAAATACACTGCCTTAGCACACAGTGAACATTCAGAGTATTTGATGGATGAATTGAGTAAATGCATGGATCAAATGTGCAAGGGAAAGACAGAAATCAGGGATGAGTTATACATTTTCCAGCATATTCAGTCTCATGTGTTACTAAATATAATTGCAACTCTTAGGGATTGGTATCATTTCCTGGGAAAAGGTTTGCTGGAAGGGATTTAACACCATAATTAAATACATAACTTTAAATATGTACACTGTGGATTTCCAATAAGGCAAAAAGAAGGATGTTATACAAGTAATTATAGATCACACCAGACGATAATCATCGAGGTAAGGAAAAGAGAGTGCCATCCTAAAAAGTTAAGAGCATTTATCTGCTCCAAACCTTCATTTTCTGCTTAGTGAAATTAAAATAGGTTAACTTCTTCCTTTCTCTTGCCTCACTGCTTCCCCCATCCCTTCCCTCCTCCTTCATCTTCCATTTTTATATTTTGTGTTCCTTTGTCTCTATCATGGACCCACATGGTAGATGGACTCAGCAGTTTATGGAACCAAGGTTGACATATTTATCTATAGTACTTTAGATTTGGATCCTTGAATTTAGGCATTTTTCCTGCTACTTCCTCTTTTAAATTCCCATTCATCCGCTACGTTGCAAGTATATTTTAAAAAGAAAAAAGAAACCCAAGGAAATGCCTTTTTTGTATACTTGCCAATGTTTTTTGTTTTCTTAGGATGTGAGCAGATATAGAAATTTTATGTCTACATTAAATATTTCACCTAATCCTAGGTACTCCTATGATTGGATGAATACATTTTAAAAACAAATGGAATATTTGTTTTAAGAATGTAGAGCTGCTTATCAGATTCTTGGACCATGGACTCAACCTAAGATTATTTCTAAAAATCACTGCCATAAGATGCAATAATAATAAAAAAGAACAACACTAAAGATTGCCCAATAGACTAGGTTTCTTCTTATCAATAAAAGCAATAATATGGTAGAAGAGTATTGAGTCAGCTTACTTAATAGAAACATCAAATACCCAGGAGAAGAAAGGTATAGAGTCTGGTAGAGAAGGTAAATCTAATACAAAAAAAAATGAGGGAAATCAAAGTGAAAGTACTCTCCTCTCAGACTTAAAGAGTACAAGTATTGGTTTTATACTTGGATGCTTTGTCCTTCTCAATGTGATTTCTCTCTAATAGAATTTATTTTACCTGCCATCTTTTTGTTTTGTTTTGTTTTGTTTTGTTTTAATCCCCTCTTCCTAATTAGTATTCTTCCAACATTCTATTCTCCATTTCTTTTTTTAATTATTTTATTTTTTTCAGTGATCCAAGATTCACTGTTTATGCACTACACCAAGTGCTCCATGCAAAACATGCCCTCCTTAATGCCCACCACCAGGCTCACCCGTCCCGCCTCCCCCCCAAAACCTTCAGTTTGTTTCTTAGAGTCCACAGTCTCTCATGATTCGTCTCCCCCTCCTATTTACCCCAATTCACTTTTCCTTTCCTTCTCCTAAAGTCCTCCATTTTATTCCTTATGTTCCACAAGTAAGTGAAACCATATAATTGACTTTCTCTGCTTGACTTATTTCACTCAGCATAATCTCCTGCAGACCCATCCATGTTGATACAAAAGTTAGGTATTCATCCTTTCTGATGGCCGAGTAATATTCCATTGTATATATTGACCACACTTCTTTACCCATTTGTCTGTTGAAGGGCATCCTGGCTCTTTCCATAGTTTGGTGATTGTGGACATTGCTGCTGTGAACACTGGGGTACATATGGCTCTTCTTTTCACTACATCTGTATCTTTGGGGTAAATACCCAGCAGTGCAATTGCAGAGTCATAGGGTAGCTCTATTTTTAATTTTTTGAGGAACCTCCACACCGTTTTCCAAAGTGGCTGCACCAACTTGCATTCCCAATTGTATATATTGACCACACTTCTTTACCCATTTGTCTGTTGACACTTGTTGTTTCCTGTCCTGCTGATTTTGGCCATTCTAACTGGTGTAAGGTGGTATCTCAATGTGGTTTTGATTTGAGTTTTCTATTCTTTCTAAGCTCTTCTGTCTTTGTTTTACACTGAGCCCAGCCTACCATGGCAACGACTCAGCTTCTGGTCTTGATTGGAACTAGATTATCCCCAGGTGCCCGGTTCAAACGCGGAGCAGAGAATCTGATTATCCAGGCTGTCTCCTAGGTTGCTGGCCAGGTTATGAATTTTCTGATCTGGTTCCCTGTGGCCCTGTGAGAACAGAGTTTGTAGTGTAAAACCTGGGCACCTCAGAAACAGAGGCTCTGGGTGGGGATTTTTCCCTTGGAAGACAGAATATTGGGAGCATGGACCTGAGCCTTGGTCTGTCTGGTCCAAGTGGCTATCATCTCAATGATTTTCCGTTGCCTGATTTGAAATCTTTCTTCATTGGGCTTTATTCAAAAGACAGTTCGTCAAATATATTTATAGTATAGCATAGTGTTTAAAGCTATGGGTTTTGAGTCATTACCTATGTCTGTCTCTTTGTGGCTTTGGTCAAAGTTTTTAATGTTTCAACAGTCTCTCCCTTCTCTCAGGGCTAATAACACTTTTCTCATAGGATTGCTACAAAGATAATGAAGTCATGTTGGTACAGTAGTTAATATGGTACCTTTTACGTACTAAAACCCAATACCTGGGGTGCCTGAGTGGCTCAGTGAGTTAAGCCTCTGCCTTCAGCTCAGGTCATGATCTCAGGGTCCTGGGATCGAGCCACACATTGGGCTCTCTGCTCAGCAGGCAGCCTGCTTCCTCCTCTCCCTCTGCCTGCCTCTCTGCCTACTTGTGATCTCTCTCTCTCTGTTTCAAATAAATAAATAAATAAAATCTTAAAAAAAAAAACCCAATACCTAATGGCTGTTTCCACTAGCAGCAAGAGCAGTCTCACATAGAGGACTGGGTGTGGTGCATAAACAATGAATCTTGGATCACTGAAAAAATAAAATTAAAAAAAAATTCTGCCATGGTAACGTTCTTGATCAGTAGTATTCTTACTGTTAAAATGAACTATCCAGATTTATCTTAGTTACATAATTCAAATTTGTCTGTCAGTAGGATTCTAAGTCTTTTGCTATGTTGGAGAGTTATCAGAATCACTAATTAGAGGAAGCCTGTAAAAGTTTTTGAATCTCTTGGCATCAGGTGTTCTATGAAATAACATTTGCAAAGTCTTAATGGTTACACATAATGTTGAAATGGCTATGTAGTTATCTTTTTGTGATAAGTGCCTTCCATGGTCTTTTCCTTTCTCAAACACTTTGAACATCCCACATAAAGCAGGGAATACTCTTTTCTACGTAAACCTTTCCAAGTATTTCAAGGCTGGGGGCTAACCTTGTCTTCCTTGGGATAACATGTAGACTTTTTCAGTCTCAAACAGGGTTCCTTTCAAATTCTGATATGAAATATGGTATGTGAATTTCCTTCCGCACTTACGTTCTAAATAGAAAATAAAAACCACATTCTAGAAAGCACAAAGGACACCAAAAATAAGATAGTGGGGGAGGCAAAGTTGAAAATACTGCATTTAAAGAGATAATCTGCATACAGTGTTCTCGACAGCCAAATTCTGGGTCTACGAAAGCATGCCTGCCCTGTCAGAGGCAGACAATAGGGTGGGTTATGTGGGAGGATGGCAAGGGAGCAGCACATTTCAACGGGCATAATCTTGGAAAGGAGTGAACTTCTAACCATTAGTTAAAATGTTGCTTTGCCTCTTGCTAAAGTCACCAAGAAAGATCCTATTAAAAAAATTTTAATTTCTTTCCCGAGTCTATCTCTGCATTACATTGACCTAAGTTTAGAGAAAGTTTGCTAGTGGGACCCCTGAAACATTCTGAGCTAGCCTAACAGGTGTAAAGCATCACAGAGAACGTAGGTGCTGCTTTCTGGATGAGTCCCTACTTTTTAGTTGTAACTCCAGTCCCTTTCTCTTCCAGTGAGTTGCAGCTGGTGTTGCATGACAGATCAGACTGTGCCTTGCTGTGCAAACCATGGTCCACGGGCCAGCAGTTCCAGTATCACCTAAGAGCTTGTTAATAATTTAGAAGCTCAGAGTAATCCCAGACTGACTGAGTCAGATTCTGCATTGTAACGGGAACCTTGGGTGATCCTTCACCTATTAAAGTTTGAGAAGACTGGTCTGGAAATGCATGGGTCTGCACAGTGTGGAATTGAACTTCTGTTCCTAATTCCATCACTGATTTAGATTTTGGAAAGATCCCTTACTGTTTTTCAAGAATCTCCATTTTTTTCTCCTCCATAAAATAAAAATAGTTTTCATCTTCCTTGGCAAAGCCTTGGGAGCTAGTTGAGGTAGTTTGTACTCAGAAGTGCCTTATGTGGTAGAGGGAGTGGAAGTCCTGTTATTTTATGCGAGAATACTGAGATAGACTCTTGAGAGGAAGGCTAGCAATTGCATTGGAAACATTTGACTGTCAGACAGAATTCATTTCTTGTGCTGCGGAAGACAAGGGAGGCAGAAATGATGGACTTGGCTTCTCTTTCTTTCTTTCTTTCTTTTTTTTTTTTAAGATTTTATTTATTCATTTGACACAGAGAGAGAGATTACAAGTAGGCAGAGAGGCAGGCAGAGAGAGAGGAGAGAGGAGGAAGCGGGCTCCCCGCGGAGCAGAGAGCCCGATTTGGGCCTCGATCCCAGGATCCTGGGATCATGACCTGAGCCGAAGGCAGCGGCTTTAACCCACTGACCCACCCAGGCGCCCTTGCCTTCTCTTTCTAGCGCGAGACAGACCCGTGGTCTTTGTTGGCAATCTTTTTCCTTGCTCCTTCTACAATCTGGTAAAATACGATAAATAACCTGGTGCTTCCTAATATGATATTATAATGTAGAACAATATTTACATAAAAACGTGAAAGGGAGATTTTAAAACATTACTTCATGCAGAAGCTCCATGAAGGCACATGGTTAACACACCAGCACACATGGGTACTACACTCTCTGGAGAGATTGGGAAGACTCTCACCTGTGCTCTGGGGTCAGGTGTAAGTTGAATATTGTTGTGCGATTATACCCTTTGGGTCTTTTGTTGTCCTGTGAATTCTATTTATCATCTTCTTCCCCTTATTATTGGGTGTTCATTTTATTGCCCTGTGAAGACCTAAGCACCAGCCATTAGCAGCAGTAAAAACAATACAAAGCTCCTAGTTGGGTCATGGACACGGTTGGATCACAGGTATGTTTCCCGAGTATTTAACGATATATTGTACGTTTCTCAGGTTAAGACACCAAAAAGCCAATGAGGATATTTTCTTGACTTCTAACATCACCATTTATTATTTTATTGTCCTTATGTTTATGGTCAATTCTGGAATCCCATTATTAGAGGTCAGATGTATGTATAGTCTTTCAGTTTCAGGTTTACCTGGAGAAGGGATGGATAGTTAGAGGCAAGAACACAGCAAGGACATTTGCCTTTCCCCCCATTTCCCCAACAGTTTTAACCTTATCTAGAGGTTAGATAGTTCTCTAGTTTCTAAATGAATTCAAATAGAGAGTGTCTTTGGAACATTATTTGATCATATTTTAAGTGAATTCTGCATTATCTTTCAGTAATCCCAACAGGTCCACTTCATCTGTGTGTTAATTTTAAAATTCCACTATTTCTTAGGGGACTGGAAGATCAAGTTGCACATGCAACACACACACTCACACACATGCACACATGCCACATATACATACCACACACACATCACACATGCATACCATATGCACACACACCACACATATATACCACATGCACACACACACACACACACACACCACATGCACACTACACATGCACTGCATACACCCCATACTACACATAAGACCGTACACACCACCGTACACACCACACACAGAGACACCACATACAAACAGATAAACACACACACACACACACACATCCATATTCTGATGATTAATGCCTCCAAATTTAAGTCAGTGAAAGGAATGTGTATGGGGGAGAAAGATAATTTCTGATATTTTTAATAGCTCCACTTTACATTCTTACCAGCAGTGTACAAGGGTTCCAATTTCTCTATATCTTTGTCTACATTTATTATTGTCTGTCTTTGTAATTTTAGCCATCCTGGTGGGTACAAAGTAGTATCTCATTGTGGTTTTGATTTGTATTTACATAATGACTAATGATGTTGAGCATCTTTTCATGTGCTTATTGAGGGAAAACTCACTTTTGATGTGTGTAAGTCTGAGCCAAAAGGTCTAGTTGTATTCAAATGCAATTTTGAATATCTCCCCCTTTTCGGAGTCTGCTTTGATAGAGGGCAAAGGGGTTTGCTGAACAGTACTTTAAGTTAGTCGTCAAGTTAGTTCAACATCTTTGCCCTCTATTTCATGAAAAGATATCGGAACACCTGTGGTAGCTTTCTGAAAGTAGATGAGGAAAATTTAATTATTGCTTAAAGATTTTTATTCTTATAAGAGTAAACTGTAAAGTAAGTCAAGTTTGCTTGATTTTGAAGCTCTTCTATTAATATTATATGGTTTTCTCTCTCCTTTGGAGAGGCTGCCTTTTTCAGGTCTTCTTAATGCCATACATTTTAGATGGCCCTCTATCAAGCTTGTTCTCAGGATAAGATGTGAAACACATAGACACTAAAAAGTCCATAGTGGAAAAAGAAATCTTGCTCTGCATCTTTCTTAAAATTATTTTTAGGGAATGAAGGAATAAAGGACCAAAGTTCTTAGTGGGATATTAAAGTGATATGGAGAGATGAAGATTTTTCTTTGGGCAACCTGTATCATTTGGGGTCCTTTCAGTTGTCTGTGACTGAAATCAACACTGAGAGTAATTTAACAAAGGCAACATACTGGCTCCCATTAGCTGCAAGGGCTCCAACAGAATCACCAAGATCCATGTTTCAGCTGTATCCTGTAGATTGACTCCATTCTTATGAATTGTGGGGTGATCCCTGGAAGCTTCTAACTCATATCATCACATGTTTAGAAGAAAAGAAAAGAGAGATTGGTTCCCTGATACCCCAGACAAATTCTCAGAACTGAGTCTTCCTGGCCTCAGTTGGCCTGACCTGAGACACATGCTCATCCCTGAATCAATGACTGTGGCCAGCATGGCAGAACTGCCATTAGGTTAGCCTCGTTCACATGGTCCCCTCTGGATCCTGTGTGGTGTCACTTCACTGGAAGCATTTGGGCTGAGGCTCTGGCAAGTTGTGGTTAAGAAGTGGGAATGGAAATATGTAGCAACATGAGGAATGATCATTATTTGCTCAAAGCCACAAAGATCAGATGGGGATTCCTTCTTTGAAAGGGCAGTTCTAGGGAGGATATTAAAAACTCATCAGTGACAATGGTTCTCAAGCTTTAGGTTATGTATTTGTTTGCTAGGGTTTGCTTGTCCCACCACTGTGTTTTTAGAAACAGCTAACTTGTTTCATGGGTTCACAGATGGAGAGAAAATTTGCCATACAATGAATCATTCTCTGAGTCTCACCAATACCACATTTAGATGATATTTGGATTAGATTTTGTATTTAGAATTGATTTTGCAATGGGTTAAGACTCTTGGAGATGTTGGGATGGGGTGAATGCATTTACATGTGAGAAGGATGTGAATTTGGAGGGAGCTAGATTGTGGCCTAGTATGGGTTCAATTGTGTCCTTCCAAAATTCTCATGAAATCCTCATTCTGAAGTACCTTAGAATGTGACCTTATTAGAAATGAGGTAGTTGCAGATGTCATTAGTTAAGAGATGTCAGGAGGGTGAGCCTCTAATCCAATAAAACTGGTATCTTTATAAAAATGGGAAATTTGGACACAGAGACATACACACAAGGAAAACACCCCATGAAGTTTGGAGTTTTGCTGCCACAAGCCAAGGAACTACCAAAATCTAGGAGAGAGGCCTGGAAAAGATCCTTCCCTGGCACCTTCAAAGGGAACACTGCCCTGTCTTAACAAAGTACAATAAACTGAGTGGCTTCGACAACAAAAATTTATTGTCTCACAGTTCTGGAAGTCAGAAGTGTGAGATCGAGGTATCAGTAAGGGCCTTGTGTTAGGATCACAGAATCTAATGTTCTCAACTTGATTTTAACTGGGTTTATTGTTATTGTTTTTTTTATTTTAATAGAGGAAACAAAATTGTCTGAAGATGATGAAATGGAGAAACTCTACAAGTCGTTAGAACAAGCTAGTCTCTCTCCCCTTGGGGACCGTCGACCTTCAACCAAAAAGGAGTTGAGGAAGTCCTTTGTTAAGCGATGTAAGAATCCATCCATAAATGAGAAACTTCACAAAATCCGAACCTTGAATAGCACACTGAAGGTAAAAAAAAAAAAATTCAGATTGTGGATGAATTCTGTGGATGTGGGGCGAGGCTGGTTCTGTAGAGCGAGTCATGCTCACCGGTGTTTTTGTACGGGTCGAGGGGGGGCAGTAAAAGCAAATACAATCATCTGTAGGGTCAGATGACCTTTGGCATCCTTAAAGCACTAGAACATTCACACAGTAGCACCCATTGCACTTACCTACAATAGGCCTTGATTTTTGCATTCACTTTGGTATAGAATTTCAAATGCTAAGCTCCTAGACCCTTTACCTACCACCATAAATGTTCATGAGGGCTTAAGATAGTCAGTTTGTGAGAATTCACATTCGGATGCATTAGAGAGTGACTTTCTTCTCTTACTACATCCAGAAGAAAATCTCTAGATTTCAGGTGGAGCCAAGACTTCATGATTCTCAGCCGTAGGGCTCTGGAGTCAGGAAGCACCATGAAAGATGGGTAATGGGAAAAGTAGATTATAGTAGGCCAGTAGATGTTTTCACAGTGGGAACGGGGGACAGGGTCCTAAACATACGGAGGTTATTTTCAGCGCCTCCTGAACTAAAATGGTTCTTCATAACAAAAGCATCTTGCTTTCACATGTAGATTATAGCATGAAGAGGAGGAGGCCAGGATACTTTGAAAAGCCTTGATAGATTCTGCAGTTTAATTTGATTTGTATATGTCCTTCTGCATCAAGAATTTGAGTCTCTTTCTAGGAACAAATACCAGCAATCAAAGGACAAGACTACAAAGAAATGACTGAGTGCCTCTTGGTCAGATGTCCCTGTTAGTTGGTAGAATAGCTAAGCACCCCAAAAGGCTGCAAAAAAATGAGGCTAAAAGAGAAAAGGCAGAGGAGTATTTTAATTATACAAAGAAAACCCAAATGCAGAGAAATTCTCCAGTGTTTAATGATGAAAGACATCAGTAGCATTCCTTTCAAGGCCAGATATATTATATTCCATAATATGTATGAAGTTGATAAATATGTTTGGTCAGTCAATGTAATATACCCATAATATGTTGGGATTTTACTATCTTATTTGTGATAACCAGTGTAAGTGAATACATTTTTCATGAGACAAATATTTCCTGAATCTCACTATGTGAGGCTCTCTATTCTTGGTCACTGGGAGCACTGAATACACCCCATCAGATAGATGGTGGAAACCGAGAGGAAAACAGAATGCAATGTGTTGAGAGGTATAGCTGATACAAGCTTGGGTGATTTGCTAGCCTGGAGGAGGGACGTGGCTGCCTCTCTGAGGCCATTGGGAACAAAGTCATGGAAGTGCTGGCCCATGAGTAAGAGATGAAGAATATCAGGGTGAGAAGGAAGATTTTTCATGGAGGAGGAACTGGCCTAGACAAATGTATCTCAGGGGAGGATACACTGCAGCCATGTTGGGAGAAACAAGGAACAAGCTAAGGAGAGGTTGGACAGTTTAGACCATTTCTAGAAGGAGAAAGACTATGGTTTAACTTTCCACAGAATAGCAACTCAAAACTCTAGACTGTCACAGGACCATCTCCTGACCTGGCCACTGGGAGGCCAGATTTGTACAAAGAATTTTGGTTCTCTGTGACCTCCTGCTCTCCTTGTGCTATGGCCATGGAATTTATGAATTCAGCAGCTTTTTGATTTTCTCCCCGTGTGTGAGTTATCTATTGTGAAGTAACAAAATACCCCCAAAGTTAGCAACTACAAACAATGAACCCTTGTTAGTTCACCATTTCTGTGGGGCAGGGATCTCTCGATGTGGCTTGACTAGATGCTTCTCCAGGTCTCCCACAGGCTGCAATCCTGGCATCAGTTGGGGACACATTCATTCCCCCAGTGGGGAGTTGTGCTTCCAGGCTCTGTCATGCACTGGTTGGCAGGATTCAGTTCCTTGCAGGTTGTTGGGCTGACATCCTAGTTGTTGTCCAGTGGATATACAATATCTTCTCCAATGGAAGTTGGCTTTCCTCAGAGTGAGTTAGACAGCAACAGTGAGTGAGCAAGATGGATGTGGCCTGTCTCATTAGTGACACCACATTACATTTACAGTGTTCTATGCATTAGGAGCAAGACACTGGGTCAGCCCATGTTCAAGGAGGGGAATTACTTAAGGGTGAGAACGCCAGGAAGCAGGGAGCATCGGGGGCCGTCTTGGGGACTGTCAGCCACACCCGTCTGAAGATCTGCTGTCTCTGTGCGTTCCTGGAATGAAGCCCTTTCCACAGATCCCTTAGACCTCATAAAAGTGTAATGCTGGGACTGGTGAAACATAATCCATATTATGTGGTCCTATGAACCTCATCACAAGGTAGGAAGACACACTGGTGGGGAAATTGGCCTTCTTGGAAAAAATAAAGAGCATGTCAACCTATTCACTGGAGAAAGATAATTTGGTACATGTTTGTTTCTTTGTGTCAAAAAGCTATCAGAATTATTTTAATTATCTATAATTGAATCAAATTTGACCATAATTATCTTTAAAATTCAGAGCAGTCAGGATAGCGGTTGCCTTTGAGAGGGAGGGAAGAGATTCCTGGGAGGGGCCACAGAACAACTTCCGAGGTGCTGGGTAGGGGTCCCCTCTACCCTCAGTGGGATTACACAGATGCATCCATCTCATTGTACTTCATTAAGCACAAAGCTTTTTATATGTGCATTTTTGTCTATTACATTGTGACCTAAATGTTTATTTAAAAAAATACCTCAAAACTGCTGTGTGAATGAGACAACATAGTTTCATGCAGAAACAATGAAACTTTTAACGATAATGTTTTTATTTGTGATAGGCACATTTCATAAATAAAGAAAAACCGTACACTGGGATTGCATTAGTACAAAGTCTCTTTATGGAAATTCTTCTAGGAGGTCGAGCAAACCATCATGTCATACCCTTAATGTAGATCTTTAGGAATTTCTGATAATTTGACGTCCATTGACTTTTGGGTAAGCCTGTCTTTTTTTTTTTTAATGAACAGTTAAGGGTGCCTGGGTGGCTCAGTTGGTTAAGCTCTGCCTTCAGCTCAGGTTATGATGCTGGAGCCCTGGGATCGAGCCCCACATCGGGCTCCCTGCTCGGTTCCTCTTCTGCTCCCCCCGTATGTGCTTCTTCTCACACCCTCTCTCTCCTTCTCTGTCAAGTAGATAGATAAAATCTTTAAAAAATAATAAAATGAAGAATTAATAGATCCAACTGAAACTTGCTCTCAGGGTTATTCTGATCTGTGTCAAAAGAGGAACAAACCCTCCTTTCCCTGGTTTATGTGGTCGAACAGATTTTTAATGCTTAGGTCTTGAGTCAAGTCATGTACTAGTTGGAGTGAAAAAGGAAAGTAGAGCGTTGTCTCTCTCTTGGTGTTTTCTGGAGGCCCTGGCCAGCCTGGCCTACCAGAAAGCGAGGAGAATGTTGTAAATGTAGTTCAAAGCATCTGGTGAGCTGCAGGGGAGAGGCAGGGCCAGTGCACATGCTGCTGACGGGGTGCTTTGCTGGTTAGTCCTGTAGAGCTTTCTAGTGTTTCATTAACTTCCTTCCTTTCTGGTCTTGTCTACAGTTATTTCTTTTGTCCATAAAAGAACTTATATAGACTTGAGCCAAATTGGTCAGAAATTTGCATTGTTTAGGGCTGAAAGCCATATAAGAAGTGTTAACTCAAAGTTGAAGAGCCCTTTTTCCTAAAACCTTTGATCAGATTTAGAGGGGGGCTTAATTCATTTTGCCTTAAGAAAACTGGTTCTTTAAATTTTGTTTATCTGCAAAGATCTTATTTAATTCTTTCTCTCTCTCTCTCAAGCAGATGTCAAAATTTTTTTGTGTGTGGAATAAATTATAGTTTTTAATAATTTTTTAAAGATTATTTATTTGAGAGAGAGAGAGAGTGAGAGAAGGAACACAAGCAGGGGGAGTGGAAGAGGGAGAGGCAGGCTTCCTGCTGTGCAGGTAGCCCAATGTGGGGCTCCATCCCAGGACCCTGGGATCGTGACCTGAGCCGAAGGCAGACACTTAAGTGACTGAGCCACCCAGGCACCCCAGTTTTTAATAGTTCTTTAAAAATATTTTAATTATTTATTTGAGAGAGAGAGCAGAAAGCACAAGGAGGGAGGAGGGAAGAGGGGCAGGAGGGGAGGGAGAAGCAGACTCCCAGCTGAGCAGGAAGTCTGATGCGGGACTCGATCCCAGGACCCTGAGATCATGACCAAAGCTGAAGGCAGACCCTTAACTGACTGAGCTACTCAGGCACCCCTTTAATAATTTTTATTAACTTTTTTATTTTCATTCCAATGTAGTTAACATACAGTGTTACATTAATTTTACCTGTATAATATAGTGATTCAACAATTCCATACATTACTCAGTGCTCATCATGGTAAGTGTGCTCTTTACACCCCAAATGTCAGAATTTCCAAGAACAAAGTAAAACTCCTTAAACAACTTCATATGAATAGCACTATGGTGATATCAAAGGATGAAAGCTTATTTTGGGGGGGAAAGATTATTTGAAGTGCAGATGTGAGAACTCAGAGGGAAGAAAGAAAATTCTCTTGGCCTTGTTTGATTTTCTACGATCTTCTCTAGTTACCCACTTACTTAACCTGCCTTCCCTCTGCTTGTTCTTGTTCTCGGTTAGGCTGCTTGTTGTCATTCTTGGGTTACTTTCCCATTACACGCTTTTTCTTTCCTTCCTGGAATCCAAATATATATTTTAACCTCCATCTATCACCACATTCTTACTCTTTTGATTCAAAATTGTAAATCTTACCACTCAGATTACTATATATATGTACTAAAAAAAAGTAAAATAAGTAGGAAAAGAGAAAAGAAAATGTAATAAAATGCCTCAGGTAAAACATAAATTAAAGCTAATTGGAAAGAACAAATAATACATTTTTTTATGCCAATGTTTGCGATCATCTAAGACCAGATCCCTCATTTGGGTAGAAAAAATGTTACCAGTTCTAGAATCTCAGAACTGTATGCAAACGTAGAGATATAAATACCTATCTATATATTTATATATAAACAAATATAAAATATATAATAAATAATATGTACATAAAATACATATACATATAAACCCTTTTTTGTTTGTTTACTGAAAGGATTTCTTCAAGGCCTTTGAATAGGGTTCATGATACAAAAGAGATTTAAAAACAAATGGATTTGTTACATTGTATTTCATACATTCATATTTTTCAAGATTTTATTTATTTATTTGACACAGAGCACAAGTAGGGGTGGCAACAGGCAGAGGGAGAGATAGAAGCAGACTCCTCCTCGCTGAGCAGGGAGCCCGATGCGGGGCTCCATCTCAGGACTCTGGGGTCATGACCTGAGCTGAAGGCAGAGGCTTAATGACAGAGCCACCCAGGCGACCCAACATATATTCATTTTTTTCCAACAAATATTTAATAAATGTCTAGCATAGCCCTTGGGGATAATAGCAGTGGGCATATCAGGCAAAAACGCCTGCCGTTAAGAAGCTTACATTTAGGTACGAGATGAAACTAACTAAATAAAAACATTTTATAGATGCAAAGTGATGATAGACTTGATAGAGAAGAGAAGGAGGGTGAGGAATGCTGATGGATTGATTTTTAATTAGGATAGGCATGAAAAGGCTCTTTGAAAAGTAGATTTGGAGTAAAATCTGGGAGAAGAAAGCAAGTAAGTCTTGATGTGATTCAAGGCAGAATGTTGCAGAAAGAACAAAGTGCAAGTGCTTTGGGGTGGGAACATGCCTACGAGGCTGAAGGAGGAGCAAGGAGGTTGTGTGGCTGAAGTGGTGCAGGGGACAGCGGCCGGGGGACAGCGGCCATGGGACAGCAGCCGGGGGACGGACAGCGGCCGGGGGACAGCGGCCGGGGGACGGACAGCGGCCGGGGGACAGCGGCAGGGGGTCCGGAGGGTGACCAAGGATGATAACATGTGGCGCCTTATTGCCATTGCTAACACTGTGGCTTCTGCCCAGTGACAAGGAAGCCTTTGGAAGGTTAGGAACAGACGTGTGCCATAGTTGGACATATTTTGAAGGGAGAATTTGGGATTTGCTGGTGGACTGGCCGTGAGAGCAGGATGACTGCCGTGTTTGGCCTGAGCTCCTGGAAGGGTGGAGTGGCCATTAGGTGCTTTGCTAAAGGCCGTGATGGAAACGGGTTTCAGTGTGAGTTGGAAGTTGGGATGGGTGGGGCATGTAGAGAATAATAGGAGCTTAGTTTTTGTTTTTTGTTTTTTAAGATTTTATTTATTTATTTGACAGAGAGAGAGATCACAAGTAGGCAGAGAGGCAGGCAGAGAGAGGAGGAAGCAGGCTCCCTGCTGAGCAGAGGGCCCGACGCGGGCCTCGATCCCAGGACCCTGAGATTGTGACCTGAGCCGAAGGCAGAGGCTTTAACCCACTGAGCCACCCAGGTGCCCCAGGAGCTTAGTTTTGAAGATGTTATTTATTTGTTTATTTAGGAGAGAGAGAGCAAACACCCGCACATGTGGAAGGAGGGGCAGACGGGGGGCAGAGAGAATCTAGAGCGGGCCCTGCACTGAGCAGGGAGCCCCACACAGGGCTGGATCCCATGACCCTGAGATCATGACCTGAGCCAAAACCAAGAGTCGGTCACTTCACTGACAGAACCAACCAGGCACCCCAATAGGAGCTTAGTTTTGGACATGTTATATATGAGATGCCTACTATGTGCCCAGATGGAGCAGCTGAAAAAGAAGTTTAGACAAACAGGTATGAAGTTCAGAGGAGAGAGAAGGTTTGCAAGATAAATTCATGACCCTTAGGATATAGGGAGAATGGGAAACATGAGATGACATAGGATTATCAAGAACACGGTTATACATAGAAGAGAGAAGAGACTAAAGGCTGGGTTCTAGAGCTCTCCAATGTTAAGAGATTGGGCCAGAATAAGGAATCAACAATGGAGATGAAGAATAAGCAGCCATTTTAGGTTGAGAAAAATCAAGAAAATGTGTCCCAGAAATAGCACGATGAAGGGGTTCAAGAAGGAGTAGTCAGTAGTTTTAGATGCTGTTGATAAATACGTTGAAGGTAAATCGTTCTCGGATTTAACAACGTGGAGGTCATTGATGGCCCCAACAAGAGCAGTTCTGGTTGAATCCTGACAGGAGTGGGTCTGTGAGACAGTGCGCACCGTGGTGAGGGGAGGAATACTGGAGACACGGCGAAGAGTGGAGCATTCCCTGGGGCAGAGTTGTGGGGTCGAGAGAGGGCTTCAGAGATGGGGAGGTGACAGCACATGCTATGATCAAATAAAGATGGGAAATTAATGAGTCGCAGGAAAGAGGGGAGAATTACAGGAGTGAATTTCTTGAGTATGCGAGACTGGGTGATAATGCCCAAGTGGAGAGATGGCCTTTGTTGGGAGCCCAGAGATGTCATCCAAAAGAACAGGAAGGGAGGCTGGGATGTCTTGATGTAGGCAGTGGGCAGTAGGAACCTGGGGGAAGTGTTCTTCTGATTGTTTCCATTTCCTCAAAAAAAAAAAAAATTGAGAGCAAGGTCATCTGCGTTAAGGGATCATAGGGCAGGAGGCTTGAGTAGAGAGGAAAAGTTTTGAAATAGTAATTTGGGGATTGGGAGAGAAAAGGAGTGGAAGTATGACTACTGGATAGTAGTAAAAGGCACTTAATGGCAGTGGTCATGAACTTGAACTGCCACCAGTGAGCCCGGTTGTGAATTTTTAGCTACACACATGCTGGCCTAGGGATAGACCGAAAGATGGGCTCAATAACAAACATGTACTGAATGTCTCCCTGGCACTTGGCACTGTGTTAGGTTCAAGGAATACAGGGATGAATAAAATGCTTTCTGTCACCTTCCTTATGAAGCTTTAGAATAGGGGACATGACAGATCCAGGAACATCAAAGTGTAACATGGCAAGTTCTAAGCATTGGAAGGCATGAGAGCATAAAGCTTCTCCGTCTAATTTAGGGGATCAGAGACTTTCTGGAGAACGTGATCCCTGAAGTGAGTATAGATTTATGAGGAACAGTAAAATCCAGTAAAGAAAGATTGGCAAGTGATCCATGTGAAAGCAACTCCAGAAAGTAGAATTCACCAGAAGAAAGATACGGAAGGTCCTCACGTGGTGCAGCATCACGGAGTGTGAACTGACGTTATGTGGCAAAAGCACACCACCACTGTTGAGCAGGAAGTGAGCAGGACCAGCAGGTGGAGCTGAAGGCCCCAGAACCTCGGACCTGAAGGGGAGCCATGATGAGGACTCCGGATTTTAGGTGGACGCCCTGCACTGGCGTGAGGAGGGCTGATTGAAAGTGAGGATTGGAGGCAGGGACACATCAGGTGTGAGCAACTGCACTTCACACCCCGAGTTAGGATGACAGCCCGAGGGATGGAGGAAACAAGGATAGATGTGAAATAAAATTGTCGGGATTGAATGATCTTTTTTGAATGTGGAAAATTTTTTTAGCCCGTTCCTTGACTACAAAACATCCCCCTAACCTGAGCCAGACATTTCAGAAATGTGTGTTACTGGTTATGGAGAACGCAGGGTAAAATAATACGAATAGATTTGTTTGTAGTTCTATTGGCATCATTGGAACACATACTGTTTTGATGAAGGTTAGTAGTCATTTCTTTGAATAAAAAGCCTATATATTTATTCGGTATATATTAATTACATGTGTGTGAGTTATGAAAAAAGAGGACAATGGAGTAAAAATAAATATATATTATCTGATGTCTTAGGGATAGTACTATGTCCCAATTTTACTTAGTGAAGTTTGTGTAGGTCAATGAAATGATGATACAATTAAAAGTTTCAGAAGGAATAAGGCTCACTCTGAGGTAGAAATATTTCCTGAGGTGTGGAATAAGGATTGGTCAGGGAAGAGCCACGGGGAAGTTCCTGTCTATATGTCTAGTCCTTCCAGCAGCCTTTGAATAGGATACTTAACTTCTTTTTGGCCCATAAATGCAAATGGTTGTCCTGCCATATCTCTTGGGCTTGATAAGGGATTTGAATATTAGTGTGTAAAAACACTTTGATAATTTCATGATGAATGTATATGCGTGTTTGTAAAAGGGCTAAAGAGAGTCTATTGAAATTAAGATACTCACTATATCTCCCCCTCTCCCCCGCCTTTTTCTCCCCACTACTGGCTTAGTGTAAAGAACATGACCTGGCCATGATTAACCAGTTGCTGGATGATCCAAAGCTGACAGCCAGGAAATACAGGGAGTGGAAGGTGATGAACACCCTCCTGATCCAGGACATCTATCAGCAGCAGCGGGCCCCCACGTCTGCCCAAGAAGACACCCCCGAGGGACTTGAGGAACCACCTTCCTCTGCCTGCGTTGAAAATTCTATTTGAGAACAAGCCAGCCTCCTCTCCCCTGATTATCGAACCCCAAGCGACTCTTCCAGAGGTTGTAAGAGCTTTCCTTCAAAGGAAGACTGAAACCAGTTCCTCAGGCATTGGCTCCTTCTCTAAAGGTGCAGCTGAGGTGAGGACCCTCTCTGATGGCCGCGGGACTCCTCGTTCCAGTTGGAGTGCTTTCCTCCGAGACTGGAGGGATTGAGTCCAGTTGAACAGGCATCATGTTCCCACTTGGAGCTCTCGGTTATGCTCAACTTTTAAGTGGGAAGTGAGAAGTGTATGTTCCTTGCTTTCAAGAGAACCATGGTGTTCAATGGACAAAGATCACATTTTACCAGGGATAATTATTCATAGAAGTGTTCTGTTTTTCAAAAAAGAAGAATGTATATATTCCCGCTGCTTGGGTAGTTGAATTCTTCAAGTCATTTCTTGGAGGGGAGGAAGGTGTTTTACAGCAGAAACTGGAATGGGACAAATGTGATTTTGTGGAACCCAAATCTCTTGCCTTTGGTCTGGAATGGTGGTGCCTTTTCTACGAGCTGAGAAATACTTCATGGTGATTGGTGTGTGGGAGAGCCCCAGGGGGGGTCATGTTCTATTGAACACCCTCTCAAAGGACAGCTTGACCCAGGGGCGGGGCGGGGAGGATCTGATTAAAGTTTCCTTTCCACAGAACAACTAAAGAAATCTATCTCATTGCGTGTAGAGACCTCTACCCCCTCCTAGCTTTTCTAAACCACTGCAGGAGATAGAAATAAGCCCAGCAAGGAATGTTGGCTGCTTTTGTCCCTGGGAGTGGTGCCTAGACACGGTGTCAACTTATATCCCGTCTCCCCAGGATCGAGATCAACAAGATAATTCTGGTGTCTGAATGGGTTTGATATCTTTCCTCCAAAAAGCCCCCCCAAAACAGAAAAAGAGTTAAAATATGATTGTTTTATTTTTGTATGTTTGTGTCACCTTGTGTCCTATGTGAATAGCTAATCTATAATATGTTTGTTATTTAAGTATATTTATAGAAGGTCAAATTACTAGTGTTTTAAAAGATGGTAAAGTAATTATATGTTTTGCTCAATATATATTCTCCAAGTATATACTTTTTTTGCTTGAGAAAATAAGAATACTGTTGATTCACTGGAGTTATTATGTTGCACTATAATGTCTGAGGAATGCTCAGGATATCTTGTGGGACAAATGTGAGGCATGCATTAATAATTGTTCATTTTCTGGCTTCTCTCTCTCTCTGCCTCTCTTTCTCAACCCAGGGTGCTCAGAATTCTGTCACTCTCTTAACCAGAAAAGGACTTTCACCTTAGGTTATTTCCTCTAGTAAATAAACTTTTTAAGCTTTATGCCATTCATGCCCACAAACCCTAAACCAAATGAAACACAACTAATATAGTCTTTTGTCTAAGGTCTAAGAGAAATTTTGGGATTTGCTGTTAAAGAGAACTCCTTTTATTAGAGAATATGAAAATCTTCCCTTATTAATCACCATGAATATTTTTCATCCTACGAATAACCACAACCCACCAAAAACTCATTTTGCCCTTACCTCAACTAATTGTCAGCCCAACACGGGCGGGCGTGTTTCAGAGAGTCAAGATGTGGCTTGACATTCAAATGGAAATAACCCTCTGAATTTTATTTGCAGACCAAATGGAAAGAGTCCTTGAAGGTTTCCCCAAGCTTAACGCAGAAGTGTTAATACTTTGTAAACAAAAACAACCTTAGTCTTAAGAAGGAAAAACAACAGGAAATGAGTCAGAGTACTGAAAGCTTCTCTGTAAAGTAAGAGGGCCACCTGCTCACAGTGGAACGTGCTGGGGGAGGGACGCAGGTTACACAGAAGCAGGGGCTTGGCCTGCGGTGACTTTACTGTTGGCTGCAGAGAAGGAACCATGTAGGTCCTCCGATGGGACCCTGAAACTTCTGCTTTGAGAGACCAGTGCTTCCATCTCTTTACTCTGAGAGTTATCACTGATTATTTCTGCAATTAGCAGCTGTTAGAAGGTTCATTGTTTAGGATTCACGATGTAAAAGAAATGTCGAGGGAAGAAGTACTAATGGAGGGCCTAATTGTTGGCCAACGTTCTCTGCCACCCTCTTTCCCTTGGCTCGAGATACCAACCTAGAAACTTCAAAACAGTCTTTCTAAATTGAAGTGCTCCAGAAGCTTTTGGCCAGGGCTTGTGAATACATGTCCGTGTTTTGCTCTGGATTCTCATTAAGGCACACATAACTGGCCCATTAGTGTGAGTTCCTTTAGGAGCGCTCAAACTTAAAGGCAAAATGGGGCCATGAGATGATTACTGACTCAAATCTTTCAGTTATTTTTCAAAGTCATCAGTCTAGAAGCTTTGGCTTTGTGAAAGCACTTACTCCACAGAACGTCCCCAAAGGTTCAGACCAAACTGCCCAGTCTTGCACCCCCTCTTCTAGACCAAGTTCACCTGCTTGTCAGTGTTTCCCCTTTGTAAACACTTCCACTCTGCATTACCTTGTGTGAGGAAGTAGGGGGCTGCCTCTGTGAGGTCCCGGGTCAGCTGAGGCCACTGAGAGGACGTCGGGGTGGGGGCAGTAGGAAGTGACAGGCAGAGTGGGTGACACCTTCATTCCACTCAGTTTAGGAATAATCTTGCCCTTTTTCTGGCGCAAAGGATGTTGGGAAAACTGGATTACCTCATTTATTCCTGGAAATTGGGGCATCTCCGAAATGGGATTTTGGGTAGTTTTCTGCTCAGGAAGCAGAGGATCTGAGCATAATCAGGTCCAGCCCTGTGGGACCTGCTGTGGATTAGGATCCAGATGGACTCCTCTTTGGGGTCGCCGGGAGGACCCCTCCTCTCTGTGGTGAGCCTGTGGACCCAGACTAGTGCCTGGTGTCTCCGTGGCTGGCACATTGCAGCACATGCCAAACTAAGTGGTCCCACCCTTGATGGGCATATATACTACTTTTAATAATTCTTGCTTCTTTTAATAATACTTGGTTCTCAGTGTAGCCTCAAAGACCCAGGAAGAATCCTAACATGTACTACTGCAAAGACTCCAGGAAGCCTAAGAAAGATTGTGTTTGCAGTCAGATTTCAATGTGAAACCCAAGCCTTATATTTCTGTAGCACTTTGTCGTTTGCAAATCTGTGTTCAGGCTCTCGCCTTCCCTCCCCAGTGGTCTTTGGGGGATGATGGCGGATTGTCATTCTTCCTCTTTCACCGGGGAGGAAATTCACTCCCCTAACTCCTCTCTCTATCCCTTTATCTTGCACAGTCACTGTTGGACCCCGCCCCCGTGACGTGTGGTGTATGTATGTGTTTTGCACTGGACCGGGCACACCTGTGGGGGCTTTTGTGAAGTCAGCCACTGGAAACCTGAGGGGACCTCTTTTCCTTGAGCACAGTGTCTTCCTCAGGGCTGAAGGGCAACTGTCCCTCCCTCAACCGCTGGCTTCTGGGCTGACTGGATTGTGGTGTGACCTGGTCACTGTTCTTTCTTCTGGAAATTATACTGCTTGTTAGGTGCTGTGAGATCCTTGGATGAAAGAGGTAGTTAAAGAAATGGAATTAATTTATTTTCTTTTAAAAGCATGTCGGGAGACGTCAGAGATGGAGCCTTGGGACTAGGAGTTATGTTCTTCTTCGTCTCCCAATTTCTTCTCCTGCAATTATGTATGGTAGCTTCCTCGGATAGTCTTGAAATGACAAACAATACCACAGAGCTGAAATAGATAAAAAGAAAATACACTTTAAGTCTTTTGAGGAGAGGTGCTAGATGAATTCCAGCCATATTTAAATTCATGGACACGCACGTCTTAAGATACTCTCCTTGAAAAGTAATATTTCGATATACAGCCACACAGAAGATTTAAGTAAGTACTTCAGGTACAGAGGATGCCTATCCAAAACAAGCCAATATAATAAAAATAACCAATAACTTTTGGTTAATTTTAGTATATATCTCTTCTTCGGTCTAATAAAATATGATATTTGAGATTTCTCAGTTTATTTTCCTTCCAGTTTTTTATGTGCTTACCTCACAAGACAAATCAAGTCTTAGAAATGTCAGGTGACCGCCCTGCTAGGGTTTTGTAATGTGTAATTAAGAGAGAAAGCCCCCGAAACTAGATTTTAACAACCCATATGAAATGGGTGAGGGAGGAGGATTAATCCTAACCTTCACAGAAAGCTGCCCCTCTCTGTGAGCAAGTTACTGAACGGCTCCGTGTTTTTCTATGTTGTGAGTAGGGAGCAATTTCCTTGCTTCCTCTGCACATGTTTCCTCTTTCCCATACTACCACAGACCACAGAAAACAGGAAAAAGGATTCTACACTTTAAAAAGCTCTTCCATATCTCTTCTTTTGGACTGAACGGCTCTATATTGATATTTCTTCATGTTGAGTCCAAAGGAGAAGCATGCTCCGTGGAGACATTTAGCATCCCGTAATAAACATCCGGATCTGTAATCCCCGTAGACTTCAGTGTCCTTGCATGATGGGATGTGACTCTTAGCCCTGCATGGTGCTCGGGGCAAGATGACAATGTGGAAATGATCTCTTCAATTTCCTTGTGCGCTCATTCTCCGTCCCCTGTCCTCTTTGAACTGGCAAAAGAGGCATGGCTCATTTCTTCTGCTTTATGCTTTGAAATTGACTTGTAAGATATAAATAAAAGCAAGAGAAAATATATGCAGTAAAATGACATGGAAAAAAAAATGGAAATCTACTCCTGGTGTTCGTTTACTGCCCTGCTGCGTTGCTTCCTCCAAGAACAAACTGAAGGGTTTAATGGCTGGGCTTTCAGCCTCTGCAAAGGTTGTGGTGCCCTCTGGTGGCCATTGTAAGAATAACTGATCTCGACTCGATGTTTTTATTTTTAAACGCAGCATTTAATTATGTTGGGGAATCTTTTTCAGGAATAACTGATTTGCTCTTCTCCAGTGGTCCTCAGCTTATAGGCCTGTTAGTAAAAAGATATATTTTTCCAAAATTGTTGGTCCACAAAATTTGACTTGCACGTTACATACCCCTTATTATTACAAGGCATCCACATATTGTTTAGAGAATTTAAAAAAAATTGCAGGTCACAAAAATTAAGACCTGTAGCACATATGTTATTTAAAATGCATAAGCTGTTTCTGTGTGAAAAGTGAACAAAGAAAATATTGAAATAGCATAATAAATTGCCTTTATTTTGGATCAGTGATGGGAGGAAATTAGCCTGCATTTGAACTTGATTCACAAAACCTTGATTGCTGTCTACACAAACAAATAAGGGGTTATTTTCTCTCTCTCTCTCAGTTATCACTTCACATGTTGAGCCCTACCCTCTTTGTTTCTCCATCTAGCCACTACCCATTATATCTGGGCTCCCATACAGAAGTAGGAAAAATTACCCTATACCAAAGGGATCAGCAAAAGGTATAGGTACAGTGGGTTCCCAATTTCTACAACAACCTTGTATTAGTTTTCTGTTGGTGCTGTAACAAATTACTACAAATTTAGCAGCTTCAAAGAATGTGTTTTCTTACAGTTCTGGAGGTCAGAAATCTGACAATGGCTTTCTTGGGCTAAAATCAAGGTGCTGGCAGGACTACGTTCCTTCTGGAGTCTCCAGAGGAGAATACATTCCCTTCCCTCTCCAGATCACCAGGACACTGTTTTTATGTCAGCTGATTAGCAACCTGAATTCAATCTGCAACCTTAATTCTCCCTTGCCCTTCATTCCCTTTTGTGGCATGTACACAGTTTCCAGGGATTAGGGTGTTCTGCCCGCCGCAAACCTCCATTTCAAATATCCTGTGTCATCCCCCCCGAACTATCAATTTCTCCCAGAAACTCTAGGATTTCCAAGGTTTAACCACAAGCATGAAAGTTCTTTATCAGACTTTGTGACTTGAATTTGTTCTCATCAAAATATGTTCACTGTAGGAAAGGTAATTCCATCTTTCTGAGAAAACGAAGTCTTAGCTTTTAAAAGCACATGCACATAGGTGTAACAGGTACAGTATTTTAATAATCAGATCCGGTTTTAATAATACCTGCATTTAAAGACAGGGCTTTACAAAGTCACTTTCAAGGATCAAGTATCATAAAGCAAAGGATAATTTAGGCTTCATGTTCTTAGGTCTGTGAACTGCCCTGTGCGATATCAGACTGACCCAGGGTGTGGCCAAGTCACAGGATAAAGAGCCTCTTGTGAGTGCGGGTTGATGTTCCAATGTATTGATAAGTATAGAATTTTTAGACAGCTTGGACTTTGTAAATCTGAACATTATATTTATCTTTTCTCTTAAACAAACAAACAAACAAACACATTTGTATTTATAGGTAATTCCATAGTGCTGATTAGTTTTTCTAGTCTCATTTTTTAGGAAGTCATAAATAAACACTCGACCAGCTGAATTCTACACTCAGCTGAATTCTACACTAAGTATGTCTTGGCAGTTCTGTCCAGAGCAGGATGTGTAGGGAAGAGACAAAATTCCTGGGCAAACAGGGAGCCTGGGTGTTTAGCTAGTTATTACCCTAGTGCCACAGGCTATCACTGTAGATGCTGTGGATGCCTGCTGGGAGCCCTTCCCCCGGCTGCAGATTTCATTCCCCAGTTGCTATGAGGTTTTGTAGCTAACAGCATGCCCCATTTCCAGAAAACTGTCCTCAGCTAAGTGAGAGAGGCCAGGAGGTTCTTTTCCCCACCCTAACCGGGGTGGCCATGACCAGTGACTAGTTGAGGCCAGAAGGCGGCAGTTAACAGTTATCAGCAAGGTAGTAAGAATTATTGTAATGGGCGGCAAGGTCAGAGTGGTGGCCTGGGACTGGTGCTGGCCTTAAGGATCTTTGAAGCTAAAGGATCTTTAGCAATCTTTGAAGATAGATTGCTAATAGAAAATAGTTTTCCTAGAGACCAGACATATGGGAAGCCAACGGTAGACAGTACATATATTTTCAAGGGAAATTGGGTACAGGTTCTTATTGTTGACTCCCAGAAACCACCCCCAAATATTATGGCACTGTGTTAGAGCAGGGTAGGAGCATATACAAGTCAAGAGATAAATGGCCCATATCCTTTGGTTTCTGAATGTAAAATCAGAACGGCAATACTTAGTGGCTAGGAGAACGTTCATGTTGGTTCTTTGACCAGTGATAGCTACTGTACTGAGAGAGGCCAAATAAAAGTCCATGAAGTTACCACCTTTAGAAAAGATAGTAAATAAAAACTAATATCACATCCAAGGGGAATGACAGAAATTTGTGCCACCTTAGAAGACTTAACATAACAAGAGTAGTCATCCCAACTCATACCAATTTACCACTTTGACTCCTGACAAAACAAGATGGATCATGAGAAATTATAGTGGATTCTTGCAAACTTAACCACAATATTCCCCAAACTTGTAGCTACTATGTGGGATGCGGTATCTTTCCTAGATCAAGTACAGCCTCAAGTTCATGGACTTTGGCTAGGTAAGTGCATTCTTTTCAATACCCATCATGAAGGAGGATCAGAGGAGTTTTACATTCATATGTGATGGATGACCATACATATTTCTAGTCTTGCCCCAGGTCTATATTAATTCTGCTGCTATATGTCACAATATAGTCAGAAGTTGAAACATTTTCCTCCTTTATCTGACAGTGAACCATTTAAACAGGACACTACATCAGTCCACCATATTGATAACATCATATAATAAACAATGAGAACTTGATAAGCAAGAAGAGGTAAGTGCACTGGAGGGTATTATTAGACACAAGAACTCCAGAGAGCAAGAGATAAACTCTATGGAGATTCAGGGCCTGCCAAATATGTGAAAGGTTTAGGGGTCCAATTGCCTGGGAAAAGCTAGGACAGCTCACTCAAAGTAGAGGACAAGTTACTATATCTTGCCCTTCTACCAGTAAGTAAGAAGAATTATGCTTGGCAGGCCTGTTCCAGTTTCTAAGGACTCAGCAGATCCCACGGTAATAGAGATATATCCAATATACAAAGAAATAAAGTCGAGTTTCACAATCTCCAATTTGAGAGTCACTGGATCAAGCCCATGCCATTTACAACAGACAAAGAGTCACCATTAAAAAAAGAGCACCTGGTATGCTATTCAGCTCTGGTAGATACTAACTATGGTAGAGTGTCTAACCATGGAGTATCAACTAAGTTTTCAGCCAGAACTAAACATTAAGAGATGGGTACGAATAGATGAAAGTAAAAGTGGTGAGAAATGATTCATTGTGAAATGGATGTGGCACATCCAAGACTGGGCTTAAGTAGCTCCAGAGTGTAGAAAATTCCATGAACACCTAAAATTCCATGAAGTGACACCTAAGCCACTTCCCACTATTGCATCCTTACCTCTCATTCATTTCACACATTTGACCTCACGGGAGAGTTCTCTGTCAGGTAGAGGAGGGAAATGCCTGGCACATACGTCATTACTGGGTTGAGTTGATATGTGAATTCAAGCTAGATATGACTGTTACTGCCATACAGCTCCACTTATGGGTGACTCTAAAAGCCACTGGTGAGTGGAAAATCCCTCAGGAGTCTAAGCTTCAGGCAATGTGCACCAGGTCATCCACTTTGTGCGGAGAGAGAAGTGGCCCAAGGGACATCAAGGACAAGGAGGTCTGTGAGCATAATTTGTGAAGATCTGATCTTTACATGAAATGTTAATACCCACCAAAGAGCATCCATTTCCAAAGAAGCACTAAGCAACCAAGTGGACAGCATGAGTCAGCCAATTGATGTCTACTAGCCTCTGTCATTGATCACTGCAGGGCTTGTGCAATGAGCTCATGAACAGAGAGAAACCATGATGACAGAGATGGAGGCTTACCATGGGCCCCAGACCATGCATTTTGTCATCAAGCTGAAAGCTATTTCTTCTGGTGAATATCTAGCCCACTAGTAACAAAAACCAATGGTGAGTCCCAAGAAGGTACCATGCTTTGAGGAAACCAAGCAGATACATGTTGGTAAGTTGGTTAGATTGGACCGCCTCCACTTGGAAAAAGGCAATGTTTCACATTAACTAGGACTGACAAGTTTCCACATATGGATTTGCCTTTCTATAGTTCCTACCAGCCAACACTACCATTCAAGGACTCACAGAATGTCTAATCTATGTATGGGGTCCCACATAACATCACTACTGTGGACTGAATTTTGGTGCCCCTTCACCATGTGTTGATTCTAGTCCCCAATGTGGTGATACCAGGAGGTGGCATCTTTAGGAGGTAATTAAGTCCTCAAGATAGATAGCCCTCATGAGTGGGATTAATGCTCTTCTAAGAAGAGTCCAGAGGGATAACTCCCTCTCTTTCCACTCTGTGATGATCAAACCAGAATTTAGGAGTCTGCCACTAGGAAGAGGGCTCTTACCTGAACCATGCTCAATCTCTGAGCTCTAACTTTCAGCATCCAGAACTGTGGGGAATTTCTGTCGTTCACATGCCTCCCAGTTTATGGCCTTTTGTTATAAACCAATTTTGGCAGCATATATATTTACAGTTTTTATATCCTCTTGATGGATTGACCATTATCATTATATACTTATCATTATATACTGACCTTTGTCTCTTTTGACAGTTTTTAACTTACGGTCTATGTTGTCTGATATAAGTATAGCTACCCATGCTTTCTTTTGGTTACAATTTGCGTGGAATATCTTTTTTCATCCCTTCACCTCCAACTATGTAGCTAAAGCTATATCCTTTTAAAAAAAAAAAAGATTTTATTTATTTATTTATTTGACAGAGAGATCACAAGTTGGCAGAGAGGCAGGCAGAGAGAGGAGGAAGCAGACTCCCTGCCAAGCAGGGAGCCCAATACGGGGCTTGATCCCAGGACCCTGAGATCATGACCTGAGCCAAAAGCAGAGGCTTTAACCCACTGAGCCACCCAGGTGCCCGCTAAATCTATATCCTTAATGCCAAAGTGAGTGTCTTGTAGGTATCATAAATTTGGATCCCATTTTCCCCCCACTAGCTACTCTGTCTTTAGACTGGACAATTTAATCCATTTATATGTATAGTAATGATAGATAAGCAAATTGGGGAATATTCTCTTCTATTTTCTGGAAGAGATTGTGTAGAGTTGTTAATTATTCCTTACAAGTTTGGTAGAATTCTGTAGTGAAACTATCTGGGCTTGGAGATATCTTTTCTTGGGAATTTTTAAATAACAAATTATATTTCCTTAGTACAGGCATACAAATTATTTCATGCTGGAGAAGTTGTGATAGTTTATGATGTTTAAGGATTTGGTCCATTTCATCTATGTCTGCAAATTTGTTTTGAGTTGCTTATGATATCTCCTTACTATCTTTTGTTGTCTGCAGAGTCTGTACTGATAACTCCTGTTTTATTCCTGATATTGATAATTTATATCATCTCTTTTTTTCTTTGTTAGTCTTGCTAGACATTTGTCAATTTTATAGATCTTTTCATAGATATCTTTTAATTTTATTAACTTTATTGTTTTTCTACTTTCAATATTAATTGTATTTTATTGGAAAAGTAGGAAAAAGTACGTTTATTCAACTTTCCTAGAAATGGAAACAACTGATGAATGCTTACTAGTACGTCATCAGGCCCTCCCGGACTCAAGTGCAATTCACTTACCTCTTCAAAAGATGCACTGCCTTTTCCAGTGGTTTATAGAAGTGAAGACAGTTTTT
>LNAC01000331.1:1291013-1377988 GCA_002007465.1 Ailurus styani
CATCAGGCTTACATCTTTCACAGCATTCACCAAAGCACAAACCCTCCCCAATGTCCATAACCCATCCACCCTATCCCTACCCTCCCACCCCCCAGTAACCCTCAGTTTGTTTTGTGAGATTAGGAGTCTCTTATGGTTTGTCTCCTTCCCCATCCCATCTTGTTTCATTATTTTTCCCTCCCTACCCCCCACGACCCCCCACCCTGCCCCTCAAGTTCCTCATATCAGAGAGATCATATGATAATTGTCTTTCTCTGATATGGGCAGAGTAAGTTTAGGGAATCTGAAACTACTATCTAACTGAACAGAACTTAAAGAGACATGAAAAAGAACTAGTCCACAATTGGGGTTGAGATAAGGTCACACCTAGTTGATGGATTGCGGGACCACCAGATGAGACTGAACTAAAGAGCAAAATGAGTAACAGGGTCTGTGGACTGTAAAAATAGAAGTTTGGCAGAGAGGGTCAAAGGTTGGAGGGGCAGACTGCTTTCTGAAACTATTATTACACTGATACCAAAACCAGGTAAAGTCAGGAGAAAAAAAACAGACCAATGTCCCTCATAAATATAGAACTGAAAATTCTTAAAATAATAAAGTTCAGCACTATATTAAAAAAAAAACGTGTGCCATGACCAAGTGGAGTTTATTCTAGGGATGCAAGGTTAATTCAATATTTAAAATCAGTCAACAAATCTACCATATCAACAAGCTAAAGAAGAAGAATCACATGATTATGTAATTGATATAGCATAACTTGATAAAGCATATCTACCGAAAACCTATAGCTAACATTATACTTAACGGTGAACCACCCAATCCTTTTCCTCCAAGATTGGGAAAAAGACAAAGATGTTTACTCTCACCACTCTTATTCATCACAATGCTGAAAGTTCTAGCCCGTGCAATAAGACAAGAGAATGAAATAAAAAGTCATACAGATCACAAAGGGAAAAAAGAATACAACTTCTCCTGTTTGCAGATGCTACAATTGTCTATGTTGAAAGTCCCAAGAAATATTAAAAAAAAAAAAAAGCCAAAAAAGCAAACAGAAGCCTCTTGGAACTAATAAGCAAAATCACAGGACTTAGAGTAAATGGACACACACACAAAATCAGTTGTATTTCCATGTACGTACAATGGACACATGGATACTAAAATTAAAAATAGAATACCACCTATAATCATTCAAAAAAAATGAAATACTCAGGTCTTAATCTGGCAAAAATGTATGGGACTTATATGGTATAAACTATAAAACATTGAAGCAAGAAATGGAAGAAATCTAAATAAATGGAGAGACATACCTTGTTCACAAGTTAGAAGTCTCAACACAGTAAAGATGCCAAACTAACAAACAAATTTAATGATATTCCTATCGAAGTCCGAGCAAGGGAAGAGACGTCAACAAGACAGTGGAAAAGGAGGTTCCAGCACTGGTCCCCTCAAAGAAACATCAATTTGGGCAACTATCCCCACTTGAAAATATCTTTGCGAGAGATAAGGAATCCAGGTGAGAAATTATAGAACATGGCTGTAGCACAGAAATAGACCAATACTAGATACTGTAGAAAGTAAGAATGAATAAATGACCTATGCGTGGTCCCAGATTCCAGGTTCAGCGTGAGGGAGGGTTAGGCTATTTGCATTTCTCTGCAATTCAAGTGCCCAAGCGCACGGGGAAAGAGGAATCCATAGCAGTACAGTTGCCACAGGTCTGCATGGGAACTTGGTCACAAGAGGCACAAGACAAGCAGCAATGGAGGCTTGTAGACTGGGAATGCTTTGTTGTGCTGCAGCCTGGGGCATGGACCTTCAGACAAGAGGGTTGGAATTCTAGCCCTGCCTGCAGTTCTGTGTGCCAGGGCTGCCAAGAATTCCATCATCCCACCCTCATCAAAACTTCTAAGCGAATAAATAGAGAAAGAATTAATGGAAAGGACTGGACTTCCAGCCATGATGGTCTGGGGCATATAGGCTGAGGCTTAGGGGTAGGGCTGACCATCAGAATATTTATACTTACTAGCTGGTGAAGGCTGGGACAAAAATGGTAACTTCTGACACTAATACACATTGCCTACGTATTGTGTGTAAGGCAGTGGGCTTTATAGACATGATCTCTTTTATGTGAGGTAGGTTTATCCTTTTGATAAATGAGGAAACTACACTATAGCTCAGAGTGGTAAATGCTTTGCCCAAAATTGTGTATCCAGTAAAAGCTGGTAGTGGATTAGATTCCATTCCAGTTTGGCTTTGGCTCTATTACTGAGGCTCTGGGACTATGCATGGGTAGTTTGTATGTTCTTGCTCCCACAGTGTCTAGGACTGGCTTATAACTGGAATGTGGCAAATAATGATTGATTTGACCACATTATAAGAGCATCTGAGCTGTTAGGGTGGGAAAACGTGGAAGCAGTGCACAGGAAGTTTGCAAAAAGGGTGGGCTCTCTCAGAAGATAATCAATGGAGTGGTGAGCATAGAGATGGTGTCCCCTGTGGATTGAGTTATTAAATCTACGTTTAATAGTCTCTCAGAGCTTTCTGGGGCTGCATCTGACTCTTGGGAGGCACATCTATAAGCAGGTTTTCATCAATAAATTGCTGAACTTTATATTATTTTAAGGTTGATGATGCAATAAATCATAGGTCTGGGAAGGAGAGAGAGCGAGCTTGAAAGTTGGAGTTCTGAATATCTTACTTCCTCTTGGGAGGATAAAAGCTGTGGTTCTTTTGTTGTGATAATGACGGACTGTCAGTGCTTGTGCCTGAATCCTGCTTGCTGAATAAATGTCGGTAATTGCTAATTGCTTTGAGAAGAAAACTGATTCATCCGGAGAATGACTTGCATATCAGTGTTTCAGGCCCCAGTCAGCACAGAGGGAATGCAAACAGGGGTATGTGTCACTACTGGAGCCTGCACACGTGGTTGCTCATCTTCCTATGGAGTGAGCTGATTCAAGTGTAAGATACTACTGTGGGGAAATTTAAAATGTGAGCAGTGGGATCCCATGCTCCTTGTTTCTGGCCATTTTGGTCTGCAGATAATGTCTTTCCTTTCACACACAGTGGAGAAAATGAAGATCATTTGATTACATTTCTAGCAAGCCAGATGATAGGGGCTGATACGAGTGGCCACTCACTCACACTTGCCTTCACTCTTCCTTTCCTTAAGGACAATTTTATATTAAAAAGGGTGTCCCAGTGATCCCCATGTCTGGGACTCTTTCTGACACGCCAGTGACCAGACCGAAGGGAGTGATCACGGTCAGGGTGAATGGAAACATGGGGCCACTCAAAGGGCACTACTGTTGATTGCTGTCTCTTCCACTGCGATTGTTTAACTATGTGTATTTTCTGGCTTGTGGTTTGGTGCAGGTTGAAAGAACCCTTAAAAACAAGAGATCGTAAGGGGAGAACTCAAGGAGTTTGAGATGCACCATAAAGGGGAACCATGCTTAAGTCCCCAGAGGGCTGCTCCTGACCTTCCCAACATGTGGTGCACACCTGATCATCTTCCCACCTTTTCTGCTGGATTCTGACACTTGTCGGCATAAAATGAGCAGACCTTTTAGAATCTCTAAAAGCAAGAAAGAGAGTTTTATTCAAGCCCAAGTGAGGACAGCTGTCCAGAAAACATGCTCTTTACAGGGAAGAAGGTGCTCTGGAGAATGAACAGTATTTACAGGGTTATATACTTTTTCCATCTTGTAAAAGCTCAAAAGATTATGGATTATAGATTAGCATATAAGCAGGAATCACGAGTTTCATCGCAAAGGAATGCAGGGGTAGGAGCATTGATTGTATCTCAAGGACAAGGTGGTTTTTCTTTTAGGCGAGTCATTCCAAAACAGATGTACAATGCATGCGTGGTAGGCTCTAATCAGCTTTTGGTTTGAAGAAAGTTTATATGCAGTCATGTTGACTTAGAAATCTAAACTGACTTCCTTTGTTAACCAGGCCTTTGGAGAATTTTTCTCTCATCATACGTACTGTACAGGTGAAGGCTCATCAATCCCAGGACAACCACCTTGATACCCACAGTGAACAAAGCTTCGTCAGGATGCAGGTATGGATCTGACCTGCAGAAATGGTTCAAGTCTCAGTTGGCCACCAGACTGCTCTGAAAGCCCCGTGACCACACAGGAAATTGGTGGGAAACAAAGGACTCTGAGATCTTCCCTTCTCAACATGGAATCTAATTTAAAGGGACAGTTCCTGTCATCTATTTTTGATAAGTGGGCTAACTACGATTCCCATTTCCTCTTCTCGAATAACGTTTTTCTTTGACTCTCGTCCTAAAAATGCATACGAAGTTTTAAATAAGCTGCTCAGTCAGCCAGTTTCTGGAAGAGAACTGTCTGTACTTTGGTAGGACTGTCTGATTGCTCCTGCAGTCTGGATCAGAAGTTGGAATGAAAGGAGTCTGAGTCATGGATGAAGATCTTTTAACAAGCTGCTGTTCTGTGTGTGTCTTATTGTACACTGTGCGGTTTCTGTGTGTTTTTGTCCAGCACTTTTAGTGATGAGTGCGCTCTCTGCCTCTGTTTGGGAGGTAGAGGAAGGGGGGGGTGAGAATGCGGGGGTAGGTGGTCATTTGGGCACGACTCCAGTACAGAGCCATTGTATCTCTCCTCATCACTTTGATATCCCAGAGAGCTACACGTCCTTCCTATAGACATGAACTGGCTCAAAGAGGGTGACACTCTCCCGATTCTCAAAGCAAGGCTTGGACTCAATGTCGCTGCATTGGAAAGGAGCACATTGCTAGCTGTGTTTACTCTAACACGTGGGAAGGCCTCTCCCCACCCCGACTCTAAGCATGAATCAACTTCTCTGCTTTGAGGGTCTAGGGGGAATCACCCACTGAGCAGAACCTGGGTATAAACATAAATCTACTTTTAAGGCCGGTATCTGGGAATTTAGGTGGTTGGAGTTGGGCATGGAGGTTGCTTCCTAGGGGCCTTTCAAAAATACAAATCTAATCATCTGACTTTCCTGCCTAAAGATCTCTGACGGCTCCCCACTGTCCACTGAATAAAGTATACATTCCTTAACTAACTTGCAAAGTGCTTTAAAACTTGATTTCAGCCAAACTTAAAGCGGCTTCATTGTTCAGCTCTCAAACCCTGTGCCCCAGGCACGGGTCCTTCTCAGCAGGCAATACTTTGTATTAATCAAAATCTCTTTGGCATTTTCTGTAGAAATCAACAAGCTGATTCTAAAACCTAAATGGAAAAGTCAAGGGCCAAGAATAGCAAAGTCAATCTTGAGGGCAAAGAACAAAGTTAGAGGCCTTATGCTATTAGTCAAGACTCCTTGTAAAATTTTTGTATCTAAAACATTGTCAATAGACCAACAGAGTGGATTAAAGAGAAACAGACCCAGATATATACAGTTACCTGAGTTATAGTACAGGTGTACTATAATGCAGAGGGGATCCTGTCTTTTCAATAAATGGTCTGTTACTTGAATGTCCATATGGAAAAGTCTTCTTAATTTCATACGCATAAATAATTGCATATTATGAAGGGATTATGGACTGCAAAGGGACAAGATTCTAGAGAAAAACATAGGAGAGTATCGTCTTCATTTTGTAGTCAGCAAAGATGTCTCAAACAGGATGTAAAAACCACTACCATTGATAAACTAGAGTGTATTACAGTCTAGAACTTTCGTTCATCCAAATATGCCCATGAAAGAATAAAAGGTCAAGACACAGAGTGGGAAAAGTCACTTTCATGAATATATCCAATAAAAAACTTGTATCTACAGAATGTAAAGAACTACAAGTTGACAGAAAATGACATACAACCCAATAAGGAATAGGCGAAAACACTTATACAGGCATTTCAAACAAGAGAACTTGCAGATGTCAATGAGGATATGATAAGATGCTCAACATAATTATTATCAAAGAAGTACAACCTAAACCCCTAATAAAATATTATTGTATACCACCAACATGGGTAAAATCATTAGAAAATGACAACATGAACTATTAACAAGGATGTATAGTGCTGAAAGTCCCTCACACACTGCTGGGGGAGGGTAATTTAATGAAGTCAATTCAGAGAATCATTTGGTGTTATTTACTAAGCAATTTCATCTTCAGGTATGTAGCCAAAAGAAATTGATATATAGGTGCTCCAGAAAACATACACATATAAGCGTTGTTTATGACAGCCTAAGGCTAGAAATTACCCAACTGTCCATTAATAGAATGGATGAATAAATTCTGGTATGTTCACGTGAAGTATGAAGATTCACATGAAGGAATCAGACTTTAATAGTTAGGTGCTAGAGCACCATTCAGAGGTTTTGAGCAAAAGAAAAAAGCTGTGCTTCAGGAAGTTCGTCTGGTAATGCTAGGCAGAGAAGACATTCACATGTATTGGGATTTGGACTTACGTTTTTCTTTTCAAAAGGCTCACATTTATATCTTTTTAAAATATGTAATCTGCAGTTATCTGATATTTATTTATTTATTTACTTATTTATACACGTAACTACCTAACAGTGAGAAACACGAGAGGTCACTTTTTTTTTTTTAAAAAAAGATTTTATTTATTTATTTGTCAGAGAGACAGAGAGCACAAGTCGAGGAGAGGCAGGCGGAGGGAGAAGCAGGCTTCCATGGAGGGAGTCTGATGTGGGATTCCAGGACTCCAGGGATCATGACCTGAGCCAAAGGCAGATGTCTGACCAACTGAGCCACCCAGGCATCCCTATCCAATATTATTTTTAAAAAGTTTTTTCTTACCGTAAAGTGTTTTCATATGGAGACAGCTTCTCTATTCAAAAAACCATACCCAACAACTTAAAGTATCCTCTAAAATTTACCCTAATGAATTTCTTGTTTCTTGCAATGTATTTCACTGCTTAAGATATCAAATTCATTTTTGAAAAATAGACTAGAAGTGAAGGTACCTACATTTATTTTCAACAATGGACTTTATTGCAGAGGATATTTTTCTTTATACAGTTGGATTAGCAATTCTAGTTAAAGGAGTCATGGTTGTTAACATTTAGGGACACTTTAGTTTTAAAAATACAAATGAAGAGAAAAAGCACTTATTGCAATCATTTTAAAGTACTTATTCAATATAGAGAACCAGAAAAACTACCAAAAAAACTGCTAGAATCGATAAATGATGTCACAGGATATAAAATCAATGTACAGAAATCTGTTGCATTTCTATACAGCGATAATGAATCAATAGAAAGAGAAATTAGGAAAATAATCCCATTTACAATTGCATGAAAAATACCAAGATATCTAGGAATAAACTTAGCCAAAGATGTGAAAGACCTGTACTCTGAAAACTATAAAACACTGATGAAAGAAACTGAAGATGACACAAACAAGTGGAAAGACATTCCATGTTCATGGATTGGAAAAACAAATATTGTTAAAGCCTATACTACCCAAGCACTGTACAGATTTAATACAATCCTCATCAAAATACCAAAAGCATTTTTCACAGAGCTAGAAAAAACAATCCTGATATTTGTATGGGACCACAAAAACCTGTGAATAGCCAAAGCAACGTCAAAAAAGAAAAGCAAGGCTGGATGCATCACAATTCTGGACTTCAAGTTATATTACAAAACTGTAGGGATCAAGATGGTATGGTACTGGCACAAAAATAGACATATAGATCAATAGAACAGAATAGAAAACCCAGAAATGAATCAACAAATATATGGTCAATTAATCTTTGATAAAAATAAACTATTGGGACTTCATCAAGATAAAAAGTTTCTGCACAGTGAAGGAAACAATCAGCAAAACTAAAAGGCAACCTTCAGAATGGGAGAAGATTATTTGCAAATGATATATCTGATAAAGGGTTAGCATACAAAATTCATAAAGAACTGATCAAACTTAACACCCCCAAAACAAATAATCCAGTTAAGAAATGGGCAGAAGACATAAATAGACATTTTTCCAAAGATGGCATATAGATGGCTAACAGACACATGAAAAGACGCTCAACATCACTCATCATCAGGGAAATACAAATCAAATCTCCAATGAGATAGCACCTCACACCTGTCAGAATGGCTATAATCAACATCACAAGAAACAACAAGTGTTGGTAGGGATGCGGAGAAAGGGGAACCCTCTTGCACTGTTGGTGAGAATGTAAATTGGTGCAGTCACTGTGGAAAATAGTATGGAATTTTCTCAAAAAGTTAAAAACAGGACTACACTACAACCCAGCAATTGCACTAGTAGGTATTTACCCAAAGAATACAAATATACTAATTCAACGGGATACATGCACCTCAATGTTTATAGTGGCATTATCCACAGTAGTCAAGATATGGAGAGAACCCAAATGGCTGTAGACTGATGAACGAATAAAGAGGAAGTGGTACACACGTGAGCACACACATACACACACACACATGCTGGATTTTTTTTTTTAAATTTTAAAATCTTTTTGTATTGTAGTGAACACAAGGATGTGAAAAATGCATTGTCACTCAGTTATGTAGGCATCTAGGTGAGCAATAATTGATCAACCCCCCTGAAAGTGTGACTGGAGACAACAAAGCATATAAAAAGAAATGCTATAGGGGCGCCTGGGTGGCTCAGTGGGTTAAAGCCTCTGCCTTCGGCTCAGGTCATGATCTCAGGGTCCTGGGATCGAGCTCTGTGTCGTCGGGCTGCCTACTGAGCAGGGAGCCTGCTTCCTCCTCTCTCTCTGCCTGCCTCTCTGCCTACTTCTAATTTCACTCTATCAAATAAATAAATAAAATCTTAAAAAAAAAAGAAATGCTATCGTTCTAAAAAAGTTTAAATATACACATATATATTTATATTTGTACATATATATTTCAGAATTCAAGCAAACACAATGGTATATTATTCAGCTATAAAAAGGAATGAAATCTTGCCGTTTGCAATGACATGGATGGAGCTAGAGAGTTTTATGCTAAGTGAAATAAGTCAGAGAAAGACAAATATCATATGATTTCACTTACATGTGGAATTTAAGAAACAAACAAACAAAAAAACAAGCAAAGGGAAAAAACAAAACAGAGAGGAAGGAAAACCAAGAAACAGACTCTGGACTACAGAGAACAAACTGTTGGTTACTAGAGGGGAGGTGGTTGGGGGTTGGGTGAAATAGGTAGAGGGGATTAAGGAAGGCATTTGCTGTGATAAGCATGGGGTGTTGTACGGAAGTGTTGAATCACTATATTGTACACCTGAAACTAATATTACACTGTACGTTAACCAACTGGAATTTCAATAAAAACTTCAAAAAAAAAATAAAGTACTTATGCAAGTCATCTGTTAGTCAATTCTTGGGCTCCTTATCTACAGTAACATTCACTTGGAGACTATTCTTTTTAAATAGGTAAGTTATATGCAAATGAGAAAGACAAGAGGAAAAATCTATGTATCTCTATCAGATTTTCTTTATTAGTCATATATATAACTGTACATCACATGCAAGAAAATCACAATATAGCCCCAAACGGTTATGTATTCTGGCACAACAAGAGTAATACAGTCAAAAGTTTATATTTTTACATACAACTATCTTCAGCAGTTAAATAGGAATAATTCAGTAAAAATAATTTACCGACGTGCTCACTGTGCGACGTACGAGTCGACATTCTGACCTGCACATGAGACCACTGTGATCTGGCAGCTCGTTCTTTCGAAAGCTAAAGCTGACCATTTTCTCCTACCTGCAAATGTGTACAAAATGCAAAATGATAGCTTTGTCTTTACTGCACGTGAAAATGTTCATTTTTCTACAATTAAAAAGACATTATGTTGGGACCAACACACTCATTAAAACCAAAAAACAAACAAAAAACTGAAGAAAGACTACCAGACCACCAACGTGAAAACAACACTGTGTATTTTTAAACATTCTTCTTCGGTGTTACCACAGTCAACAATATACAGTTGATCCTTGGACAAGGTGGGATTGGGGGAGAATTAGTACCCTGACCACACGGCTTAAAATCTGCTTAAAACTTTTGAATCCCCAAAAGCTTAAATACGAATTGCCTAATGTTGACTGAAAGCCAGCATAAACAGTCAATTAACACATATTTTGTATGTTACACCTATTATGTACAGTATTCTTACAATAAAGGAAGCCAGAGAAAAGAAAATGTTATTAGAGAATCATAAGGAAGAGAAAATACATTTACAGGACTATACTGCATTTGTAAAACAAAACAAAACAAAACCCATTTATAAGTGGACCCGTGCAGTTCACATCTATGTTGTTCAAGGGTAAACTGTACTCATTTGTGTCTGTTTTCCTGGCAGGGCCATCTAGGTGAAATACACTACCTAGGTAAATCTGTTTTACCTATGGTGGGAAGGGCAGATATGGGGAAATTCTTAAAAATAACAGGAAGCATGTTGTGCTCATTGTTAAATCTATGGACTTCATACTGTTTTCTAACGATGTGGTTATGTTTTCATTTACTTGGCTAGAAAATCTGTAGAACATGAACAATTCTAGACTTTTCTTTCTATGCTACCGGTTGGCATGTGTATAATCAGCTCTTTGGGTATTTGCTGCATAGAAACGGAAACCATATGTAGAAAGGCAGATCTGTTTCTCACCCTCCATCTCCGACACGTTCAAGAAAAAGGATCGATTCTGCTCTTCTCTCAGACCCCTGAATGGGAGCCACAAGAACAAAATCAATGCGTGGAGAGTTGATTGCTCACATTAGATTTGACTTCAAACTATGGAAAAAGAAAACAATTATTCTGCCGCCGTTTCTATTGCTACGGAAGAAGTAGTTTGTGGATAGTGTGGGCATGAGTCTGTATAAAATATTTGTGCTAAATCAACCACAGAGAATCTCATTTAATAAAACATTTAAAAAAAATATTTTGATTTTTCCCATGGAAACATGGGTATCTTTTTACTAAGCGTTTTTAGTTGCCTGAATTTCCAATATAACTGAAATCATGCGGCACACCTTCCCCTTTCTAATGCAAATTATCTTCGGAAAACAAAAATGTGTCATTAATGTTACAAAAAATTTAATGACAAGCGACAGAGCACCTAATGCTTAGATTCACACTGAAAAATAAACAAACCATGTCTATTTGTTATATTTGATAGAACAAATTTTTAAATTTCTTTTTTTTAAAGTTCCACTTGCAATTTCTTTTTCATTTAACAGAATAAAATAAAGCAACAAGATCACTTGTTTTAAGTTTCCGGAATTATTATTAAGTAGATGAGAAATTCAGAAAATGTATTGCCGAGAGAAGGATATGTTATTGGAAACTGGCATTCCTTTTTAAGATTCCCATTAAGTTAATGGGAATTTATATTTCTATATTCACATAGTAGAAATTGTTATGGTGGGAGTATAAAATAACAAATTGTAGCTTTGACTTTTATGGATTCAGGATTTATGACCATTCAAACTTTTCAGTGAAATTAATGGTTCGGATGGAGATAAAAGCATAATTTGAAGTTCAAATTAAGATTTAAATAGAGAATGTATAGTTTAAAGCATTTTCTATTTTATTTCCAGAGTATAAATGTAAAAAAGCTTGCAAGTAATTTATTGATTCAGGACCTTTCAAATAAGGAGCTAAGTCCTTCATAAATTTTATTTTATTAATTGCTTTCTATTTTGATTACAATTACCATATAATTTCCAAGGCTCTATTTTGCTACGTGTGTCCATGATAGTTATTTTCAAATATACCATAGAACGCAAAGTACCTGATTGATATCAGAAACATCAACCAAACCAGACATCTCAAGAATCATAGAGTTCTCTGACCTTCAAGAGGCTGCAGAGTTTGGAAGGTCACATGTTTGTCAGGCCATGAACTAAATAAATATATTTGAGAATATGTATAGAACTTTTTTCAAATGAATATAGATGTTCTTATAAAATAAAATACACACCTAAAAGTCTTATTGACATTTTAGTTTTTCCATTATGGATTTTCACAAACAATGAGCTCTCAAACTCAATTTTTTTTGTAGGAGTCTCCAATATCATAAAATGTTGACAAGAGCTTCTTAGACTTCCAAATACTACAAAATACAGTTAGAGGTCAAAGCTATTCTTTTTTTTAACATAACAGAGTCAAAATGACTTAGTTTATAGATCCAATCTAATATTAATTTCCTACTATTTACAAAGACATCTGTGCACACTGCAAAACCAGAGCCAGAGAGACTTCCAGTTTTCACATTCATGCCAAAGCAGCAAGGCTTGTTTGTACATGGCAGTTACCGTGTGCAGTGCGTTCTCTCCTCTAGCTCAGCTCTGCATGAAGTACAGGGTGGCTTTTTCCCCATGGTGTTTTTAAGTGCTCGGTGTCCAGCTTTCTCTAAGTGAGAAACAACGAGCACGATCACTTCTATGGTCTTTAGGATCAGTAGGAAAACAGACCAAATTGATCTGCCAATTTCCTACTGGAAGCTTCAGCCTTGTTATGAGAAAATGATACTTTAAAAGAGATGCTCATATTTTTATGTGCATATCCGTGCTTATGGGCCAAGCTACATTCAATGGACGATCCCTGTTTTTCGATTTGACTGGAATTATATAGTGGTTAACATGACTTACAATAAATGGATCCCCAGCCATTGTTAGAAATTGTATTATACATTTGGTTTATGCATTTCGTTATGATAAGATTTGGTTCATTCTTAGAAAAGGAAGGATTTCATAATAAAGGTGAAAAAGAAATTGTGTCATCAACATTAACTCCACCTCCCATCCCCAGTGAATGGATGAAATTTATTATAACAAAAAAATCATGGGGCAGTTTTTGATGCAAACACAGGTTGTTATTTTTCCCCCAGTCCATGTAGAAGTGATGTGATTGAGTCATAGGCAGCAAGGGGATCCTAAGAACTAATTGCCAGGTTCTATGATTTGCATTTATTGAGTTTATAAATCTTGAAAATAACCTGATGCTGTTTGGACCTAATTTATACAGATGTAGTAGATTACATGGAAAGTACCTAACTGGGTAGGAGGCCTATTGGTTTTTCTCCATTCTCTTGAGAAATAAGGGCCATGAATTTCCATAAGGCAAATGAGTTTTGAGTTAATACAGCAATGATCAGTAGCAGCTTCCCACTGAGTCAGAGCGATGGGTGAGCCTGGGGGCAGATGGGAACAAATTGTCTCACAGCCAAAGAGAGTAACAGGAAGGCCTTGTTATTTTTCTGTTTTTTGAATGGACTCCTGCAGAGGCGAGAGCAGGCAATGGGAAGCAGGTTTACCACCTGCAGAGATGCAGGGAAAAAATCAGCTGATAAGTTTCTTGTGCTAGTCAGGGTATTTGAGATTGAATTTTGACTGGTTCTAAAGTCAAAATGGTATAGAGAAGAGGGAAAGTTATTTGGTGAAGGCCCAGCATGATGTCAAGCCATGGGCAAATATATGTCTCAATTTTCCATTTTACTCTGGCAGTGATGACCTCCTACACTGGCCATTACAAAGGGAAATTCACCGAGTAGAGAAAATTGAGGAACATGTATGTATATGATGACAAATATCCCAGGGTGAAGTCAAAATTTTTGAACAGCAACAAAAAATAAACCAACAACAACAATAGTGAATCCCTAAGCCGACCAACTAACCAGGCAACCAAGAAACAAAAAAACCCTCCAAGAGTTGGCAAATAATGAATAGGCATTCTGAAACATCTGACTGACCATTTTATCCTAATTTACTTTATAAATGGGAACTCTTTTCTTTTGAAAGTCTCTGGTAGTCAGACTCCTTCAGCAATAATGTCCATTGATTTTAGAGCTTGGTACCTTGACCATGCAAGAAAAAACTCGGATGTACTACTCTGCCAAGAAAACTGTAGAAATTCATACTGCATTTCAATGCTATGCTGTATAATGGAAATTTCATGCAAATCGCATCATCTCATTTTGGGAAAGTAAAAACTCTAATGGCATGCAAAAACCAGTGGGATCCACAGGTTAACCTCTGATTAGAGAAATTTTGAGGGCATAATAAAGACCCAATGCCTGTTACTGACCCTTCCCAACTCAGAACTGGGAATATCCTTGGCTGCCAAATCGTGTAGGCACTTGCAGACTCTGGTCTCTCTTGAGAGGCACCAACTGATCTCTAGGCTCGGTTGCTTTGATGTCAGAGCAGTGTGGGGTGGTGACGTTATGACTATTACCAGATGTAGAATGTGAAAAGTATCTCTGCATCCTAGAAGACCACCTCTGAGGAAACCAGAGAAAGGAGAGCCTATGAGACACGCAAATTTTGCAAATGTCATGTAGTGCTGGGACATTGCTTCCCTTCTCAAAATGGGGAAAAATAATTCTTGTTTTTCTCAGTGATTCATCTGCTTCACCCTCCACTATGGATGGTAAAAGCTGTCATCAGGTCACACACATATTAACGAAGCTCATTCATGCTATTCAGCATATGTGACTGTGTTCGGTTTTGCCCAGGCTCTCAGAAGCTTCGTGTCCCCTCAATTCCCACCCTTCCTCTTCTCATATCCTCCTCTGTTTGTGTCACTTATTTTTTTCACTTCCATTTGGCATTTTGTAACCCTGTGTATTCATTAAAAACTTTCTAGTTTTAGTGGGTAATGCTAATGGAATGAAACATTTATGTATTGGAGGAAAGCAACAGAAATTTCTTTTAAGAGAATTGGAAGTAAATACGATAGCCTGTTCTCAAGATTTAGGTTCTTTCAAAAATCAAGTAGCAAAGTAAGAAGAAGGAAGCTGTAGGTAATGTTAAAGTACATCTTTTCCTGGAGGGTTTTTTGTTGTTGTTGCTGCTAAACATGCCTATTACAGAGCATATGACGATACTAAGATGAATTTTCCTTGTGTCTCCGAAAAGACCTCTGTGTGCTTTCTCTGAAGCCGTAAGACAAATATGCATTTATTCTGTATAGGCAATGCAAACTTAAGCATTAACTTTTTTTGTTGGAACATAAGCAATAAAAAAATTTTTTTTTCAGTTGCCCGGTTTAGATTTCATGGACATAATTGTAGGGGGAGAAGCAAACTATGTTTGACTCACCAGATAGCTCTGAATGACAACAAGTCATCGAGGTGTGCAATCACTGAGATGTAATAGAGGCAAACTCCATTCCTGCAAAAATTGTGTCTTCCCTCATGACGTATATTTAATATTACCATTCTTTCAAAATCAAAGCTGAAGACACATTATCCGAAAAATTGAAGCATATTTATGCCAGCATTGAAATCTTTGGGGCTGTTATGATTAATTTCAGGCATTTTTTATACTACATAGGATTGTTTTATGTTCTTTCTACAAGTATATAGAGGTTTTACTGAAACACAAAGTTATAAAACTTGCTTACATTCAAGTGTGGTTTCTGTAGGTCCTGTTTCTGGTCTAATATATTCTAAAGAACTGTTGCAACTTGAATAGATCCCTGCCTGCTCTACAAAATGCACACGTTTTAGAAACAATCTCTTTGTAAAAAGAGTAGCGATGCCAACCAGCTCCTCTGAGTGGTAGTGAAGTATGATGCCAAATAATTCTGATGGTAGAATGATAAAAACGAGTAAACTCTCTTCTTCCTTCCTTACCTCTTATGGTTCCACTTGATTCTTAATTCATTTTCCCCAAATAAATAGCAAAATTTTTGCATTGTTTCAGATGTTGTAGTACAGTCTGGGAACATCTTAATCTATTGTCACAGAGTTTTATTTTGTCTTTAAGCAGATAGGGCACTCTTTTGGATGTGAATGAATCAGAGACTTAACTAAGTTTCTGGAAGTTGGGAGAGAAGGAAGGAGCTCACCCTGTATGGCATGAAATCACAGGGCTATTTTTCCCAGGTGTGGGGTCAGTGGCATGGGGACATTAGAGCCCTAAGTACTAGTTTCCAGGTGGGTTGGCTATGGAATGCAAACTTGAACCCCTCTCAAAGAGCAGAAGAAGAAGTAATTGTCCCAATTTCCTCTGTAACTTTGTAAAGTTTAGGTTTGATTTTAATGGAATTCTCACTTCATACAAGATTATAGGAAAGGCAAAGTGAGTTGAAAAAGTATATTATTAAATTCACATTAAGTATGTGATGGGAAAAAACCCAAACTGGTCTCTCTCTGAATATGTGCCTAGGGTCTAGAATCATCTTTTCATATGTTTGAGTCAAGACTGATATACTTCAAAAGTTGATATATTCAATTTTAATTTTTTTCTGAGCTTTTAAAATTCCTTTAAAATGTATATACAGCTATTTAATGTTATTTCAAAAGTACCTTGTTATAGGATGCACTTTCAGTTCATAATCCTAAAACCTCAGTGTCAATGGTCCTTACATTTGTAACTCAAGTATCTAGGACAAAATAATATTAGTTAAATTAAATTGAACTTGAGTTATCGGCATTTAAAAAATGCCAAGATTTTACCTGACAAGAGCTTGAATATTTGCCACATACCACGGCGCACTAAGTTGTTGCCATTTGATTTTACTTACTTTTGAACAGCTACCAACGTACAAACCTCCTTGTGGTTTTAGTTTGATCTCAGTGGTGAACAATGACTGGGTTGAAATTATTTCTAATTAAATTCAACTGCCTCCTGGCTGGATGTCACAAAGGTAGACCCTTTAATTGACTTGTCACTTTAGGCTCTAATGTCCTAATGGCAGTGGTCTTAAATATAATCTGAATGCTATATTCTGTCACTATGATCCTGAAACATCTTCTACCAGGGAAAATAGAGTGGTTAGGCCAAGGCACCGATGAAGGTTGGTGTTTCTTCCTATCCCTCCCCTCATCGAAGCAATATGGCTCATGAGAAAATAATTATGTTGAAAATGTAGACAAAAGTCTTGGTGCTTTTGCAATGGCAGTGAGGATTCCTGAAGACACCCATTTCCTAGTCATGGATATTTCTATGAAAGGATAGTATCTGTGGCTGTAAATGCACAGCTATAGTAGGGGCATGCGTGGCTAGCAGAGAAGCTGAGAAGCGAAGGCTACTGTGTCTTACCCTTAGTTTACATCTATAGTCTGCTTCATTGGAAGAAAGCCAAACCAGAAGAAATACTATCTGTAAGGACGAGAAGATGAAATGAGAAGGAAGAACGTTACATTTTTTTTATATGCAGGTTTCGTAAGGAACTTTATGACTGAATCAGAGTTGACACTTCCCCATTTGCCATGGAATAGCAAGGCAATTCTAGCAAATTTGTGACAATGGTTTTGAAAGAAAAATATTGAAAACCATATTTATTATTTACTTTAAAATGTTTTAACTAAGAGCAGGTCATCAGGCAGAAATGATTGTTGAGAAACATCCTTATGAGTGGAAAGCAGTATTACGTCATCTCTCAAGAGAACTAATGTTATTACAGCCCATTAAAGGCAAGAGTTTTCCTCCCCAGTGACTTACATACAGATATTTCACTCTCCTTTATTGTGTTTCATTTGAATTATCCTTTACTTGTGGAAGCTCTGATAGTGTATGTATGCATATATGTATTTATACACAAATGCATTTACTTAACATTCTAAAAGTTTTTAAGGCTCTGGTTTAAATTACTTTGATCAGAAAAAATTAAAAATAATACATATCCATTCTGGGACATAATATTTGAGAAATAGAGATGATTGGAGGCAAATGTAAGACTTCAATATTCAAGATTCCGGATAAAATATTATCTTGGCTTTTTTTTTTCTTCTCACCCAATGGATACATGTGTTGAGTCCACATAACAGCAGCCATCTAGATCTGAGACAGTAAATTTAGTTATTCTGATCCAAGATGTCTTGGATATTTGGTCTGGATGCTCAGTACATATTAGTGTCTTACTATATTGAGGAAAAGATATAACCTTTAATATTGAGTCTATTGGCAGCTTGTAGACTTAGAAATACTTTTTTCTAAAGGAAGTTGGCATCCTGTTATCTACTGTATCTTCATAGATAACTACAATGAACGTGGCTCATTTAATTAACACAGACAAAAGTTCAAAGTGGAGGACGTTTTTGCATAGGCCACCTGACTTGACTGTCCACATAGATCAAATAAAATGGGTGATTGCCAAATCTCTACTGTATTTTATACCAAAGAAAACGAGTCAAAGAGGAGAGTTGTCTTACAGAAATTGCTTGGGAGACTGACATTTTACAAAGGAAATCTTGACATTTAGCAAAGATAAAAAAGACCAACATATTGGTGATGACATTATAGAAACACAATCTTCAGGAAAATATTCTTGGGTCACTGTTAAGATTTCATGTCCAAGTAACTCCACAGGATTGAAAAGAAGATTAACCATCTTTATCTATGGTCCATTGAGTCTTTCTGTTTTGAGATTAAGCTTATTGGATCCATATTTTTAAAAAGGCTTAAACTGTTCTGAAAATCAACAACAACAACAAAAATCTGTCATTTTATCACAGAGTTAAAAAAAAGATAAAATAATGTACAAAAGGAGCATGCAGTATGGAGAAATTACTGAGAAATGAAGAATAAGTACATTTTCATGCTTGACTTCCTCCCCAGATGAAGTAATGAGCTCATTGATCCACAGTTACCTTTTATGAATACTTAGATAAAAGAAGGGAACTGCACAGTTAAAACTAGGGAGCAAATAACTGAAAGCCTAAGAATGGACAGTCTCCCATGAAGACTCTTGAGAAGTACCCGCAATGCAAAGAATTGACCTTTCCGCAACTGACACATTGCTGTGTTTCAGATTACCTTTCATGCTAATTTCTTCCTCGCAATTATGGAGCTAGATAAGAGATGTCATTCTTTAGAAGAACACAAAACCAAGAAATGAAGGTGGAAATAATGTCTTAACCAGAGATAATTTTAAGGTTAATATTAAAGGTAAAAAATAGAAGAAAGTATTCCCTACAGAAGACTAGATAAAGACTTCAATAGTCTTTATTCCACACAAGGTCCTTTGATCAGAGGTAGCACTTAATTTACATGTCACCTTGCTAAATTTAACAACTGATGGTTTTTCTTTGATGAGGTCATAAATATTTGCTTGAAAACAAAATATTACACACAGAAGGGCCATGTTCTATGATGACCTCAATTCACATACCACGCTGTGTTTTGGTCCCATTGGGCATCTTCCTCATGATTATGTACACAAGCTGGACTCTTTAGTGCGGAATAGTCCTTTCCTTCCCAGCAACTGACTTAGTTGAGATATCCTTCACATGTGTAGAGTGGAGTGACCAGAAGATCGAGTTTTGATGACTAAGAAGCAGGCATTTTCCTAGGATACTAGAGGCTCCCCCAGGTTCTTGCAGCGCCCTGCTTCCACATAGATGGTGGCTTCTAAGCTCAGTGAAGATCTGAATGGCCTGAGACCCACCTAGGGCAATGGAGCAGTTTCTGCTTCCAGATTTTCTAGCTGCAAGAGGAAAGAGCAAAGACAGTGAGCATTTCAAATTGGGCTGCTGTGCACATTGATCAGGCATCTTCTGTGGGTCAGAACTGTCCTGAGGGCCCTCAGTATGCTTTCACTTACAACCCTCAGAACTTTTCCTAAATGTCAAGACATTAATTAATCTCTTGGGTCATTATGAATAATCTCTTGGATCATTATGAATATGCAATTGGATTTGTACACACTAATGAATAAGAATTATACACTGGTCATCAAAGAGATATTATTGATATTGGCTTCCTTGAAAAAATACATTTTTAATCCAAATCCCTTATGTCCCTCTGTTCTTGATCCTCTTTCTCCTTTTTTATCCTCAAATTATTCATGACTTGACAAAAATTTCAAAAGAATAGCAAGCAGTGTCTCTCTGTAATACCTTTCATGTTCTTCATTTCTAGAGGAAGAATTTTTATTTTTCATTCAGTTCTCAAAATTAATGGATTTTTTTTCTGAAGCAATGGATTTGAAGTACAGGGATTTTTCCACCCCCACTTCCATTGTAAAGCTGACATATCCATTGAGCAATGACATGACGTTTGTTCACACACATAAAAATGTGGTTTGATATTTTCAAATATGGGAAGAGAATTGTGGGAAAGCAATACATTTTGTAATTAACAAGTCATCACTGCTGTCATTGTTACAATATTTTTTGGCAAGAAGGAAAGGAGGTGTTTGTAGAGTCAGTGTAAAGGAAGGGTTTTTCCTTTAACTTTATTTTGGTAAATTCACACTTCAGGAAAAGTGCAGGAATGAGAATAACATAAAGAACACTTGTGTACACTTTACCCAGACTCACCTGTTATTAACATTTTATCCCATTTGTTTAATCTTTTGCTTTCTATTCTTTTTTTTCTCTCTTCTACACACACACACACACACACACGCTATCTCTCTGAACTATTTGATACTCACTTGACTTTTTGTCACTACATATTTCAATATAATTTTCCTAAGAATAAGGAATAGAAAGATCAGGATCGCCATTTGGAGAGGCAGTCTACCATGAACCCTGGGTTTCCTGCACATCCTTGCTGACTGTGCCAAACTGCAAGGCTTCACTGTCCTCTGGCCTGGAACGGTTTCTGCAGGTGGTCACACAGGCAATTAGGTAGGCCAAGGTGACTACAGCACTTGGTCGTGGTGTGAAGTGCCTGTTCCTAGGGAGGTTTGTTTGTTGCTTGCCCCCCAAAGGGCTGAGACTTTAGTTCTGGGTTCCTTAACTGTGACACCACCCATTGTGTGTGCAGCTGCCATCTGGTCCCATCACATTGCCCTGTGGGATTTGGGGGCAGAAGAGGCACTGCTGTGCTAAAGTTTCTGCTGTTGCTGTGCTGTGATTACTAAACTGTTGACTTTGGTCTACTTTTGGCACCTAAATAGTTGTGGCAAGACAACCTGCTTGCTTGCGTGATCAACTCCTTTGGAATTTGGTTCCTTCTCATTATTTTCTAAGAGGTTCTTCCCAAACTGGCACCATGAGCAGGACGTCAAGATAGACAATAAGTTTTTGGAAGAGAAGAGACAAGGGCTCATGACTGGGTTTGAGAATATGAAGAAACTCCTTGGGATCTAGTAGCAAATGTTCTGGCAAAAGTGCTACAGAAAGACAGAGTAAGTCATCCACTCCTGCCCTCCCTGTTGATGAACGTGACTCAGGTCAATAGATGGGGGCAGAGTGGTGAGGGATAAAGTCTAACCGATTCCCCAAGTGGTGCCATGGTTCTTGCTTGCTCTTCTACGGACGAGGAGGCTAAGAGAGCACTCTGAGCCTCACCAGGGAGGAAAGCACAATTTCACCAGTTTTAAGTCAAGACTAGAAACAAAAGCCTCTATAGTGAATACTAAGATGTAGACCTACAGTGAGAGGGAAAAGGGGGCTATGCAGGAGTGCTTTGATCAACAGGCCAAGGAACTGTTAGTCATGTGACTGATGAAGGAGTTAGGGAGGTTATACTCTTAGTGAACAAAGCACTTAGGCCACCCTACAGGAGACCCCATGTTTTAAGACAGTGTGCCGATCGTTTAACTGGGGCAGAATCATGCCCCACCAGAAGGTTTGCTATTGTGTGTTTCTGTTTCAATGATCACATTATGACCAAACCAAGGAGACTTTCTTGAGGCCAATAAAATCCCATGAAACCCTAAGGAGAAAACTACTCAAAGACTGAGTCCGCGTTAAACTTGTTCTCTCCTGAACAGAATGACAGCCTGATTATGATCCTACATACAGAGAATGACGGGTTCACTTTTAAGATTACCCCCCCTCTCTGCAAGGTGGTAGCATTCTACTTCTGCTTTTGGTGGGAGACCTTGTGTTGGAAGTTGTGCTGACTTAGTTAGGGCCATTAGACACCAAGAATAAAGATAGCACTCTCTAAACCAGGCAGTCTCAGCAATCTAAGACAAAGGCCAAGATGGGAACATCCAATGTCCTCCAAACCACAAGGCAGTGGGATGTGCCTCCTAACATGGGGGATCCCAAAGTAGAGGCTGATGGGCTAATCACCAAAGAAACGCAGTCCACATATAAGGTTACAATGGGCTCCAAGGGGGCAGTTAGTAGTTCATACCAATAAAACTCTGTGTGCCTCCATAAAACCAGATTCTCTTGTGGAGACTAATCACCCTCTAATGAGGAACTAGGAAGCCATACGGCTGCCTTAGGGCAAATTTCTCCTTCAGAACCCCTATTGCCTGACCTGCATTTCTGTATCATGCCTTGAAAACACTTAAAGATAAAGGATGAGGTAAGGTATTTTCATTTCCAGCAGGGATCAGAGGCCTCATACCCTTAGAAGGGCAGAATGGGGTAGGGGAGAAAGGTAAGGGGAGGGTGAATATAAAGCTATATGGGTTTTTTTTTTTTTGATATCTATGCCCGAGAACTACACATTCAATTAGCTATATTTGAAACAGAATAAAATGGGAAAGGAAGTGACTGTTTGGACCCATGTTAAGCACCATTTTTGTTTCTCCCAAGACTGAATGTGGAATTGGTATTGATAATTTACATGCTTGTTCTGTGTAGGCTTATAATGTCCAAGGGAGATGTTCCTGATATGGAAGAGCCTCTTACTGCCTGCACAACAGATCACACCTCCACTTCAGTTTCCCTTCCATGGTCTATAAAAGAAACGATTTAGAATTCTGGGAGAAGAAAAGGAAACCACAGTTTAAATGTAATAGTGCTTACAAAAACCACAATATCTTAATATAATAGTTCTGTGTGGCTGATGAAAAAAAGCTAGGGTGATCTGGAGGATTATGCAGGATAATTGTCAACTGAATTCAGTTGTTGGTCCTACAACCTAGCTACTCCAGCCATTGTGACTATGACTGAAGCAATTGCTCATGATGGCACCTGGTATGCTATCCTGGACTTTGGTCATGTCTTTTTCTCAACTGCTTTAGCCCCTGGAAGATCCAGATCCCTCACCTGGCTGAGCCTCCAGAACATACTGGGCTGCAGCGGTAATGAACTCTCCTGCTATTTGCCACCAGTAGGTAGGTTGTCACACAGAACAAACTCTCTCTTTTTGTTGGTGACATGGTCCTACTACATTGATGATATTATCTTGATAAGCTCTAATAAAGTTAGCAGATGCTAACTCATATGAAGGCCCAGGAAAGCTTGTTAATTCTGATGAGATACAGGGACCAGCCATCCAAGTCAAAATCCTGGGAGCAATGTGGGCTACAACTCAAAAGTGGATCCTGGAAGACCGTAAAGAGAAGAGAACTAGAGCTCTCTGCCTTCAGAAAGGCAGTCTCACAATTGCACCATTCAGACATTGGAGATAATATGTACCTTTTCAGTGTATGCATTTGTTGAGTCTGAAAGTTAATCAGAAAATCTGATGAATTTAACTGAGGGCCTAAGCAGACTATCACCCTGGAGGTTGTTCCAACACCCCAGGGCTGGGGTTCTTCCAAGCTCCATAGGAGGAGGCAGCCTCCACGGGGATAGCCCCTTCGTACCTCCTTGGTACCATTACCTATGTCAGTTGGGGAAGGAACTCCTTAAACACTGGAGGTGCTGGGAGAGGGAAAAAATGAACCCTCTCTTTGTCTCCAAATACTAGCTCTACAACCTGGCAAAACAATCACGTGGTTCACTGAGACAAGAAGAATCTCTGACTGACAACCTGACCAGCTGCTGTGGGATCAGGAAAACTCATAGTGCTTGGCTGGCCCTGAGTTACTCTCTTGTGTCTGGTGTTATCAAAGAAAAATCCAAAATGTGCAGCCCCTTGTCCATGTACAAATGCACAGATAGCTGTGATCTTGTTTTAGCCAGTCAGACCGGTTAATATGCTTTTCCTGACACCTGAGTGCTCTTGGGTTATGCCATGTATGTCTTTCAGGTCTATACCTACTTGATGACCGTGCCCATATGGATTATCCAAATTAACGTAATGGTGATCCAAAACACATTTATTGACAAATTCTGAACTAAAGTAACCTGTCCCGTCAGTTATATGTTTGTACGTGGAGAGAATGGGCCACAGGATTTCTCTCTACTGGGCATGGTGAGGGCTGCTGGTGAACTCTTCTTTGTCTCCTGCAATTATTGGCAATGACAACATTCCTTGGATCACATTCCCTTTGTTAGGCCCCCAGATAAAGAGGGCTGTCCGATGCTGTCTGACCTGAGGGATATGTGGATTCCTGTTTTCACATAGCAGTGTGAAAATTGTCACCCACCATCAGATTCCACATTGTAGAGACAGTCAGGAAACTATCCTTTATTTCAGCTACCATAGTCAATGAGATGGAACAAACCATAGGAGATCAACGGATCAGGCTAAACTCTCTGATTGTAAATGGATCATCGATTGGCCTTAGACTACATTCTTGTTTATATGATTGAATTAATTTGTTGTGTTTGAATTAATATCAACAGTATGGCAGTATAATACTGTAAGAAAGAAAGCTAAATGGTTATCAGAAATAAGACCTATTAGTCCTGGACACCTGGGTGGCTCAGTGAGTTAAAGCCTCTGCCTTCTACTCAGGTCATGATCTCAGGGTCCTGGGATAGAGCCCCCCATTGGGCTCCCTGCTCAGAGGGGAGCCTGCTTCCTTCTCTCTCTCTGCCTGCCTCTCTGCCTACTTGTGATTTCTCTCTCTCTGTGTCAAAGAAATAAAAATAAAAAATATTCAAATTAAAAAAAAAAGACCTATTAGTCCTCTCTGGGACTTACTCAGTTGAATATAGATCCTGGGGTGATGGGTGAGGTTAATATTATAGATTAACCTCATCCTGGGATGGAATTCTGTGGATAAGTCTAATCAATTATTGATTGAAATAAATAGAATAGATTTTGGTTCTAGCCCCCATCAGTATGTCTAATCCAAATTGCTATGGGGTTCAGCCAAAAATATGTTGAGCTGACAGATGAATTATTGGGAAGGGTGGTCCTCCAAGCATCCTTACACAGTCTAGCTGACTGAGCTGTGTTATAAGTCCTATCTTCTGACTCTGAGTTCTTCCTATGGTCACATAGTCAATTAGGAACCTTTGCTGCTTGACTGCATAAGGACCACAGCATGTCCATTTTGTGATTGCTTGCTCCTAGGAGAGAGGATTGGTTTGCTTACTGCTTGCTACAAAAGGTGCTGAACGCCTCGCTCTGGGCTCTTCAGTTGGGTGCAATACACTGTGTGTGTACTGAAAATTTGGGCCCATTGTGTTGCATCATGGGACACAGGGGCAGGGAACCAGGGCTCCCATGCTGATGCTTCCGCACTTTGTAGTGCCATGAGTAGCAAATTGTTTTTTCTGGTCCACTGAGTCACATTGTATATTTTTGGTACCCATAGAGTGCTGCCAAACCTGCTTGCTTGTTGAGATATCTCCTTTGGAAACCTGTAACTCCCTTCCATTTCCTAAGTCTGGGATTCTTTCCTGACATGACCACGGTACCATTATACATTTCACTAAATTTGACACTTGACATAGATACACTGTTTTAATCTACCATCGGTTTTCCAATTTTGTCAACACGATTGCTTTTTGAACTGTTATTTGTTTCTCAAGATAGTCAACTAGCATATCCCCTTGGGCTATTTTTTAGCCTATTTTGAACAATAAAGTTTTGATAAGTTTTTAGATTCAAACTGAAGCTTATTTGAGGCACTTTTAATCTCTATCCACACAGTGATTGGAGTGTGTTTCCTACCCTTGCAGGGAATTTAAAAGATAGGTATTTTTTGTTTTGTTTTGTTTTTGTTTTTGTTAACCAATATCATCATTCTATGGAAGAAGACAGAGGCCTTGAGAGGTGAAGTGATATGCCTGAGTATTGGTTGAGGAAAACTAGTTCAATATTCTTATTTTTGCTTTACACAGCCACTTTTTTCCACTTCTGTTTTCTCTTTCCCATTTGTGATGCATCCAAATTTTCAACTGAAGCTAGTAAGAGAGTTGGGTACTTTTGAAGCTGATCAGAGTTTCAGCCAGCAAGAGGCTTCAAAATTTCATTATTATAGAGTCATAAAAACAAAGCCACACAAAAAACCGAGAGTTGATGCCTAATAGACAAAACTCTCTGTTTACCTCAAAGATACAGAAGTCATCCTTTTTTTCTAAGCTCCTTTGCCTACATAGACATATTGAGATCTACAGTATGACAAGGGGTCAAACTTCAGTAAAGGAGAATTCAAGGAGAGATGAAGTAATCTGCTAGTTCAAAGGATCCTGACTTACTGTGCCATATGCTTCCTCTTGCTCTTAATGTGTGTTTATTTTGTTCAATATAATAAATCTTTTCTCCCATGAAAGGAAGCTTTGGTGGTTACTTTTATTGTTCACCAGGAGAAACTAGTCCCCAGAGTCTGAATGGAGTGATCAGTCAAACCCAGAAAGGAGCCCTAATTTGTTGGGAGTTAAAAGAGATCAGGGATGTTCTGCTTGGGAAGATCTTGATGCAGAGATTGGTGTGGGGTGCCAAGCTCACACAGCTGGTTATTGGCAGCCTGGCACCAGAACCCAGGCTTCTGGGTTTCTAGTCTTGTGTCCTTCCACAAGAAAAACTGCAATTATTCAACTCTTTTGGAATGCATCTCACTGTTGAGTATAGATGATTTTTAAAAGAAACCTATTTTCCTCAAAGATGTTTTATTCAAAACAGAAGAATGTGCCAATTATGAGACTTATTCTTTGCAATGTGTAGTTTAAATCAGTGGAAACACATCCCAAAGCTACATAGACATTTTCCCCCTTTGGGATTATAACCAGAAAGTGGCAAATTTCAAAACAAAGCAAAACAAAAGTGAAAACCCAAACAAAACACAACCTGTTCTATTTCAAACTGAAACAAGTTTCAGTATCTTATTTGCATTTAGGTCATATATTTCAAATGAGTGAGACTAAGAGATCAGTGATCAATTTTAGAATTCTGGTTAATAGCTGGGATAAAATGATGTTGCCATTTATCTAGTAAGACATTGAAGTTTGAAAATATTTGTGCATAAGTGGCACTTATGATCTACAGTGGGCTTTGAAATTGCTTGATGAAAACTCCATTCTGTGAGATGTTAGCAGACATTCTTTGAAATACTGGGCCTGTGTTCAGATAAGTTTGAGAACTTCAGCTTAAAAAACAAAATGCAAATATATGTATAAACTAAATGCAGCACACACACACACACACACACACACACACACACACACACACACATGCACACATGCACACACGCACGCCCAGTAGGATTTTTCAAAGCCTTTACAATTATAATGCACAATATCAGCCCCCATCAGCAAAATAAGATATGCAACACTTCTGGAAATTTGTGTAAAGAGCTATTTTCTCATGGACTGCATATTAACATTTCACCGTAGTAGTGTGCTGTAAGATCCTTATAGAAAGTCATTTGTTCTGATTCCTTAGACATCAAATCTTAACACCCAAATTCTGGCCACATTCCCTTTCATGGAGGCAAAATGCTGATGCTTGAACATTCAAGGCCTCCAGTGACAAGGAAGTCCCTGTATCTCAAGGCTTAGAAAAGTCTTTCTTTGGTTATATTACAATCCCTTTCCCTATAGCTTCCACCTGTTGGCTTTAATTAGTAGAGTAGTACTGCATAAGTCCAATTCCCTCCTCACATCCGTTCAAATAGATGAAGAGAACTCTCTTGTCCTCTCTGAGTCTTCTATTTCTCAGGTAACCATGTGCGGTTATTTCAAGCATTTGTCATACTGAAGAGTTTTAACTTCTTTCACCTTCGTTGCTCCTCTCTGGACACGTTCCAATTTGCTTATTTCATTCCTGAAGAATGTGGTGTATTAGAGTAAAGCTAACATGTTTTAAGCTCTAGACTCTAGACTTCTGTTGATATGATTATCTATCATTGCAATAGTTGAGATGGCCTATATAATATTGTTGATCCATGAAATAAAATCTATGCCTTTTTTTCATATCTGTTATCACTCACATTCTGCATGTCTATAGGTGGATTTCTGGACTAAATTTTTCCTCTAGTAACTACTCTAGTAACTACTATAGCTGTAGTTTTTGCTTACAATTTTAGTATGTTTGTTTCTTTGTCCTAGCATCTAGATTATTCAGCATTCCTCCATTGATTGGGACTTCTAAGATGGGAATCTGTCAAAGCTTATAAACCTATCTCATTATGCCATTATACCCAGATCATAATTCAACATATTATAGCATTATTAAAAACTGCAAGAGCTGGTCAAATCTCTTGCTAAAAACACTACTGATACTGTGTTTACCTGATTTCTGTGTCCTCTAAGAAAACAAGATTCTTTTTTACCATAATAAATTCTTAGCTTATCTTGCCTCCTAGAGGTTATTGTTTCCTTCCTAAGTGTTCTCAAAATATATTTTAATAATTTGTTCTAGGACCTAAAAACAATTAGTGCAGAGCTAAATACTCAGTGAGGTTTTTAGTTGTTGCAAAGGTGCCATTAAAACTGTGACTCTATTTCTTTCTCCCAGTTTTCCAGGAATGTCTCCCATTCTCCTTAGGTTTTGAGGTTATGATTTATGTTTCATTAATTGTGTTTCATTTACAAGTTCCCTTAATGTTTCACAATATCCAGGAGACTTGACCTCATTCTGAGCTTGCCAGTATCCTTTAACAATATCTTCACCCTTATTGGCCTTTAATTCTTCCTTAATAATGTTTTAGGCTGAAAATCTTTTCTCTGAGACAGAAGCTTAAAATAAAATAAGGATTGAAGAATTGTGCTTTTCTCTTGTTTTCCATTAATACTGACTCAATCTTTGCAATGTTAGCAGTGCAGAAGGAAGCTTTCTTTTGAGAAATCAGTGTGTTGTCTCTCAGGACACCTGGAATCTAGCTCCTGTTTTGGGGCACTACTTTAAAGACATCACAACTAATTTCTTCATCAGTTAAATATGGTTGTCAGGTTAGATCAATGTTCTCAACTGATTCCTCCCCTTTCCCCATCACACCCCTACCACTTCGCACCAAGGGACATTTAGCAATGCCTGGAGACATTTTGGCTGTCACAACTAGGTGTAGGTGGCTACTGTTTGCATCTAATGGATAGAGGACAGTGATGCTGCTAAACACTGCAATGCACGTTCCCACACAACAAGAATTAGCTGGCTCAGAATGTCACCAGTGCCAAGGTTGAGAAGCCCTGGCTAGGACCAACTTTATGATTCCTTTCGGCACCATTATTTTCTTCCTTTTAAAATTTTCTTTACAAGAGCCGTAGTTCAGTTTCTTGGGAAAAAGAAGAAAGGAGATGAAAAGTGCAAAGCCTCATTGAGTGGCTTAGAATAGTAATGCTAGCCAGTTGCCTGGCAAAGTATGTGGACTATGATACATCACATTCGAGTGAAAACTAAGTGCTTGCTGCTACAATTATCACCATTCTCAAAGGTGTATCAGTTGAAACTGGAGAGTTTCAGGAACTTAGGAGCATTCAGCTGGTCAGTGGTAGAATCTAAATAAATAAATGTACCACCTAAACTTTTAGGATTTTATATTGTATCTGCTATTCTTATCTAATTATAAAATGTTCCCTTACCTGCTGAAATTTTTGAATCAATTTACAGATACCAGAGTATGTATAATACATAATTGCCTGGCTTTTTCTCTAGTCATGAAAATTTTCCTAAACTCTATTTGAAAGCCAGATACTCGAAAAGGCTCTCACTATCATCTTTTATATATTTGAAAAAAACCCACAAAATTTAAAAAGTACATATCTGGCCTATACTCTTCCTTTGTAGGACGAGGCAGTTTGTATTGGATGATCTCTAGTGTTTTTTCCCAGTTCCAGTCCCTAAGAACTGTGAATATTTTGCATATGCTTGATAAACCCAATTGCATTAATGGTATTTAGATGTTGATATTTACTTACAGTGTAATAATTTGAGAGTCTACTTGTCCCACTGAATTTCTGAAATAACCAGAAAAATTTTCAGTTGTTAAAGTGTATGGTAGCCATACTGCAAGCCTCCATCTATCTGCAGGATGGTAAGGTTCTGGGAGTGACACGTATCTTTTCTATTTCCCACGGGTATCTCAAAGAAAGCATTTTTTTAGGTTGATGTTTTGAATTTGAATGAACCCATATATAATTATATTTGGGGATTTTTTTTAAAATATAAAGACAATTTGGCTAACATGATAGAGAAGAAAACAAGATCAGTAAGAGTGAAATATTCTTGCTAAATTGGTAAATTATAGGATGGATTAAATAAATGATCATCTTGTCAAATATATAAGGACCGCATTCCCTATTCACTGCATTTTCTTAAGTTTTTAAAAATAATTTGGCTTTTATTGAGCATAATATTCTTATTTCTAAAGTCATTTTCCATAGCCTTTACTTTTTTGCTTTTCTATCAGATGTCTTAGAGGTAAATATCTCATCACAGTAAGAAAAAGTTATGCATTTGTTATGCTTTACAGGACTTAGGCATACCATTCTGGGATTCTGGATCTCTTTCTCTATCTCTTTTGACCTTTATGAAGATTTGATAATGTGGGTAGAAAAAAGGGGAAACAACTACGTAGGGCTTGATAGATTTCCTAGATTTCAGGTATCTCTAGGATTCCTGGTATCTGTATGGAAAACAAAACAGCAGGAAGAACGTGGCTGATTTCAAACACAAAATGTGCTCTTTTTCTCCCTCCATTCCTCCTTCCCTTCCTTTCTTCCTTTCTTCTTTCCTTATAAATACTATGCTTTATAGACAAATGACATGAATTATTTTCTCCATATTCATTCTTGGACTGACAGAGCCATTATTTTAAATCACAATGAAACTTACAGCTTATATTTATTTACTATTTGGTAATTATAGGGAGCTAATTTATCAGGCTAATTATTTATTTGCATGCATTCCTAGTAAGTTCAGTTGTTATGGAAAGAAAAATAGTTCATTTTCTTTTATTCACAAGCAATAAAACAATAAACACTTAATTATATTTAAACTTACCTCCCACCCAGGTATGGTTAGTAAAATAATATTGATGGGTATTCATCACGGGTAATGCAGAAGTTCAAACTCATGACATCTTGAGAGCCTGCATTACAATCTTTTGGATATGTATCATGAAAACCATTCATGTTTTGAAAAAGTACTATTACAATCATTTAGCATTCAAAATAAATCTTGTGAGTAGCTTCCTTTTATCTACTTTCTACTCACTTCAATGCCCTGAACTCCATTTTATAAGAAAGAAATTCTTTAGTGTAAAGAGAAAAGGGCAACAAAAGTTGTGACCCTCGCTTCTTGATTTCCATGGAAATAATAATTAGAAAACAAAAATTAAGACATGCTTTATTTTAGAAACTTGTAGTTCTCATAAAGTAATCCCCCAAATAATTTATTATTTGTAAAATTGTAGCAATTTGCAAATATCTATTGCAACCTACCAAAAGATACAGCAATCAGAATGACATTCAAAAGTTAATGACTGGTTTGTGATAGGTCATCTTCATTCAGTTTGTTTGGTATGAGGAAAAAGATGCAAAAGCAAAAAAATACCATGTAACTGTATTTCAAATTCATAGAGATGGAAGGAAGAATAAATGTGTTGTAGAAAGTTAAAAGAGCAAAATATCCACCTTTCACATTTAGCTCCCAAACTACATAGACAGAAACTAAAGATTGACACGTTTCAAAACACTAAATTTTCCACGATAAATGATTATGAAATAACAATTCACCACTGAAGGTCAGTCAAATAAGTAACACCTCATTTAAAGTTAGTTTTTAAAAGATGACTATGTCGCTGCATTTTATCTGTTAGTTACATCAGTTGAAACAACAAGCACAGGAAAATGCTGCGGTAATTATATTAGTTAATTTAATCTTTAAAGCTTAACCTTCCTGAAAGATGAGAGTACTCATTCAAGAAGAACGCTAGCTAATTCATGCATCAAGTTTCACTGTATGGTTCTGATATGCACAATAATCTTCTGGTTCAACCCTCTGATGCTCAAGTTGAGAAAACTGAGTTGTTATAAGATGAAGGGCTTTGTTCCATCACATGTAGGACAGGCACAACATAACCACTAGAACATTCGCCTGACTCCCTGTCCTGGTTTCCGGTACCATCACCCACCAAGCTGCCTTCTGTAGTAGGATTAATGTGATTTATGAAAATACTAAGTGAAACTCTCTGACATGAATGAAAAATTCTACCTGTGGAAAAGCAAATGGTGTCACTCAGTGAGAATCAATATGACCTTAATGAGGACAAAAAATTTTATTTGAAATAATTTGAACTCATATAATGATAACCCAAATCCTCATGATTAAATTTCTAATTCCCCTAGCTATTCATTAATCTATTTGGATGTTTATCTTTATGCACAAATACACAGATAGCTATGAATACATCTAAACAAGCCTACATAAAGACCTTATGGCATTTGAATTGTTAGTATGTAAATACTAAAATTTAGTTCTAAGGGGTACCATAGAGAAGAATGACAACTAGACTGGTGGGGCAGTAGGCACACAGATGAAAATCAAATTCAACTGGATTCATCCCTCAGTTCCTTTTTTAACTATGACCTTGGGGAGGTGAGTTCTGTAAACATTGGTTTCCTCAGTTGTAGAGATAATGATCCATATCTCATAAGACTAAATAAGATATACTGGGCAAAAACTGGTCAGTAAGTGTTATTTCTAATAGTCTGAAAGCCAAATATTTTATATGAATAAACATTTTCAATTAAACAATATTTTTTTCTCCTCGATTATGGCTGAGTTATAGAAACATGACATTCTTAATGTTATTTATTAAAGATATTCTTCATTTTAAATACACTCTAGGGCTACACATACATAAAGAGGCACACCAATATCATGCACGTGTGCACACACATGCACGCACACACATACTTGTAACTGGATCCATTTTCTTTTTAAGTCCTAGAATTGAAAGAATAGCCATTTTGGTTTTATTCACAAAATATGCATTAACGTAGTCAAGCTCTGTAATTTTGTGAGCTATTCTCATTTGGGGCTTTTATGATGGAATTGAAATGAATTTCCTTCTCAAATTATCTCTTCACAGATGTTTTATAAAAAAAAATCAAGATCTAGTTTTTGAGAGTGATGTGGTTGATTTAAAAAATTAGGCTTCTGCTTTTAGTTTAGCTGGGGATAATATAGTTTTGTAGTTAATACTATTGCAAAGCATCTCCTAATTTCTTGACATGTTGCTTGGATTAAAATGTCAAGAAAATGCTTTAATAAAAACAGTAACCAGAGGGCTTCGGACTGGACTTGCCATATTAATGAGAAGAAGTTGGCAGGAAGTACCATAATATTAGCTTTATCAATGTTATGTCACTATATCCTATAAAACTCACTGATAGAAAACTAAGGCTTTATCCAACCATAGCTACATTATTTGGCTAAACATAACTCTCATTTGGTGAAAAAATTCTTACTAATCAGCTTGACTAAAAATGGTACCCAGGTTATACAAAATAGTAACCTTAGTATATTTGTATAAAGTTATAATTTAAATCAGTTTTCAGTTTCATGTGTTATTCAAAATGCAGATATTGTACCCTACCCTACCTCGACCTTGACCCAGTGAACCAGAATTTCTTAGAGGAGTTTCTCAGAACTTACACTCATAATAAGGTTTGAGAACTTCTGGCTGAGACCATGTGATAATATTTGAGCACAAAGTGGCATTGTGTAGGAAAGCAGAAGAAAGCTTTGGATTAATATTAGAAGCCCAGATGTTTGTCTGTGTTCTGCCTCTTACTGGTGGTTTGATCTTTATAATCATTGAGCCTCCCTGAGCATTCAGTTTTTCATGTTTACCCATTAGGGTTTTTGTAGGAAGCCAAGGTGATAGTGAACTTTTTAATCTGTATGCTGTGATACAAATGTAAGATAGCATTATTATGATGGTTATGGTTAGTACAAAAATCTTTAAATAACAATCCAACTGGTCTAATACAGTTGTTTCTTTTCCCATATAATGTTAAACATTAAAGGACATAGTCTAGGTATCACAACAGAAATGCATTATGGAATGCAATCAGGGTGGGAAACCAAGAAGAGAAGGTAGTTGGCGTGGCCAGCATCTCAGGTCTGAGCTGATCTGAACTGATCTGAGCAAATGGGGGATGTGCTCTGAAGCAAGGTGGAGTCCAGCAAAAACCGTTGAGTGTTACACATACAGAGAAATTAAATTGCATGGAGAGCAGAGGCAAAATAAATGTCTATGCTTAAGTCTACCTAATAAAAATCTAGAAGCCATAAAGACAATGAGCTGAACATAAATCAGGCATGGAGTCTTGCAGCTGGAGCAGGAGCCTGAGCCCTGGAATTCACAAAAGGACATGAGGACATTTTTTATTTTATTTTTTTATACTTAGCCAGGCAAGACCTCTTTACGGCACTGAATTCAATTCGTGGCCGGCTCATCAATAGCACTTGTTAAAATTAAAATTAGAAGACAAGAACAGATGTAACAATTTTTTTTTTTGAAAGTAAAACTTTTGATCAGAGGACTAGAGAATAGAAAATGAAGAACCCCTCCCGTGAATATTTTCCAGCTACTAAAGGGTTAGTCTGGAACGACGTCAGAGTGTTATGTGAGCATTGAGGTTGTCCAACAGTTGCATAAGAAAGGGTTATTCTTACCTCCCTCTATATCTCCTGAAATATCATGAGCCCTCTGACCATTCATTCATTCAACAGATTTTTTTTGGAGTAGTCTTTTAATGTGTCAGACACTGTTTTAGGTAGCTGCTGGGGGAAGAAGGAGGAAGGCAGATTTGGTTCACGCCCTCAAGAAGCTACGCCTGTCTAGTGTAACATGCGCCTACTGTAGATAGTTGGCCAAAGCGGTCACAACAATTTCCTTCCCTACATTCACACCCCTTTGCAAAGTAACTGCAGCTACTACCATCAAGATGTAAGGTCTGTTTTGCCACCCCTTGAACCTAGAACTTGGGGCCACCATGAGGACAGCAGAGCTAATGTGCTGGAGGGTGAGGATCGAGTGGAGCTTGCCACTCTTGCAGAGTTTATCCCAGATCAGCTAGCTGACAGCAGTTCTGCCAGGTGCTGCTGCCCCGGGGCTGAGCCCGGCTAACACCGGAAGAACATTCTGGCCCAGCCCAGCTCAAACTACTGATCTATGGAAGTGCTAACTACATAAATCGTTGCTTTAAGCCTCAGCGTTTTGGAATGAATTGTTATGTAGCAAAAGCTGACTGAGTCACCCTTAACTATGTAAATATGATGCAAAGTTTATTTGGGGCACAGAATTTTCTCATAGGGCTTATCGAATTACCTTGATAACTGCCAACTCTTCATTTTGCGCTGTAGGGACATGGTCTCAGTGTACAGTTGTCAGAATACAGACACCCTGGGAAGGTTTGATATTGAATCTCTGATCTGCAGAATATGAAGTTGACTAATGTGCTTGAAAGTGACATATAGAGTATAATCTATTTCTTGGAGAAAATACAAACATGTAGGCGAGACATAAACATCTATAACAGTACCAACTCCAAACAAGCAGTCAAAAAGTTCATGCAAATCCAATTAGCTTTGCTTTGCAACAAAATGGCTCACAGTGTCAAAACAAAAACACGAACGAACAAAAAACCCAAAAACCTGTCTGTTAGATTGTGAATTTGTCTGACTAGCCAACTATGGCCTATAGACATGGCCATAAAGTGTCTCATTTTTCCTTCAGATAATTTCATTATTTTGATATATTACTGAGACTATCACCAAAAGCTTATGTGTTGTTCCAGATGTCCATGTGTAATTGTCTTGATTCTAACGATGACACATCCGTGGAGATGAGTGAAAGAGATCTTTGATTTATCTTAATTTTCAAGTATGTCAGAGTGTCTTTTCCTCTTTTTCTGGCAGCCACTCTTTGTCCAGCCCTCCCAGCTGGGCATTTTGGGAAAGCAGCCAATTCCAGGGCTAATGTGTTTCTGCTGTTATCTGACACTGATGCTGCTTCATAGAGCCAGCAATGAAGATAAGCCCTAATTGGATGTATTTTTAAAGCAAACCTTTTAGTTACTTAGAACAGAGCTTCCTCAATTAGCTTCCTTTCTCTTCTCCCTGACTGTGCAGGAACCACACTAATGTGAAAATGCTGGACCTGGACGAGAGTCAAGAGCAGGTCGGGGCAACTGAAGGACAATCATACGGAACTCAGGAGAAGCGCTGGACCAGACAGGCAGGGAGCTGAGTTTCCAGGAGAGCAGGTGAGAGAAGTGCACTGAGAGAATCAGACGTGGCAAGAGGCCCAGGCAGTGGTCTAGGGTAAGGCTACCCGCAGCCACACCCAGGGTGTCTGCAAGACAGGGAAGGTGGGGCAGGCCCCTACTGAGAAAGAATCAATACTTTCTAGTGGGCTCCATCCCTGTGCTCCAGGGGAAGTACGTTGTTCCAAGGCAAAATGTGTTAACCCTGGTTTAAGATTGAGAGTTTTAAATTGCATTCTGCCATATATTATCCTCAGGTCAGAGAAAATCTATTTGAATCCCTACCCTCTTTAAATTACTCACAAGGTTTTGATAGCTGCTGAGAGGGAGAGCTGCTTCGTAGAAGAAGCAGGTTTAGAGGTCTTGATGTGGAAAAAATAGAGAAAAGAAGCAGAGTAGAACAACATTTCTTTCTTTTACTCAGTCTGAAATGGAATTAGAAGGGACACAAAGTAAATTAGTAATTTCCCTTTGGTTGGCAGTGGGTGGGCTATCATTACCTTACACTGCCTGGAGGGACCAAGTTCCAGTGTTCCTTTTACCTTTATTTACTATCAGAGCTGTGAGGATTAGTGCCCCCGATGGCAGACCATGTAGACCTCCTTCAGCTAGGCCTGTGGTCAGTAGAAAAGGGTGAGCCTGGGGAGGACTGCGTTGGGGACCTGTCTGTCTCTGGGGGAGACAGAGTGGGGCCTGCAGAAATGAAAATGAAGAGGAAACAGCCACTCGTACTGCAAGGCTCTTCTCCGTCTGCCTCCTCAATTAGACTTCCTAGTCATTTTTATGAAGGCATCTGTTCTCCTAGTCCTGGCCTCTGACCAGGTTCTGACTCAAAGATTTACTTCACCGGGAGTTTGAATTTGAGTTCTGTGTTATGAAATTATGGAGGCAGTGATTTTTGGATGCTGACACTATTATTTGAAAATTTACTTATTTGCATTAATATTAAGAGTTAAATGGTTGGTATGTTTGATTTACCTTCTAGTCAGATTCCAAAGTTTGCACATCAGTGGCTTATCAAGGTCACATTGACTTAGAGACAAATTTTTCTCTTTTCTGATTCTCGTGTGATTATAATACTGTGTATAAATCTTGACTGTTCCGTGCAGGCTGCCCTCTGTACTCTACACAAGGGAATATAGCTTCCAAAAAATAGCACTCCTCGCCATATTAACTCTCACTGGTATAATGACTGTTAAAAAAGTAAGTTAGTTCTAATACTTAAGTAATATGTTTGAGGTTTTCTCTAGAGTTCTGGTATAAAAATTGACAAACTGATGGCTGAACAAGTTAGGGGTGGCTTTTTTTTTTTTTTTGTCTTTTCTCCTTCACTGTGACACTGATTTGCTGGGAACATCTGGCACCCATCACCACAGTGAGTGAAGTGATGACCCTTTCTGTTTAACTACAGAACCAGAACAGGACTGACTTTTGAGGAGTGACAGGGATATTGGAATGATATGCATGAAACGTAAACATTGGGTAAAATGAGAAGAATTCTAGAACAGCATCATTTCCACAATGTGCTAACATCATTAATTTTGCATAGAAACAACAGCTGTGAAGATACTGATTTTTAGCAGCTTTATGGATTTCTAGTTGGTGTATCTCTATTTCTAAATAAATACATATAAATACATAGAGCTGTTTATATAACGTCAAGTACCTCTCTGTCACAGTGGACATAATTTGCTCTTCTCCTCCCTCAGTCCTTATAAGGGGGGAACCTCCATCCCTTAGATACTGATTCACTTCTAATGGATTAAACCTTTGGATTGGAACAAACGATAATTGTTACGTCATCCCCAGGAGGTGTACCCAATTCTAGAAGTTGCGTACCTGATGGTTAGTCCTATCCACTGTGTTGGCCGTGGAGGGGTGGTCTCTGGTGTTCTGGCGGATTCGAGTGGAGTTTTGTTGCTCAATGGTGGAGGAAGGTGGGATACAGAACTCTCTGAAGCATCGTTTGAAGTTTTCATCCAGGAATGCATAAAGGACCGGGTTCAGGCAGCTGTTTGTGTAACCTAGAGCAATGCAGAAGTGCCAGGAAACTGTCTGGAATGTAGTTTCTGGGATTGTAATCAAGGCTTTAATGATGACATAAATGTGAATGGGAGTCCAGCAGACGATGAACACAGCCACAACCACCAGCACCATCCTGGTGATTCTTCGCAGATTCCTGTCCTTTTCTTTGGAGCCAGAGAGCATACGGACACTCTTGAGGCGTAAGATCATCAGTCCATAACATACCGTAATGATGAGGACGGGCATGATGAAGGCAAAGATGAAAACACAGATTTTCAGCAGGTTTTCCCAGTACCAGGTCGGGTGAGAGAATGTGAGTGTACAATCTATGGAACCTAGAAAGCAATCATTATAAGGAAGAATTAGCAGCAACAGCTAATTATATAGCTTTGACCAGAGCTGACTTAACGCCATTAAGGGAAGCCAATAAGGGAAGATTTAAAGAAATCGAGGGAGAAACTCAGCTCTCTGTTGATTTTCAGGGAGAGTTAATTTTAGACTTTCCCCCCCTAAATATCTCATGTTTTGTCCATTTTGATCACATTAAGCTTTCATTCAGTCAACAATTGTGAAACCTTTCACTGTGAGCTAGATCCTCTATGGGGTCTCGGTTGACATAAAAAATCCAATCACTATCCAAAGTTTATAGGAGATTCCAGTTAATGGATAAATTCAGCCCACTTTTTGATATGTGGTTCATAATTTTGATGAGAGGACTAGAAAAATAAATTTTTCATTTTGGCAGTCATTTGAAATTTTCAAACAACTTACATTTTTTGGGTTTAATTCTAATCACTTTTGTAAGAGCTATATTCTTATTTTCCCTTTATTTTGATGAAGTCAATGCAGAGAAATCAGGAAATAATAGATTATATTATCTTTAAAATGTTTAGTGTCTTAAAATTGAGGGGGGAATTCCTATTACAAAACATTCAAAGGCATTTTGCTAGAAAAAATCACTGAAATTACAATTTGACGAGGAAGTTGGACCACTCACGACTTTACCAGCATGTCCGTCTATAAACCCTTCACCCTTCAGACCTGCAACTTACCATGCCTGTACTTTGTTGTTGCCATGAACATTACAGGCAAACCAATGGCTGAAGAGAGGATCCAGTTGCAGACATTGACAATTTTGGCATTGCGGGGAGTACGGAAATCCAGGGCCTTGACAGGATGGCAGACTGCGATGTAACGATCAACACTCATGGTACAGAGGGTAAAGATGCTGGTGAACATATTATAGTAATCTATGGAGATCACAATCTTGCAGAGGATGGTTCCAAATGGCCACGTGCCCATTAGGTAATTGACGCTCTGGAAGGGCAGGGTACTGGTTGCTAAGGCATCAGCTAGAGCAAGGTTGAAAATGTAGATATTGGTGGCAGTCTTCATTTTGGTGTATCTGGGAGGCGAAGGAGGAGCAGTGGCAAAGTCAGAAAGAGACCAATGTGAAATATAGATAAGCTTCCAATAATAAAAAATATTGCAAGGGTTAGTGGAAAGCACTTGAGATTAGATATGGAAGAACTCTTTTCTGATATGAGATTGGCTATTCCTAACCAAGTGTCTATGAGCTAAATAAAGTTTTTCTACCTATCAATTTTATAATCTGTAAAATGGTCATAATAACAGCTAACATATTGATTTATTAAGTTTTTTTTAATGTGCAAGTTACTGTGATAGATGTAATAGACACAGGGAGTGCTCAGTCTAATGATACAAGTCTAGTGATATTCATGAAATGAATATAAAATGAATGCTAATTGACTTTAACTCTAAATATGTAAAAGAAAATTTTCAGATATACATAGTTAAAAGTATGGAAAAGTGTAATCATGCAAGAATGTGGATGTATATATATCAATGTAATAGTGCAAGTTTGTTTATACATACGTATAAATATATATTGGCACACACATACACACACACACACACAAACTATTATGGTGGCACAAAGAAGAGATGAAGGGGCAAGGTAAGGGAAGAAGGAAGGCATCCTGGAATTGTAAATGTGCAAGTTTAATCTTACATTGGTAAGAGTAGGTTATTCTAGAACATCTAAATAAAGGCATAGAGTTGAAATGGCATGATGTGTGTGTCTTGGTAGTGCCAAAAAAGTAAAATCCCACCAGAGAATGAGAATAAATCTGATTGGGTAGGAATACAGAGGCCAGTTCATGGAGGGATTTGTATGCCATGGGAAGAAGGATGAACTTTATCCAACCCATGATGAGGAAGCTAAGGCTGTTTGTTTTGTTTTGATTTTTTAATAGCTTTATTGAGGCATAATTGACCTACAATAAATGGCATATAATTAAAGTGTACAATTTGATAAGTTTTGACATATGTACACACTTGCGAAACAATCATCTTAATCAAGATCAGGAATTGGCAGACTGCAGCCTGCAGACTCGGTTGGGCTTCTGCCTGTTTGGGTGGAACACACTCACATTCATTTAATTACTTCTTATCGATAGCTGTTTTGATGATGCAGTGGCAGAGTTGACTAGTTGTGACAGAGACCATATGGCCTGCAATGCCTAAAATATTTACTATCTTGCCCTTTACAGCAAAAAATGCCAACTTTTGATCAAGATAATGAACATATCCATCACCCTCAGAAGTTTCCTTGGGCAGCTCCTTGATCTTTCCATCTTCTCTTCCCTGCTTTGACTCCCACCCTTAGGCAATCACTGACCTTGATCTATTTTCTGTCATTATAGGTTAGTTTTCATTTTCTAGAATTTTATGTAAATAGAATCATTCAGTATGTACTCTTTTTTGTCTAGTTTCTTTCGCTCTGCGTAATATTTTGAGATTCGTCCACATCTAGTTGCATGTATCGATAATGCATTCTTTTTTATTACGAAGTATGGATATTATTATTATTACTGAGTATGGATATGGATATCATTGTGTGGCTATGCCAGACTTGTTTATCCATTCTCCTATTCATGGGAATTGAGTTGCAGCTTGTTTTTGGATACTTAAAGTTAGCTGTTATGAACATTAATTAAGTCTTTGCATGAAAATATGTTTTTCTTTCCCCTGTGTGAGTATCTAAGAGTGTTAAATATCTTCAAAGCCACAGAAATTAGAAATTAGAAGGGATGACCAGGTATACTGACAACACTAATAAATTACATATGATGGTAGAAGAATATTTTGCTAATGTATTGTTCAATTCTCAGGTATATTTGACATTCCATATCTATTTACCTTAATGTTAGGAATGGTACTCAGCTTTACTCTGGGAAATGACACCTTTTCCACTTTTAGTCTGTAGGCTTTTCAGCCTCCAAGATCAAATGTAGGCTTTGTAGTGGGCTCTGTTACTAGTTCAATGCATCAAGGTATAAAGTGATTGGGGCCATGGTGAATGTTCAGGGCTGGTCTCATGTTTCAACCTGAGCCAATAAGATTTTGGGGAGACTTCTGAAAAAAGAGTATACTATTTTTAGATAATTAAATGTGAGAGAATGTAAGGTTGTTGGAAGAGCCTGTCTCAAAGTGGATCCAATACAGAGGTTGTGGATTTGAGAGAGCAAGAGAGGAATATCTACCTGAATTCTTGGACTTTTTGTTTACATGGGGCAATCCGTTCTCTCTAAACTTTTGCCTGTGTTTTTCAGTCACATGAAATTAAAAAGCTAACTCATTTAGCCCAAGATGACTGTTGGTTGGAAGAGATAGTATTATGGGCTCATTTTCTTAGGGCCTTAATTCAGTGTTCAGGAAAGTTTGTTTGGTTTCAATAAGCACCAGGAAGCTGCAGTTATAATGAAGGATTTAATGAACCCTCTCAAGGTCAACAGGCTCAAATTGTTTATTTGTGATTTAAAATTCTGATACCCTAACTTGTCTGTCAAAATCACAGAAGTTGCATTAATGCCCGAAAGTCAGATCTGGGGCCTTTCGAATTGCTTTAGAAGTTTTATTCCTTTAAAAGATTTAAAAAGGAAAGGGTAGAGAAAGCCATTTAACTTGAGGAGGTAAACCGATTTGGTGTTAGTGAGGACTCTAAATGTGGCAAACATAAAAAGGTAATTCAGGCAAGATCCTTCAAAGTCCAACAATAAGCAAATAAAAACAAAATCAAAACTATGACTTTAAGGATTTTAGAATAACCAACCTAGATGCTCAAGAAGTTTAAAAAAATTTGATATTTATAAAAATAAATTTCTCCCACAAACAAGAAAAAAGAAAGAACCTTATTAGCCACCCCACTGATAACAGAACTGCATGATACAAAAGCATGCTTGACTTAGTCACTTTCTCACCCAGTTGACCTTATATTTCACATCTTATCTTTAAGAGTGTATTATGTTAAATAATCAGGTTCTTTACTGTCAGTTTTGTGACTCAGAATACCCATAACCTTTTCGTCAAGCTCATCGTAGCACTAGGTATTTATGGATGTATGTTTATTTCAGTTAAAAGGAATCTCCCTCCCCCAGAACAAGATGTTTGTGAAACAAAATTAGGTTAGGGTCCTATATCACAAGAGGAAAAGTGAGTATCTACAAAAGCTGTTTCAATTGGCATTTTACAGGAACAAAGCTGTTTGAGTTTTCTCGATTTATCTGAAGAGCTTTTCTCTAAAGATAGCCAGTGTTCTTACCCCAATTACTCACACTTTGAGTCACAGCAACATACAAAAGAGGGTTTAGCAATTTCCTAAATATACGTAAGAGAATTATACAAGACCAAAGGTTTGAGAATTCCAGTTGCCTCCAACATATCTCTAAAGGCTTTAATCTAACAGGACAGTCTGATCAGAAAAGGGGTCATACAGTCTAGCAAACGCAAGATTTTCGTTTTGTTCTGTTCTGATCCAGTGGTATGAATTTTGCCTCAGAAAAATTATATGGACAATTGATCACACTGTAAGTTGTTGGAGCATACAAACCAGTGTTAGCAAACATGACAAAGAGGTGAGCTAAAGGAAGGACCATCCTTGGGCTCAGTTTACCCAAGTGGACCTGAGTAGAACCCCTGGATATGAACACACAAGCCTCTTGCCATCCTTTGTACCTATTCTTTCTTACTGTGCCATGAGTCATTTGGTGACAAAATGGGCAAAGTGACATGGGAGGGATACATGGGATGTCCTTGGAGTGTCTCTCCTGAACTCACAGGGCCTTTCTGACCTTGGCCGGTTTTACTGTGCCTTCTGAACTGGGAATTTTCTTCGAAGCACACTCTCAAGTTTTTCTTTTTTTCTTTTTAATTATTCCCATTGAAATTTTCCTAGTATGTATTTTTTAAAACCTGTTCCAGGCGATTGAGAAGCTAATTTTCTATGTAAATCCAAATATATTACCATCTAATTATTATTTTTGAAAAATTATGTTCTCCAGACCTCAGTGTTTGAGGTTCCATATGGTGTGTTGGGGGAGGCATTCTGAATCCCATTTCATTGGCAGCTCAAACATCCCCCCAGGTTTCATGGACGCTTTTTGTTTGTAAATGCCCTTCCTTTCTTTGTGGTTATAAAAGAATTCTGATTTATATTCAGACCCATTCTTGGTATCATTTTCTCAATTATTACTACTTGCTAAAATATCACTGATTTTGACCAACACTGAATAAATTATTTTTGTATATCCAATGGGCTTTGCAAACATTTTGTTATTGTTTTATTTTCAGTTAGTTTTTGAACTGTGATGGCCTTGTCTCTGGCAAAAAAAAAATAACCAAGAAAGCTTGACAAGAGGAAGAACATATTCTAGAGTCCAGCCGGTCAGCTTGCACCATAGCAAGGCCTTCTTCACATTGCTCTGTGACCCTCTCTAGGAATTTATAACAGAGCCAATTGGGATGTGCACCTCTTTTTGGGCTAATTTTCTGCTCTTTCATGTTTTTACAGAATGGAGTTTCTCTCTCTTTTTTCCTGTTTGCAAATTCTTGTGAAGTAGAAAGGTATCTAATCCGGTAAGGATTCAACAAGCCCTTTCCAGCACTGTGCTTGGAAAGACACTTTTATTCCATCTGTGCTGACTCTTCTGTCTATCTACCCTCACATCAAGAAATTCATACTTTTAATAGAGAAAATAAAGTATTAATTAGATGAGCAAAGTGGTCATATGACTACCGACTTAAATTTCTCATTTATTGTCCATTTCATTCTGGTATTTCAGGCAAGCATGTGTGTGTGTGAGTGAGAGGGAGAGAGATTGAAATCTAAAATAACCAAAGCCAAAGCCAGTGCTGATACTCTCATTAACATAGAAAGAAACTTGGGTGCCTGGGTGGCTCAGTGGGTTAAAGCCTCTGCCTTCAGCTCAGGTCATGATCTCAGGGTCCTGGGATCGAGCCCTGCAACAGGCTCCATGCTCAGCAGGGAGCCTGCCTCCTCCTCTCTCTCTGCCTGCCTCTCTGCCTACTTGTAATCTCTCTCTCTCTCTCACTGTGTCAAATAAATAAAATCTTTAAAAAAAAAGAAAGAAAGAAAGACACCATATAATAATTTGTTATTTTCTCTTATGTTCTCCACTAGTTTAGGGAAAGAGGGAACAGGGGATTTCTCATTTTTGCTATAGAATGTTTTAAAATATTTCACTTATTTTTGTTTTGAAGTGGTTTTATGTGGTCAATGATCAAATCTCTAATAAGTTTGTACCAAAAAAAAGAGAGAGTAGTACCCTCAGACCTCTGAGTCCTGTGAACAAGAAAGGGACTATTGCCTGCTAGATTGGTTCAAAAAAGAAGCTAGAGATGTATAGGAAATTAAGCAAAGAGGCACCTTCTTCCAGAGGTTAATTGGCTCTTTCTGTCTCCGTGTCACCAGAATGTGATGGCTATCAGGGACTTTTTGGTTGAGTGTTCCTTTCTCTTTCCCCACATCTGCTTTATCTTTTGTTCTCTCTTTTTATTCTTATTTTCATTTCCTCATCTCCTACTAGTGACAATTCATGAGAAAAATACCTTTCACACAGAGCAAGAGAAAAATCTGCTTTCTCGAAGTAGATTGAATGGATAAACCTTTTAAATAGAAAATGTGAAATGAATAAATGATTATATTTTGCATTTGTGGCTCAGAAAAATCAAAGTAAAATTTGTGTTTCCTCTTAATAATTGTGTAGAATCCTAATGACCTTAAAATCAAATACATTTGATTTGATTTAAATACAAATACATTTCTATTGTATCAACTGTACTGCTAATCTCATCATTTCCTTTTCTATTGCCTATTCTTTGCCTATTTTCATCTTTATTTCTATTATTTTCTTGCATGCATTTTTGTAAGATTCTTCAAGTTCTCCTTTTGGAAATGGGAAGGAGGTGGAGGATGGAGTGAGAACATGGTTAAATGCCAATGCACCACGCGTCTGGTCAGAGGAAAAAGTGAGAGACTACCATTATGGCCAAGACAATTTACCTAACCATTTTTTTTTTATTATGCTTTTTGGAAGTGCTTCTTTCCTGCTTTATTTCATTTCTGGAAATTTTACTTCAGATCACGAATAGCATTTATTTCATCAGAAGTTTATATGAACAAAATCATCTTTTGCTTACATGGTGCCAAATTCTGTAATAAATAATATTTATGTATCATAGAAAAATATTAATATGCTAAATCCTCTTATGTATTTAACCATTATAACTGGTTGGAATATTCTTGTCTATCGCTTTAGATTTCTGTTTGTAGGAAAATCTCATCTCCTTAGACAAACTGACTTCCAAAACAGCATGAGAACATTTACCTCAGAGCCAGAACTTTTTGGTTCATAGAGAACAATGTTTTGCTTTTATTTTAAAGGACTGGTTTTTAGAACTTAGAAATATCTTCGATTTCAAATTTGGAAGTTCTCGGAGAAAAAGAAATGTCTTCTATTTTAGAATCTGAAAGTTTCATACATAAAAAATAATCAAGTGTACATTACCACTAACTTCAAATAATGGTTTATCCCTAGGTACTTGTTTAATAATGAAGGAACAACAACAAAAAAGAACACAACTTCAAAATACGATAAAGCAATTCTACCAACATCAATATTAGAAAATTGCTTTCTAAAGAAGCTCAAGCATATGCTACATGTTATACATTTTTAGAAGGCATAGTCTTCCTGTAAAATTATTATCTATTGTACTTAATACAACAAATATAAGGCTTCGTTTATACTTTGGGTGATGGATGTGCATATGATCACTCACTATAAGTAAAATGTGGAAGCACAAATGGGAAAGTTAAAATAAATAAAAATAGAGAAAATGTATCCATCCAGCAAAGAACTCAGCACAAGATGGGCACCAGTAAATGCTTGTTGAATGACATTTAATATAGAAAGAAGGATTTGTGTTATTTTATTTTATTGTAGTTAGATAAGCCAAATGTTTTTTAGGGAATCAGCAGTTTTTAAAGTAAAAGTAAAGAGGAAATATTCTTTTTTTCTTTTTTTTTTAAAAGATTTTATTTATTTATTTGACAGGGAGAGATAGATTACAAGGAGGCAGAGAGGCAGGCAGAGAGGAGGAAGCAGGCTCCCTGCTGAGCAGAGAGCCCGATGTGGGGCTTGATGTGGGGCTCGATGTGGGGCTTGATCCCAGGACCCCGAGATCATGACCTGAGCCGAAGGCAGAGGCTTTAACCCACTGAGCCACCCAGGAGCCCCAGGAATATTCTTTTTTTCCTGTCAATTCATTGTCAAATTAAAAAAAATTTTGATCAAAAAGGTCATGTAATGATAAGAAGGTACTAAAAGGGACTTTCCAAACCACATTGTCTGATCACATTGTTTTATGGTAAAAGAATCTGAAGCATGGAGACATGTGCAAGTGTTTGAGAGTTTCCCCCCCATTTATTTAGGCTTCACCTAAAAGTACAATGTGCCTTCTGTACTGTAATGTGCGCCATGTACATTCCTGGGAGTGCGTTGCTGGTAACATTGCAAAGAACTTTGCCCCAACAATATTTGGTCCTCTCTCTAAAACATGGCAGGTATGCAAAGCTTTTTAATCTTCTCAAAAATGGCCATGCTGGGAACATCCGGGAAATCTGGAGATATTTTCTCATTATATTGAATGTTGTAACAGAATCATAGTTTTTAAAGAGTTGAGTTCATATCTTTTGCTTTACTTTCTCGTAATCCTTTATCAGGTCCATGTAGTTGATCCACAACCTGTCTCTCAAGTTCTATGACTACCTTTCCAACTCTCTTTTGAACATCTGCACCTGCTATTAGCTTCTCAAGTGCAATATTTCCTCAAATGTAGTTATTCTTTTTTACTCCTTAATCACCACTACCACCATCGCACAAGCAGCAACCCAAAATAATTAGTAACATCATTTAAGAAGATGTAACAAATGGTGAACTGAGGTAATTAGGAAGAAGGATCCACAGGACTTAATTACTTTTAAGAAATAGGGAATAAAGGAAGAAGGGTATAATATGAGTCCTAAATTCTACTATAGAAGAATGGAGAGGGTGGTAATACCATTATCTAACAGGGAAGGAAGACAGGAAGAGCAGATGCAGTATCGATAGTTTGATTTTGATCTTTTTATGTTGTGGGACAAAGGAAAGATGATTCTGTTTGAATTTCATCTAGAGCAATTCATTCATAAGTCATCAACCTCCGGATGGTAATTCCAATGATGCAAGAGGACGAGATCACCTTGTGGTAAGATGAAAAATGTGAACAGGGTGAAGGCAGAAAAGGACAATGTTTCAGGAAAAGGACAGAGAAGGAAGAAGGTAAAGGAAAAGGAGAGAGGCAGAGAAAGGGTATGAATGTGGTACACAGGATGCTTCGGAGCATGAGTGGGAAGGAAATGAGGTTTGAAATGTCAGAGTCAGAATGTGGGCACAAGCCTTTTAATCACTAGACATACTTTTTTTGTAACTGGGGAGTTTGATTTTTATAAATATCCAATCAAAATAGATCTTTCCTATCATGACTATATTTGATTATATAGTATAAAAGGCACTTACTCAAGGATAATAAAACTCTTCATGACAATTGTTTAAAATAGAATTTATCAGAATTCCTGATTTTGAAAGCATGAATTTGTAGCGATCCTACAGCCATTAGCATATCTATATGTGAAATTGCATATTTCATGCCTCCTCACATATTGGATCACGTCTTACTTATTTGACAAATATTTTTCTTATAAACCTTATAGCTCATATAAGAAATTTGATATATATTTCCCTAAATTTGACAATGTATAATTTTGTACAATTCCACTATCAACCTGTAAAGGACAGAAAATTTTCTAAAAAATCAATAAAAATAAATTTTGATCAGCTATGTTAGAGGAAAATTAAATTAGTTTTCTTCTTTTTCATAGAAAATGACAGTGCAAAGTTGTATCGAGTGATGAGGCATTCAAAAACTATATGGCCTAAAATTTAGGAAAGTATTACAGAAGTATGGCAGGGAGTTAACTAATACAAATATTATTATTATGGATTTTGTGATGCTTGTGGTATGTATCAGCTTTTAAAATTTGTAGTTTTGGGGCACCTGGGTAGCTCAGTTGGTTAAGCATTTGCCTTCGGCCCAGGTCATGATCCCGGGATCCTGGGATTGAGCCCCACGTCAGGCTCCCTGCTCAGCATGGAGCCTGCTTTTCCCTCTCCCTCTTCTGCTCCCCCTGCTTGTAATCTCTCTCTCTGTCATAAATAAATGAAATCTTAAAAAATTTGTATTTTTAATAATTTTCAACTTAATTATTTGCTTTAATTTCTAAGTTCAATTCAATTAATTTAATTTCTAAATTAATTTTTAATTTGATTTTTAATAATCAATTTCTTAAAGTTCTAAAGCATACGAGCTTTGAGCTCTACCTCACATATTCTGAGCCCATGCCTACCTACTTCTCCGCCCCCACTCCCAGGGAGCTCCTGAGATTCAGTCCCATGATCTCTCTGGTTTCTACCCTGGGCGTTCCCCCACACAAGTTAACTAGAGGGCTCATTTACTTCACGTGGCAGGGGTGTCTCTGAATGGCACAGTAGCTGTCAATTTCAATAATCTCCTACAACCCAATTTTAGATCTCCACCACATAATGCAAAACCATCTCAGTTGGTTTGTTCTACCTCTCTCTGCCTTGTTCTGCCTTTGCAACCATTTTGCTCCACCATCACTATCCAGTAGTACCATGGGATGTCTGCGAGGCATCTCATTCCAGCATTCCAGCCAGGTATGAGATCCAATCTCTTACCGTTTTGGGTTCACAGATTTGTGATTCATATCCCCATAAAGGGTTGGCCCCCAGAATAAGTACCAAGGTGAATAAGTAATAAGGGCCGGGCCCCAAATAAAGAGTTCACCTCTTTGCTCTCTTTTTCCTATCCTCAAACGGACTTGCTCTAGCCTAAAAAGTTCTCTATCCTCTCTGTGTCACAGGAAAATCACAATTTTTGCTAGCTTTTCTGTCCTAAATTATGGTTTATTATATAAACTCGATTCTCCCAGTCCTTTAGGCTGAGTCTTCCATAATCAAGACCAAACTTTTAGAATTCATTCAAAACATTTTCCTTTTTTGTCTACCTAGTTTTGCACCTTAAAGCTAAGGCTTTCAAAACTCTGTAATGGAACTTACAGTCAAGAACTTAATTTTTTTTCCATCCTCCCTGGGTTTTTGCATAGCTACCTGTTTTTTTGTTTTGTTTGTTTTTAGTTTTTAGTTTTTTTGGAAAATAAAGTTCAACACCATAGTTTGGCTTTAAATATAAAAGAGCTGCAGGATTAAAAAGGAATTCTTGGAAGGGAAAACATGCATTAGGTAGTATTTTAGTTTATACTTTTGTCAAATGGCTATTAGATATCTGGTGAAGAAATGTAATAGGTAGTTGGAGTATGGAGTCCAGAAGAGAGGACACCCTGGAAGAGTGGATTTGGGAGAGGTTAACATTTGTGTAGTATATAAGCCTGGGGCCATGGAAGATCACTGGAGAAGAAAGTCTCTATAGGGAAGAGAAAATGACTCAGGTTAAATCACTGATGAAGATGGAGAGGTAAGGAATGGCCAGGATTTAAAGAAGAAACCTAGAGCTGGGGTTAAAGAGACCAAGAAAGGAAAGAGTGTCATGAAGTCAGTAGTGGTCAAATTCACTGAATGCTGCAGAGACTAAGTGAAATAAGAACAGAGATATTTGTTGGCTTTAGCAAAATACACATTATAAATGGCCTTGACAAGTGCTGTAGAGTGGTGGGCCTGGAAGTTATGTAGATAAGAGTTCAAATGCAAATGGGGACCCAGGCAGGAGGAGGATGTAGAATGCTTTTGTGATACTGTGCTATGCAGAACAGAGGGAGTGTGAGTTCCAAAAAGGCTTTCAAAAAAAACCTTGATCTGATATACTAGAGAAAGTGTATGTGCTATGGAATCATGTAGCAACGAAAATTTGATGAATCAGGGAAAATAGAGAATACTCATGGAAGCAATGTCCTTGAGAAGCTGAAAGGAGGATTCACAGCACATGAGAATGTCTCGTCCCTTGATCACTACTAGCAGCAAGACTGAAAGTGGGGAGACAGATACAGAAAACGTCTGCAGACTCATGGAAGCCTTTTTTGCATGCTTATATTTTTCCAGTGAAATTCTTCTCTTGACCTCATTTTCCATTTTGTGGTTTCTGTTTCTGTTTTTTGTTTCACCGAGCTTCTAGGAAAATATCCATATTTGCTGTTTTCCATTCTACTGAGTAGGGACAGAATAAATATTTGTTCAATGAATGAATGAAATAAAAGTCTAGGGCATCAGTAAACAAATGTGATGGAGCAAGAGAGGTGGGGGATCTAGCAGAGAGGAGAGAGGAAAGTAAGTTCATCAAGGAAACACTTGCTTGGCCGTGGTGGGCACTCACATGAGATTTATAGTTTGCAACACTCGTGGTTAGAATGAGGGCTGGGAACACTCAGTTCTGAGGGAGTATCAGCTTCAGGGTCTGAATTAGGAGGTATTAGTCTGAAAGGAGTAGGGATCCTTAAAAGGGAGAACTGGAAGTTGTTGATGAAGAGTGGTAGGGTGTGACTATGGAAGATGAGGCTAAAATCAAGCTAGAATAAAATATCACCAGTAAGCCCATTCAAACATCATCCTTCATGAGGTCTCTTGCCCTTCCCATGGCGTGATCTAGACACTTCCCAATGACTACTGTTGCCATGCTGCTTCTACTGCTCCCACGTACTCTTCTTGTCCTCACTCGTTCTGCTGTTTTTCTGCTTACTTCTCTTTCTCTTCCTCCTCCTTTCTTCTTTCTCCGACTTCTCCTCCAGTTAATCTGGTTCACATATAGTTGTGCACTTGTGGTATCTTCTGTAACACATCGTTCTTTCAAACCGGGTGTTGTGTCAAACTTGTCTTTTTTTCTCTTCAGTCTTTAAATTCATTCTAATTCCTTTTGGTAACACAAGTTATACACAAGGCTCTTTGGAGTACCAACTCAAATATCAAATGGTTGTCTTTTCCCCAAGCACATACACACACTTATGGCTTTGGTCTATTACACAGCTCTTACAGTAATTATATGCCTAAACAGTTACCCTTAGAAAATGTGCAATGCTACATTATTTTCTTAAGATGTACCATGCTGTCTGCAGCATTTTGGCGTTTCTTTAGTTTTTCAGTCAGCAATATGATTTTGAAGGCTCTCCATTTTAATACCTGAGACCTAATTCCTTCTTTTTAACTGCTCTCTGGTAGTGCTTTATATGAATATGCCTCATTTTACATATTCTTTTAGCTGATTGGCATTTGTGTTGTTGACTTCTTCACTACTAACAAGACCAAATGGATTTCGTGTCTGTCCCTTATGCTCATGGGCAAGTCTTCCTCTGGGCCCGCCCTGCTGAGTCATGGACGATGCATGTTCTCTGTTTAGAGAGGGTCTCCCTAATACGCGGTGAAGAGGCTATCCTCCCAGCTGCAGCATGAGACAGTTTCTGGTTCCTACACTCTTCCCATATTTGGTGTTAACTTCAAAATATGTATCAGTCTTATGAGTGATATATACTCTATCATTATCATTTTAGTTATTACTTTACTGATTACTCTAAAGGTTGGAAATTAAATTTTATGTTTCTCTTGGTGCATTGTATTGCCTATTACATCAATATGTTTTCATTTTTTGCCCATTTTGTTGGGTTATCTTTTTCTTACTGATTTGTAAGAGGTTAAAAATATACATTGCAAATATTTCCTCACAGACTACAGCTCATTATTTTATGTTATTTGTGGGGGCCTTTTGGTCCCTTAGATGTATCAAATTTTAACTTATGTAATAGGGTGTGTGTGTTTGTGTGTGTGTGTGTGTGCGCATGCACATTTTTCACAAAGGCCTCTTTCACTCTATTTCAGGGACTATTAAAAATTGTCTCTAAAATTTCCCTTCAATAATTTAAGAAACTTTTTGGATGCATTTTTAAATTAAAAAATGATGCATGTCTAATGTAAAAATAAATCAAATAATACAGGAAAGTACAAAGACTAAAAGAAAAAATAACTGAAACTCTAGGCCCTGGAGAGAGGGGATTTGGTCATTTTGGCCAATATCCTTCCAAACATCTCATACACAAGAAGAATAACATTTATTAATGCTGGCTACATGCCTGTTATTGCACTCAGCCTTTACAAAATTGATGGGACAGGTACTTTATCATCCCTATGTTAGAGATGAATAAACTAAGGCTCAGGGATCAGCAGTCTTACCCAAGGTTGTAAAGCCAGTGAGTGACAAAACTGGGATGACCCCTCCTCTGTTCACTGCTCTGTGTTCCCTCCCCCTAACAAACAAAAAGTCCCTCAGAGTCAGAGTCTGAGTCTTAGTACTCCTCACCAGGTTTTTAGTAGGTACTCGAAAATGCTTATTTTATTTTGTTACTTAAAAAATACACTTAACATTTTTCAAAGAAATCCCTGCACATAATTTCATCCTGTGATGAAGGATGCCAGTTTCTCTTATTCTGTCTCATTCCTACTGGTCATGTGATCAATTTTAGTACTTGAAATGGATTTTAGCGTTTACTTCAACATCTGTAAATAACATGCTTCTAGGGTATGCAGAGGATGTAACCTCTAAAATAGCTAGTTTTGTTTGTCATTCAAAGTAGTTTTTGCTCACCTTGAAAATACTACTCCATCTGTTTCTTTACTCCAATGGCATTGAGGAGGGCTGATTTTATTCCCTTACATTATATTATTTTCTTCTCTTTTTGCAATTTTACCTCTCTTTTATGTTCTTGAACCTCATTAAAATGTGAGAATTTCTAGATAGAGATTTATTGTTCTTGGCATTCAGAGAACGCTTCCAGTTTAAAGTCTCATCACCTTCTTTAGTTGTGGGAAATTTGGGGCTCTTCTTCAAATATCGTGTCTCTTCTATTCCCTCTGTTCTCTGCTTCTAATAGAGTCATCTTAGCTATTCTGTCTTCCCTTCTTGTACCTTATTTGCTTTTTCGTTCTCTATTCCTATCCCATTTACTATATTCTTCCAACTCAAAATACTCTCCACCTCCCTTCATTCCGTTTTTCAGGTCACCTGTAGAGTCTTGAATGTTAAAAATTTTGGCCTTTATTCTCAGGATTTCAAATTTGTTTCTATATTTCACAGACGCTTAAGTGTCAGCTATTGCTCTGAGTTCTTTACAAACATTAAATAAATAGGTAGTTAGTATGATTATCTTCATTATACAGATGCAAAAACTAAGACAAATATTGGCTAAATAAATTACCTTAGGAGCTCCTGACTAGCAGTTGCTGGGACCAGGATTGAGTCCAGGCTGTTTGGGAATTTAACTGCCATCCTGTTTTTTTGTTTTGTTTTGTTTTGTTTTTTTATTAATAACCATTCCTTATTTCCTAATTGCTTCTTCTTGTTTCATGGGCATAATACTCTTTTTCCTCCCCCTGAAGATATTAAATATAACATTTTAAAGTCTTTGTGTGATTGCTTTTTAGTTGTTTCCTTAAGAGTAAATTATTTTGCTTATTGTATTCTCCCTCAGACATCATCTCTTTTATGGTGTGGTCACTCATTAACAATATGATTACTATTGATTTTGAGATGATCCTTGAAATTAATATTCCTTGGTAGACTGTTCACACCTCTGCTGTGCAGCCTGACAAGGAGCAGAGGTTGGAATCTGCTACTGAGCCTTGTCCACCATAGTTTTCCATAAGAACCGACAGTGGGATGGACTTGAGAAGACACAGTCCATTGGTGGCTACTTCCAATTTTTAGTCCATTGTTGGTCTCCCAGGTATAGCTTGGTATCTCTGCTCCAAGCACTGCATCAGTTTTAAAATGGACATTGTTGCTTTTGTCTAGTCTGCAGACTAGAAAATACACAAAGGTCAACTAACATGGCGGCTAGCACTGTGGAAATCCACTCTATTATAAAATTCCCTCTGGGGAATCCTCCACAATCCGAGGCTTGGATTGTCTGCTTTTTGCCCCAGGTATTTGTTCAGGATTTTAGTTTATCTGATGTGAAAGAATCTTTTTTCTTCTGAATTCATATTTCATGAGTAGAGTCATCAATGACTCAAGCATTCAATCTCTATCTGTTGCATCATTCACTCCTTTCAAAAGGAGGAAGAGTGACGTATCTAGTTTATATGTTTAGGGATTGGATATGTATAGCTCTATCACTTCTCCTATCTCTTTTTGAGACTCAGCTGCTCAAAAGAAACACATGTTATATCCAACTACTTCACGTTCTGTATTTTAAAGGGGCTGATTTCCATGTGGGGAGGTCACTAGTGGTCCAGGACTATGAGTAGGTGGGTGAGTATATTTCTTTCTGGATTTATAATTAAGAAAGCATTAATAGTTCATATCTAGGTCACACCTACCAGAAAAGTACTTATCCTAATAAAGCTGATATTTTTTCTTCATCCACTGATCCGTTTCGTCTTATCTCTCTGTTGGTTCAAACATCAGCAAGGAAAGTAGATGTGGCATTTAACAGTCTCCTTTAAACATCCATGTTACCTTCCAAGAATTTCTATATAATTTTCATAAATTTACATGTGTCTATTCATTGATTTATGGCTCTAATTTATTCTATTTAAAAATAATTTATGGGATGCTTGGCTGGCTCAGTCAGAAGAGCATGTGACTCTTGATTTCCAGGTCATGAGTTTGAGTCCCACATTGGGGGTAGATATTACTTAAATAAATAAAACTTAAAAACAGTAATTTCTAAAAATTGTTCTTGAGTTTGGAGGCTGTGAGTGGAGTGCTGTGCTTGTTTTCAATCAATCTTAAAATGAAACATTGTTTGGTATTTATTCTTAACAAGTACTTGAGTATTCAATAAAGGCAAATCTTGTACTATTAATGATTTGAGAATAAATTTTAGCCTTTTGCATGCTTGCACATGAAATCTTAGTGCTGTGCAACATATGTGGTGATTATATTAGAATTAGCTGTTTTATCTTTTGGTCTGTAAGCCTCTGAAATATAGGGACCGCAGTCAATCTGTACCCTACTCTCTGTTTGCCTGAACAACATGATGAATTCTCCTGACTCAAATGCCTGCATCAGTATATATCTCTTTAAATATGACATTCCTGTTCATCTCATATTCTTAAGGAATTCTCTTTACCATAATAGAAATAAAGCATACCTTCTCATCCGATGTCATCTTATCACCCCTACATTGATCCCCATTTTTATCCCTCCCCTATGGCCCCAGGAGAGCAGGGGATGGCATGTAATGAGAGTGAGGCTGAGGAATATGAGGGAAAAAGCCCCTGCCAGCGTTCACAGAGCTAACATAGTTGCTAACAGCCAGGCTGTAGTATTTTTCTGTGGAACATAACTCTATAGAATATTAACATCATAGGAGAACTCTTCATGGCCGTGATGCCACAAGATGAAAACCAGTTGGCTCTATAACTATGTCTGAACAGAGATAAAACCCAAATCACCCACAGCCATAAAAATGCCAAACATCTCCTCTCTCCTGGTTAACAATTAAGTGACTGCTGCTTCTTATTCAATGATGATTCCAGCCCTACTTTGTTTACTCTGTGTCCTAGATAAAAAAAATCCCTGATGCTCATACATCAGATGACTCTTGCTTGGAGCAGCACCCTGTCTAGATAGACCTCTTCTTCCTTGAATTCTCTCTGATCACTAAATAGGAACTAAAATTCCTGTGATATACTGTCTCTTCCACTGTAGCAAGCTTAATAAGTCTAGTTTTGTTTGGCTCCAGGTGTATTTCTGGTGGCTTTCAGCTGGTGAACATTGATAGTAGAGTGTACTTGACTCAGGACATTGTACCAGCATCAGCAAGCCAACAGCAATCAACAATTGCAAGGAGCATTAGTAATTTTCCAGTGATGTCCCCAGATGGGTATGGGCCACTTAGAGGGCATTGTAACTACAACAGCTGCCTGCACCACTGGAATCCTGGCAAATGTATTCACTCGATGTCTGTCTGTAGCTGTCAGAATCCTTTCCAGATGGTTCTGGGTGGGGGGGAGTGGTGGTGGTGGTTCATATTGGTTACCATCTCATCTTTTTTTCAGGGCTGCTCCCCTCTTTCTGAGCCTGTGACCATGCACTGTGCTCTTAGCTGGATCCTCCCCACGCCCTAGGTAACTTTCTTTACCTATTATGCATTGCATTCCTTCAAGTACTAGTTGAATGTGGTTTTTAGGTCTAGGAGTCATAAAAGCAAAAAATCTGCTTGCTCAGTTATGGTCATATGTTTTGCATTTATAGTGCTTCTTTTCAAGATCTTCTGGAGATATTTCAGATTTTATTTATTTATTTTTAAAGATTTTATTTATTTGAGAGAGAGAGTGAGAATGAGAGAGAGCACGAGCGGGGTGAGGGGCACAGGGAGAAGCAGACTCCCTGCTGAACAGGGAGCCTGACGTGGGTCTTGATCCTGAGACTGCGGAATCATGAACTGAGCTGAAGGCAGATGTTTAACTGACTGAGCCGCCCCTGTGCCCCGAGATATTTCACATTTTAAAATGACTATCCGATATTTCCTTAATTAAAATCTTAAGTGTTAGGAGGTTAAATAACAAAAATCTTACCTTTTAGAGTAGGAACATTCCTGGCAATTCTCAAGTCATACAAACTGCTTACTCTGAAGAGCAAAGCCAGTCCCCTTAAAATGTTAGGAATAACATTTAAATGTTACTGAATAACTAAAATTACCTTGATTTTGTTAATTTCCCCCCAATTTAGTGTCTTCATCAAGTTGGGAGTAAAACAGTCCCACATAATCTAGAAGGAAGAGCACTCAGTTTAGAATTAGGACACATAGGTCTGAGTGCTGTGCTTTGTGATCTTGGCCAAGTGGTTGAACTTCACAGCTGTGAATTTTCACAACTGTAAAGAGATGATTACATTACTTCTAAAAATCACCATTAGAACAAATTAAATGATGATGGCGATGGGTTCCATTTGTAATTATTATAACCGTAGCCAACAGTCATTGAATGCTTTTTGCCAGGCATTGGTAGCCAGGCATGTGCACACATGCTGTACACCTGTGGGGACTGTGTTCCTGAGGGTGCCCGAAACTGTGGATAGTATCAAACCCCGTGTATGCTCTGTTCTTTCTCAAACAGCCACACCTATGATAAAGCTTATTTCTAAATTAGGTACAATAAGAGATTAACCGCAATAACTAAAAATAGAGAAATTGTATCAATATACTGTAACAAAAGTTATGTGAGTGTGGTCTGTGTTTCCACCAAAATATCTTATTGTACTGTGATCAGCCTTTTTGTGAGGATGTGAGATGATAAAAGACCCACGTGATGAGATGACGTGGAGTGAATGATGATAAACATTGTGACACAGCATTAGTCTATTGACCTTCAAATGCTATTTTTAGAAGAAGGGTCATTTGCCTTGAGGGGACTGGTATCTGAAATTCGGGAAGGTGAAGCCACAGAAAAGGGGGCACTGCTGTAAGCAGTTTACTTGGATTTTTTGCTCAGTCTTCCTGACAGACTTACGGATTGCATATTATCACTTCTTTTTGTAGATGAATAAACCTAGGTCCCTAGAGGTTAAATAGCTTGCTCAGGAGTAACAGTGGCAGAGGCAGAATTTAAATCCATATCTGTTATGGTTTACACTCTTCACTATTACATGGCATGGCTACAACACACACCATGCAATATAAGCTGTCTATATAATAAATACTAACTTTTAAAAAGTACCGTCAAGTTTACAAACACTTCTACATACATTGTGTAAACTAATGCTCACAAAGTTCCTATTGGTAGCTGAAGCAACTGGGATTAGTGTGCCCATTTTAAAGAGAACAGAGGTTTGGAGCAGTGTCCAGAACAAACGCGTAGCATTATAGATTTGAAATACCTGGACGTTTTGTTGCTATGCAAGCAAAATACCTGTATAATTTAGGTGTTTTGCATGTGGCATGTGGTGTGTGTGTGTGTGTGTCCCCTGGAAGTAAGTGTTACCAGTGTTTAACAACAGCACAACATGTTGGAGAGAATCATGTAACAAGATACTGTGTAGGGAGCTGAAATAGGGATGTTTTCATTGCTCCTGAGTTTTGCAACAGAGAGATTTAATTAAGATACACGAAGACTCAATTTCAAATTCCATTTGTCAAAACTGTTGATGAGCATTCCCTGTCTACCTCTTCCAATGTGTCATAGATCCTGCTGTTATCTAAAGATTTTGGCATTCAGTTAATTCCTGCAAAAATAGCTGTCCAAAATCTTTCAGGACCAACTGAAGGAGAAATAAAGGTAATACAATTAGTTTCTCTAGATCTTCACTTATGTAAAGTAGTCTATTTGTGATGACTGTTTTCCATCCAAGAATTATAAATTCTTTATAACTTAACGATCATGCTGACCTGGGATTTTTCTAGGAAATAGAAGTCAGTTTATTGAGTTTTTTTCCTAAGTATTTTCAGGCAGAGAGATTTTTTTGGAAGGTATTTTCCTTCTCCTGTGGAGAATTGAATAGCACTTACTAGGAGAAAAAAAAATGATTCATAAATACACCAGTAACTTGCCAAAGCAAATAAGTCCCATTAGTTTTTAAAATTTGAACATTTAGTCTTACGGTGTGATAAGAGTTGTTAAGTCAACATGGAGTTGTCTTCCAACTTGGAATGGACTCATTTGGCACTATCAACACTTTTAGTCACAATTAATGTGTGTACTCTTAATAGGAAAACTTCAAATATGATCTTAACTTATATTTTGGTGAAAAAGCCCACTGATGAATATTTTATTGCTTTTCAAGATCATCTATCACTTTAAAAAATTTCTCCCCTTTTATTTTCATGTTATTAATTGTGCTTTTCATTAAAAGATTGCATACCATTGTAAAAAATATGAATATAAAAAGTGAAATACAAACGTCATAAGCTTAACATGTAGATACAAACTCTCGTAACATTTTATTATATTTAATAGTCTAATTTTGTGGTCAAAATTATACATTTCACATTTCCTTTAGCATAACATAAAAATTATATGGGATTTTATGTTATGAAATAGAACATCTGAGGAATTATAGGCATGTCTTTAATTTTCATAGAAAACATTTGTATTTTCTTTTTTCCAAAAATAATATTATTTATTTATTTAATTTATTTATGTGTGTTATAAGTATTTTTTATTTTAAGCTTTTATTTAAATTCTAGTTTGTTGACATACAGTATAATATTAGTTTCAGAAGTAGAATTTTGTGATTTGTCACTTATGTACAACACCCAGTGCTCATCACAACTGGCCTCTTTACTACCTATCACCCATTTAATCCATCCTCCACCCACCACCCCTCCAGCAACCCTCAGTTTGTTCTCTATAGTTAAGAGTCTATTTTATGGTTCGCCTCTCTTTTTTTCCCTTCCTCTATGTTCACCAGTTTCATTTCTGAAGTTTTACATATGAGTGAAATGATATGGTATTTATCTTTTTCTCACTGACTTATTTTGCTGAGCATAATACATTTTAGTTCCATCCATGTCATTGCAAATGACAAGATTTCATTATTTTCAATGGCTGAATAATGCTCATTGTGTGTGTGTGTGTGTGTGTGTGTGTGTGTATGTTTTTATATCTCCCACACCTTTGTCCATTCATCAGTCAATGGACATTTGGGCTCTTTCCATAATTGGTTATTGTTGATAATGCTGCTATAAACATTGGGGTGCATGTATCCCTTCAAATCAATATTCTTGTATCCTTTGGGTAAATAGTAGTGCAATTGCTGGGTTGCAAGGATAGTTCTATTTTTAACTTTTTTTTTTTTTTAAAGATTTTATTTATTTATTTCACAAAGGGAGAGAGATCACAAGGAGGCAGAGAGGCAGGCAGAGAGAGAGGGGGAAGCAGGCTCCCTGCTGAGCAGAGAGCCCGATGCGGGCCTCGATCCCAGGACCCTGAGATCATGACCTGAGCCGAAAGCAGAGGCTTTAACCCACTGAGCCACCCAGGCGCCCTATTTTTAACTTTTTGAGGAATCTCCATATTGTTTTCTACAGTGGCTTCACCAGTTTGCATTCTCACCAACAGTGTAAGAGTGTTCCCCTTTCTCTGCACCCTCGCCAACATCTGTTGTTTCCTGTGTTAACTATAGCCATTCTGACAGGTGTGAGGTGCTATCTCATTGTAGTTTTGATTTGCATTTCCCTGATGATGAGTGATGTTGAGCATCTTTTCATGTGTCTGTTAGCCATCTGTACATCTTTGGAAAAATGTCTATTAATGTCTTCTGCCCATTTCTTAGCTGGATTATTTGTTTTTTGGGTGTTGAGTTTGATCAGTTCTTTATGGATTTTGCATACTAACCCTTTATCAGATATATCATTTGCAAATATCTTCTCCCATTTTGAAGGTTGTCTTTTGGTTTTGTTGATTGTTCCCCTCACTGTGAAAAAGCTTTTTATCTTGATAAAATACCAAGTAGTTTATTTTTGCTTTTGTTTTCCTTGCCTCCAGAGACATATCTAGTAAGAATTTGCTACAGCCAATGTCGAAGAAATTACTGCCTGTGTTCTCTAGGATTTTTATGGTTTCCTGTCTCACATTTAGGTCTTTTGTCCATTTTGAATTTATTGTTGTTCATGATAAAAGAAAGTGGACCCCTTTCATTCTTTTGTATGTTGCTGTCCAGTTGTCTCAACACCATTTGTTGAGGAAACCTTTTTCCCATTAGATATTCTTTCCTGCTTTGTCAAAGACAAGTTGACCATATAGTTGTGGATCCATTTCTGGGTTTTCTATTCTGTTCCATTGATCTATGTGTCTGCTTCTTTGCCAGTACCATATGGTCACTACAGGTTTGTAATATAACTTGAAGTCTGGAATTGTGATGTCTCCAGTTTTGCTTTTTTTTTTTTAAAGATTTCTTTGGCTATTTAGGTTCTTTGTGGTTCCACACGAATTTTAGAATTGTTTGCTTTAGATTTATGAAAAATGTTATTTATATTTTGGTAAGTATTGCATTAAACGTGTAGATTGCTTTGGGTACTATAGACATTTTGACAATATTTGTTCTCCTAATCCATGAGCATGGAATATCTTTCCATTTCTTTATGTCTTCTTCAACTTCTTTCATAAGTGTTCTGTACTTTTCAGAGTTCAGATCTTTTACCTCTTGGTTAGGTTTAATACTAGGTATCTTATGGTTTTTGGTGCAATTTTAAATAAGACTGATTCCTTGATTTCTCATTCTGCTGCTTCATTATTGCTGTATAGAAATGCCACAGATTTCTGTACATTGATTTTGTACCCTGTGATTTTACTGAATTCATGTATCAGTTCTAACAATTTTTTGGTGGAGTTCTTTGAGTTTTCTATATAGAGTATTATGTCATCTGTGAATAGTTAAAGTTGAACTTCTTCCTTGCTGATTTGGATGCCTTTTATTCTTTTGTGTTGATTGCTGAAGCTAGGACTTCCAGTACTGTTAAATAACAATAGTGAGAGTGGGCATCCCTGTCTTTTTCTTGACCACAGAGGAAAAGTTCAGTTTTTCCCCATTGAGGATGATACCAACAGTGGGTCTTTCATGTATGGCTTTTATGATGTTGAGGTATGTTCCCTCTATCCCTTCTTTGTTGAAGGTTTTTATCAAGAATGGATGCTGTACTTTATCAAATGTTTTTTTCTGCAGCTATTGAGAGGACCATATGGTTCTTATTATGTTTTCATAATTACTTTTTTCACCACAAAATCCTCTATGTCAATATTAAGTCAAACAAATGTTTAACACCTTTTAATTTTTATTTTCACCAAGTTTTGTGGTAGGCAATGGTTATCAAATGAGACATAACCCTCCTGCCTTGAAGGCATCTGTAGTCTGGTGAGAGATGAGAACTGAGCAATTTCAAAATAGTGTGTTAGATATTATGGCAAGGTGGGGGTGATATAGCAATATTGAGAGGAGAACCTAACCTTCATTTAGTGTCAGGAAAGTTGCAATTATTCAAAATTAATTTCATTGCCTGAAGAGTATCCATGAAAATATCAAATTTGCTTCTTGGAGTCATATGCCTGGCCCATGATGTGGAGGATTGTGTCTCTGATGGAGGTAGGAAGGGATTAGTAGAAGGTTGGCCCCCAAGAAGCCAATCTATTATCTGTTCTCTAGAAATAAAAGTAAATATTGTTTTTCCAATTAGTCTGTATCTGTATTATGTGTCTGTTTTCCAGAAATACTACTAAATACACTTAAATTGGCAAATTTTACTACTCACTTTACTGGTAGTAATTATCAAAATTTTATTGCCAGTTTATTTTCTGCTGTGTGAACTAGGACTTCTTTTTCTTGACCTAAGCTTTGTATTTTTAAATGTCTGTAAGAAGGTTAGTCCATTGTGTGGATAATCAGTAAGATGAATCTATAATTCTTAGTCATACATTGTCTTATAATTTATTTCTTTCCATTTCCTGGGGTAGAACTTCACTCCTATTTTCCCTTGTTATTATGGGTATTGTCAGCTCATCTTTCTTCTCCTGGGGAGGTGTAGTTCATTGGACTTTCAGGGGGAAAAAAAAAAACCTCACCACTAAGAATTCTGTTTGCCAGTTTTTGGTCTATCATGTTTATGCAAGAAGCAGAATTCCAGTTAATCGTAATCTCTCAGGATACTTCATATTACCCATCTGTTTTCAAGGCATGGGATGTGGAATGAACTGGAGTAGAGCATATAGAAAGAATTTGGCAGAGGAGCTGAATAAACTAGGTTTCCGTACTTTTCACAAGTTGACCCATAAGCCATTTGAGAAGGAAAAAAAAGAGTGGCACAGGTAAGAGTCAGAATTGAGAAGGGAAGATTTCTATTTATTCTATTTAGATTCTCTGGAGTAACACCAACAAGCCTGGCTACTTTCATCTGGAGGAATTCCAGCTAACTTGCCTCCAGCCTGTCCATCTGGTGTGTTGCTCGCCAGGAAGATAAGGGCACGGAATAGCATGCTTTACTTTGAATATTTAATTAGGTGAATCTTTGGCAAACTCAGAGGTTTGAAATTAATCTAGCATTAATATAATAATGTAATCAATTCAATGTACTGAAACATTTCAGCAACACTATGTCCTATGACCATTTCTTACTCTTTTGGCTTGAGGATAAAAGAGTGAAAAAAAATATACAGTCAAATTCTCAAGGAGCTTATATTTTCCAAATTGGAAATTCCCTTTTCCCAAAGATGTAAGAAGGAATCACTGATGTAAACAGGAATATAAAAATGACATGGTGTTTGGCTAGATAACTGATTCAAAAGCCAAGCTTAATCTATAGCTGTCAGCACTGAGTCTGGCATACAAGCTGTCCCCTGATCAGTGTGTTGACATGAATTATTAGCATCCATTTGTCCAGCATAAAATCATGCTATTGGAGATCTATTCAAATAAGACAGCAGCTTTGGATCACAACTGAGTTTTTATAATTGAAAGTTTCATAAAAAATGAATTCTATTAATCAGAACTAATCAGTCTAACTTTCAGTTGAAAGGTAGACTCAATTAGAGACCTAGATCCAGTTAGTCCAAACGCATACATTCATTTCAAGGTATCACAGTCCAATATTAAGGAAAAACTCCAGATCTAGACCCGGTAAGGACACAAATTTTCCCTTTGCTTCATTTACATTTCAGTGGGGGCACAGCCTATCAGCAAAGGGAATATCATGAACAGGTTATCAATTAGGGAATGTCCTTGGAAGTGTGATGTAGAAGATTAGATGAAAGTCTAATCAACCATCCTTAGGAAGCCACCATAACTGGCTTGAAAATCTTGCTTTGATGGAATTAAACCTAACAATTTTGCAAGTTCAATTTCAGGGACACATATATCTTGATTCAAATGTTAGTTCTATCATTTATTAGGTGGACAAACTTGGGCTTCTTACTTATATTTCCCAAGTTCTATTTTTCTCTTCTGTAAAACTTGGAATATAATTAGTACCTTCTTTCTATGGTTCATAGAATGATGAAAATTTTTTAAAATGGTGTATTTAAGGATTGCTAATATAGAGTCTGATGGGTAGCAACTTTCAACAAATGTTAGCTACAAGGATGAGTATGCTTCTTGTGGGTTTCAAATTTAATGAGGCTGACGTTATTCTCCGACAAGACACTGGTCAATGTTCATAAAAGTGTTACTTTTGTCTTGCTTGTACTAACATTGTTTATAGCATGTTTCTTATGTGTGCTAAAGTTGCATCCTGACGTACGATTATTCTAAAAAACACAACTCTATTCTTTGACCAATTATCTCTCCCCAGAATGTTCTAGTTTGTTAAGTTCATGACCGCATCTATGTTAGCTAGAATGCTGACTGGTATATTATGTTTTACACACCAGCTTAACTTCAAACAACTGTGTGAACAAAACATCTCAGTTACACCAAAGCATGGTTTCTATTGCTGTATTAGAATTAAACTTTTTGGTAGAGCAGAAGCCATTTAACTTTATATAAAATATAGTTTACAAGGCAATTAAAACAAGGGAGTGTAGATGACATGTTAATTCATTTGTTCATGTATTATTATTTTGAATTTCGAAATTGTTGAGAAAGTAATACTCTTACGGAAATGATCGTTGATGTGGTTCATGTGTTTTAACATATGCGTTGTGGCATTGACTCATGTAGTAATATCTTTTGTGGAAATGTGACATATTTATTCTCATGTAGGAAACACCTTTGTTCAGAGAAGTAATCCTTTTCAAAGAATGGCATCAATTTTTCCTTTGAAACTTATATCCTAAATTCCATAAAAAGGGTAGTAATTTTAGAGAACAGAAGTATCATGTCTGACTTCCAGGTTGAGCTTTCTGTTGCCTGTGTTCATGTTATAACGTATTCAGAAGACTGGCCATGGTTACAGTACAGTGGCACTAATAAACCTCCTAAAGCAATGAATGATTCTTGAGATTTTTCTTCCTTTGTGTCCTCTTCATTCAGGACTCTACTCTTCCACTGCAATATCCTTATTATTTGTAAAATGTTCACAATACCTGCTTTGAGAAATACTTGTAAATTAGGATCGATAGGATTCTCTTTCATTGTTTTCTTAAATTAACCAGGCTTCTGTCCACTCATTTTTCTCTATCTTGTCTCTGAGACATAAATAATACCTCAAGGAAATTTGGAAAAGTGAATAAACACTTAAATCAGAAGTTACCCCATCAATGGTTTTAGTGATAGAGAAAGAAGTCCTATACTAATTGATTGTTTAAAAGCTTGGGAATAGTGTTTGCCTGATAGTGTGGTTGAAAAACATAGGTTCGTTGTTATAAGCCTATTCTTGGCATTTATCAACTAGTGAAATTGTGTGATTTTCTTCTCCCCTACACTGTAATTTTGAGGACAGGGAAGACTGTATCAATCTTCTCACTGCTTTATCTGGAGTCCCTGGGAGAATGCTTTATACATGGTTAGTGTCCAACAAGCATAACAAATAAATCCATGAGCCTAAGTTTCATCCTCATTAGTATTAGTCTAGTTAACAATTTCTTTCCCTGTCTATGGCCATAAAAATTTTATGAGATTCAAATTAGTCAATGTAATGAAAAAATTAAGGTCCTTTAAAATTGTAAGGTATAATCTTTATTATTTAGATATATGTTTTATTTATTTTACAAAGAGGTTAAATAAGCTTTCTTTTGTTTGCAGAAGGGAAGACTTCAGGATCTCAATTTATGGTGTCTGATTTTAACAGGACCTCTTATTTTGGTGGCCTTGGACCACCAGCATCATCAGAAACACACTCATACTTAGTTTCATTCAACTCATGTGGTTGCCTTTTCATAGGCCATGGGGCCTGGATAAGCATGAAATTATAATGTCTAGTAATTACTCTTGTTCTTGGCAGACGCAATCAGGTTCTGATGTTTAGGTTCTACCACTGGCAGCATTTTTCAATTAACATTTAATACTCCCCCGAAAAATGCTCAATCTCTCACTGGCACTGAACCCACTATTTTAGTGGGAAAATGCTCAGAGACAAAGAAGGCCTTCCCTTTCATTGATCTCCTTGTTTCCCACAGATTTTACATCAAAATAGTCTTAATTCTCGGGGACACTAAGCCCCGTGGATGTCATTTTTCTACCCCGTGGTTGCCTATTTATACGATTCATTACTCTTAGGACATTTACATACATTGCTTTGGAAGTCCTGAAAAAATCCATTATGAAGGTGTTAGAAATAGACACATAGTCTCACTGTGTCATCATTAATGCATCCATCATGAAGAGCTCCACCTTTTTGGACACTTTTACTGTGATTAGTGAGTCAGACTCATAAAAGAAGCTAGGATTCTCTTCCCAGAGATGGAATTCTAAATGCCTAGATTTCCATAGCTAGTGTTTGAGAACACCATTATTATAAGCTATTTCTTCTAATTCAAATAAACAACACTGCTGGCTAAAAAGGAATTTCATCACATGCAATCAGCATTTAAACTTAAATTCTGCATTAGATGTTTTGACTATAATACCAATTTAAATGTGAAACATTTAAGGGACCAAATAACTATTTTCTCCCCTAAATAATTGGTTTGCATATTTTTTACCCATTGATTTATTCAGTGGACAGTACAAAAAGACTTATCAATAAGGAACCAAGTAAATTTCACCTCACTGTCTTTAGAATTCTCTTAGCAGCATCATGGTATTCAATAAGATGATCCTGGAATGATCCAGTGTTGGGAAGGAGTTGACTGGAATGAAGAGAGGAATGACAATATTGACACCCATGCAATGCCTTGCTTTGCCTCTGCAGAAATTGTGATTCCAAAAAGATAAACTGTATTTCAAAATATTGTAATGGGTAATGTACTTGACCTACGAGAAAGCAAAACACTAGGCGAGTGTCCAGATAGCACATGCTCATGGTGTGGCCCTAGTGGGAAGGAAGATGAATTCCCAGTAGGAGGGGAGCAAATAAAAAAACTCTTTACTTTTAAATAGCACTTTAAGTGTTCACCACACACTTTCATATATCTTGTCTAATGTGGACCTAAAATCCATGTGAGTTTGAATATGGTTATTATTTTTTAGCAAAGGTTAACTAATGAGATTTAGTTTTGTTGAGTGACAATGTTAACTAGCAAGAGGCAGAACTACAAACATGGTTCTTCTCATTCCAGGTCCAGCACTCTGTCCACTCCACTATGCCTATTATGAAGGGAGCCAATTGGTCAATTTTAGGGAAATTTTGGAAACATGCTGAGCTTCAGCTTTTCTCAGAAGTAATTTAATGTACTACTTACTCTATAAACAGCTTCTTCAAGTTCAGAGAAGTAAGACATATGTATAAACCTCTTAAAACTCCTTGACAAGTAAGCTGCAGTTTTCACATCCATAAAATGAGTAGGTTGGACCAGATCTGTGACTCTTAATCTTGGCTGAACATTAAAAGGCCTTCCTGCCTATTTCCAAAAACTACCCCTAGAGATTCTGATTTAATTAGCCTTAACTTTAGCTGGAGGTGGGCTTCCATTTTTTTTTAAGGCTTCTGAGATGATTCTGATGTGCAAACCAAGATTGAGCACCACAGGAATGGATGATCTGGGAGGTCTTGTAGGTCTTCTTCTATGTGTCTAAGCATATTGCAAGGATTTATTCAATAGTTCTGATATTCCAAGAGTTAACCGAAAGGAAACTCAAATTTTACCATTTATTCTAACCTGTCTGGGTTCCTTGATATAATATAGATCTGATTCTCACATAAGTGATTCTGGGAACTACAGAAATTTTTTAGCTGGACTGTATATCACCCAGTTAAATCTTTCCTCAACTTTGCTCCCTTGCAAGCTTATACCCAGTGGCTATTTGGCTAATCTAAAGAATTCCTTTATATGCCAGCAAGTTTTCTCTGAGCACAACACTTTAAAGTAGCAGTCATTTGGAGACAGATGGGGACTGAGTTAAAGATGTGGAGCCAGGCCGAAAAGAGATTTCAGTGAATCCTTAGAAAACCAGTGAGCAAAACCATGGCTAAGAAACCACGGGATTATAAACACTACGGAATGCTTTGGCCTAACTGATGCTTCTTTTTATCCAGCTAGCCAGTCTGAATACGAAAACACAAGGGAAGACATTTTTCAAAGCAAACTTTGAGAACTGCAGAAAACAATTTTTTTAAATGAGCAAGTTACATAAATTAGAAAAGAAAATAAAAAATCCAAGCAATGAGCTTTTGTGCTTGAAAGGGCATAACGAGAGGCTGAGTGAAATGAAGCTGCCAGTCACCATCTGGGTGCATGGAGGTGGGTGCAGAGTGGCTGGTCTACAGACATAGGTGTCTTTGAGGGCAGATTTTGTATTTGCTAAGAAGTTAATATGAATTTGCAGATGACAATTTCATTTTTTCCTGTCAGCTACAAATAGTTGAAGATGAAAATACCGTGAGAAAGCCTAGAAAATTGCACTGATTTAAGATAACCATAAAGCATGTCCAATTGAGGGAAACTTTTAGCAATGCTATTTTCTAAGTACTTACTTCCTGATCACTGGCTAAGGGTAATAATGAATATTGCTGATTGTCTGGGGGGAGAAGTGCTCAAGATAGTGGCCTAGGACAATCTTGAACTCACTTCCTCCCACAAACACAACAAACCCACAACTATATATGGAGCAATTCCTTCAGAAAAGGAACCTGAAAGTTGGCTGAACAGTGCCTCCACAACAAAAGATAAAAAGGCCATATCAAAGTGGATAGGAGAGTCAGAGACACGGTCTTGTAAGAAACCCCACCCCCCAAATGTGGTGACCCATAGTCAGGGGAGATTTTCTTTTCTTTTCTTTTCTTTAAAAGATTTTATTTATTTATTTCGACAGAGTGAGAGAGCATGAACACACAAACAGGGGTGTGGCAGCAGAAGGAGAGGAAGAAGCAGGCTCCCTGCTGAGCAGGGAGCTCAATGTGGGGCTCAATTCCAAGACCCTGGGATTATGACCTGAGCCGAAGGCAGACACTTAACTGACTGAGACACCCAGGTGCCCTGAGGAGGGCTTTCATAATACAGAGTTTATCCCTCAGGAGTGAGGGGTTTGTGTCCCATATTGGGCACATCTACCCTTGGGAACTGCAGCAGACAGATTAACCCCCAAGGAGTTTGGCCTTGAAAACAAACAGGACTTGCTTCCAGGAGAACCATAGAGTATCGGGACAGAAAATTCACTCTAAAAAGGCTCAGCACAGACTCACATGGGGACCCAGTACAAAAGCAGTAATTTGAAAGGTGACTAAAACATATGAGAAGACTCATTTGTTAGCCTTAAATCATATTTCAAACAGGCAAGAAACTGTTGGGATTCTCTCTGGGGATGGAGGTGCTGGCAAGTGCCATTTTTGAATTCACCTTCTGCCTTACTGGTGCTGAAACTAGTGGGTACCATTCATCACACCTGCCTTCTGGCCTGTTAGCTCCAGTGGGAGTGCCCCATCCCATCACACCACAGCCATAGTTGTTGAGTGTCTTGCCCTCATGCACTACAGCTGGGCAGTCAAGTACCTCACATTGCATCTCAGCCATGGGATGCCCCAGTCACCGTGTGTCACAACCACAGCCTGCCCCACCACAGATGGTGGGTATGAACAGCCCACATAAGGCATACACCTTGAGTATCTGGCTTGAGTGCCTGACTCTGGTTGCCAGTGAGGATTGTGTTTCTGTGCCTAATGGGTCTAAAGTAATCAGAGACAGCCCTTGGCAGGTTACCATCTCTAGAGTAATGCATAAACAGCCAACTGGCACATATCCCCAGTCTTCATGAGAAAAATGCCTATTTTTTTTGTCCTGGAGCTTCAAGCTGAGGGGCAGGCTTCAGATTTGCCACACATACAGATGCTATAGAGGTGTTCCCAGGAAGTGTGGTAGGGAGATATCAGATTAGAGCACTCTCTTGGCCTTGCCCAGCTCACTGATTCATCCCAGAAATGAGCTTATACACATGACTAAAGCCACATTTTTTGCAAGTGTTGCAAATGTTAAGGGGATACCTCCATCTCTTGGTCTAGAAGTCAACAGGATTTATGATCACAAGCTCAAAAGACTATATCTATATCTACATCTATATCTATCTATCTATCTCTCTATCATCTGTCTATCTATACATCATCTATCTATCATCTATCATCTATCTATCTATCTCTCAATCATCTATCTATATCATAAAAGCTGCTGTCTGATGACAGTACCTAAAACTAGGCACTGTCTGAGATCCATCCCTTTGGAACACTGACAGGTCTTGGCACACTGTCAACAACTGGGACCCATCAAAAACAAATCAGGATACACAGATAAGCAAAGAAGTCTGAGAAACAACCAAGACCTAGGGCAAGGTTGAAAGACAAAGTTCATCTTCTATATAAGGCCACTCTTTCAAGACTGAAAGACAACATTTATTCCAAATGAAACAATGAGACAAAACCTCAGAAAAATACCTTAATGAAATAAAGATAGGTTATCTACTGATAGGTTATCTACCTGATAAAGAGTTCAAAGTCATGGTCATAAAAATGTTCACTGAACTCAGGAGAGGAATGGATGAACACAATGAGAACCTCAACAAAGAGACAGAAAACATGACAGGGTACCAAACAAAACTCAGAGCTGAAGAACACAGTCACTGAATTGAAAAATAAACTGGAGGAGTGCAACAGAAGACTAGATGAAAAAGAAGAATGGATAAGCACTCTGGAAGATGAGACAGTGAAAATCACCCAATCAGACGAACAAAAGAAAAAAGAATTAAACAAAGTGAAAATAGCTTAAGTGACCCATGGGACAATATCAAGAGAAATAATATCTGCATACAGAGGTCCCAGATGGAGAAGAGAGAGAAAGAGGTAGAAAAGCTTTTTAAAGAAATAATGGCTGAAAAGTTTCCTGATGAAGGAAATAGACATTGAGGTACAGGAAGCAAAGAGAGTTCCAAATAGGATGAACCCAAAGAGATCACACTAAGACACATTATAATTAGAAGGTCAAAAATTAAAAATAAAGAGAAATAACATAATCAAGAGAATAAAAACTTGTTACATACAAGGGAACCCCCATAAGAATATCAGTTAATTTTTCAGTAGAAACTTTGCAGGCCAGAAGACAGTGGCATGATATATTCAAAGTGCTGACAAGAAAAAGCTTCCAACCAAGAATATTCTACCCAGCAAGGTTATCATTCAGAACTGAAGGAGATATAAAGAGTTTTCCAGACAAACAAAAACTAAAGGAGTTTTTCAACACTAAACTGACCTTACAAGAAATGTCAAAGTTATTTCTTTAAGCTGAAAAGATAATGCACTAATTAGTAACAAGAAAACGTATGAAAGTAAAAATCTCACTGGTAAATGCAAATATATAGTAAAGGTAGTATATTAACCCCTGACAAAGCTACCATGAAGGTTAATAGAAAAAAGTAGTAAAATTAACTATTACTATAATAATTTGTTAAGGGATATGCAAAATAAAAGATGAAAAATATGGCATTAAAAACAGAACACATTGGGGGAGGAGAGTAAAAATATAGAATTTTTAGAATACGCTCAGACCTAAGATGCTTAACCTGAAATAGACTGTTTAATATATAGGATAGAATATGTGAACCACAAAGCAAAAATGTATAGTAGATACACAAAAAAGTGATAAAGAAATATAAACACATTAGAGAAACTCACCAAATCACAAGGGAAGCAAACAAGTAAAGAAGAAACAGAGAGGAACTATAAAACAACCAGAAAACAATCAACTAAATGGCAAAAACACATGCATATCAATAATTATTTTAAATTTAAATAGACTAAATTTTCCAATCAAAAGGCATAGAGTGGCTGAATGGATAAGGAAACTAAGAGTCATCTTTATGTTGCCTATAAGAGACTCACTTCAGATCAAAGGACACACTGAGACTGATAGTGAAGGGATGGAAAAATATGACCCATGCAAATGGGAGCAAAAAGAAAGTTGGTGTAGCTATACTCATACCAGGCAAAATAGACTTTTAGAAAGGACTGTAGCAAAAGACAAAGAGGGGTATTACATAATGATAAAGAGGTAAATTCAACAAGAGGATACAACAGTTGTAAATATTTATGCAGTCAACATAGGAGCACCTAAATATATAAAGCAAATATTAACAGACAAAAGGGAGAACATGACAGCAAGACAATAATAGTAAGTGACCTTACTCCACTTACATCAATGAATAGATGATTCAGATGGAAATCAGTAACAAAACATCAGCGTTAAATGATACATTAAACTAGATGGACTTAATAAATCCATACAAAACATTCCATTCAAAAGCAGCAGAATACTAGTGCAAATGAGTATTCTCATTGAATAATCAAATCTCATGAGTTATCTATTCTTGAGGATAAATCATATGTTAGGCAACAAAACAAGTCTCAATAAATTTAAAATGATTAAAATCGTTATCAAGTAAGTATCATTTGTGACCACAATGGTGTGAAACTAGAAGTCACTCACAGGAGTAAAACTGGAAAAATCAAATATGTGGATATTAAATAACATGCTATTGAACAATCACTGGGTCAGCAAAGAAATCAAAGGAGTAAAAAAAAAATACTTGGGGACCAATGAAAATGGAAATACAACAGACCAAAATCTATGGGATGAAGGAAAAACAATTTTAAAAGGGAAGTTTATAGTGGTATGGTCCTCTCTCAAGAAACAAGAAAAACTCAGATAAGCAATTTAACCTTACACTTAAAGGAGCTAGAAAGAAAAAAGAATAAACAAAGTCCAAAGGTAGTATAAGGAAGTAAATAGCAGAGATAACATGGAAATAAATGAAATAGAGACTAAAAAGACAATAGAAAAAGTCAATGAAGGTAAGAGCTGGTTCTTTGAAGAGATAAATAAAATTTACAAAAATAGGGTACCTGGGTGACTCAGTCATTAAGCATCTGCCTTCAGCTCAGGTCATGATCCCAGGGTCCTAGGATTGAGCCCCACATCAGGCTCCCTGCTCAACAGGAAGCCTGCTTCTCCCTCTCCCACTCCCTCTGCTTGTGTTCCCATTCTGGCTGTGTGTCTGTCAAATAAATAAATAAAATCTTAAAAAAAAATTACAAACATTTAGCTAGATTCACTAAGAAAAGAGAGACGACAGATAGATGGTAGATAGATAGATAGATAGATAGATAGATAGATAGATAGATAGATAGATAGAATCAGAAAAGGAAAAGAGAAGTTACAACTCATACCACAGAAATATAAAATATCATAAAAGACGACTCTGAATAATTTTAGCCAACAAATTGGACAACCTAGAATAAATAGATAAATTCCTAAAAACATATAACCTACCCAAACTGACGAATGATGAAAAAGAAAATCTGAGCAGAATGATTACTAGCAAGGAGATGAAATCATTAATCAAAAGCTCCCAACAAACAAAAGTTCAGGACCAAAAGTCTTCACTGGTTAATTCTACCAATTGTTCAAAGAATATTTAATATCTACTCTTCTTTTCCAAAAAAACTGAAGAGAAGAGAATGCTTCCAAACTTATTTTATGAAGCCAACATTACCCTGATACCAAAACCAGGCAAAGAAATCAGGGAAAAAGAAAATTACAGGCCAATATTCCTGATAAATATATGCAAAAATCCTCAACAAAATATTAGCAGACCAAATTCAACAACACTTTAGAAGGATCGTGCACCATGATCAAGTGGGATTTATTTTAGGAATGCAGAAATGGTTCAACATTTGCAAATAATCAGTGTGACACCACATTTATTTAACAAAGATAAAAATCATGTGATCATTTCAACAGATAGAGAAAAACATTTGACAAAATTCAACACCCATTTATGATAAAAACTCAACAAAGTGGATATAGAGGGAATGTGCCTCAATATAATAAATGGCCGTATATGAGAAGCCCAAAGCTAACATAATATGCAACAGTGAAAAACTGAAAGGTTTCCTCTAAGATAAAGATTAAGAAAAGGGTGTCCATTCTTGCCATTTTATTCAACATAGTATTGGAAGTCCTAGCCTCAACAGTTAGGCAACAAAAAAGAAAAAAACTCCAAATTGAAAAGAAGTAAAATTGTCACTCTTTGCAGATGACATGATAATATAGATATAAAATCCTAAAAGCTCTACCAAAAAATTATTAGAATTAATAAATGAATTCAGTATAGTTTCATGATACAAAATTAATATACAGAAATCTGCTGCACTTCTATACATTAATAACAAACTATCAGAAAGAAAAAGTAAGAAAACAATTCTATATATGAGTGCATCAAAACAATAAATTAGGGATAAATTTAACTAAGGAGATAAAAGAATCTCTCTACTCTAAAAATTACAAGATATTGATGAAAGAAATAAAAGAGGACACAGGTAAATGGAAAAGTATCCCATGTTCAGGGATTGGAAGAAGTAGTGTTGTTAAAATGTCAATATTACCAAAAGCCATCTATAAATTCAAAGTAATCCCTATCAAGATCCCAATGGCATTTTTATAGAAGTAGAGAAAACACTTCTAAAATTTGTATGAAACCACAAAAGACCTTGAATAGCCAAAGAAATCTTGAGAATGAAGAATGAAGCAGGAGATATCACATTTCTTATTTCAAGCTATATTATAAAGCTATCATCACCAAAACAGTAAGGGACTGGCATAAAGACAGACAAATAGACCAATAGAACAGAATCAAGAGCCCAGAAATAAACTCAAACACATATAGTCAATGAATACTTGACAGTCGAGCCAAGAATACTCAATGGTGAAAAGACAGTCTCAATAAATGGTGCTGGAATAATTGGATATTCACATGTAAAAGAATGAAACTGGACCCATATTGTACATTGCTCATAAAAATTAACCCAAAATAGACTCAAGACTTGTATGTAAGACCTGAAACCATGAAACTTCTAGAAGACAACATAAGAACAAGTTTCCTTGATGTAGGTCTTGGTAATGATTTTTTGGGTATGGACCAAAAAGCACAGTCAACAAAATAAAAAAGAAACAAATGAGACTACATCAAGCTAAAATCTTCTGCACAATAAAATAAACCACCAAGAAAATGAAAAGGTGACCTATGGAATGGGAAAAAGTATTTGCAAGCCATATATCTGATAAAAGGATAATAGCCAAGAATATAGAGAACTTGTATAACTCAATAACAAGAAAACAGATAACATGATTAAAAAATGGCCAAAAGACCTGAATAGACATTTATCCAAAGAAGATATACAAAAGGGCTAACAGGTACATGGGAAAATGTTCAACATTATTAGTCATTAGGGAAATGCAGATTAAAACCACAATGATATACCACTTCCTACCTGTTAGAATGACCATTATAAAAAACTCAAGAAATAACAAATGCTGGCACGGTTACAGAGAATAAGGGACCCTTGTGCATCATGTAGGATTTTAAATTTGTGTGCCAACCTAGGTATCTAGTGACAGACTGATTGCTTCATATGGGAATCCATTTTGTTTTCAAGCTATTCCCTTTGGTTATAATTAATGATAATAAAAATATAAAACTTGTCTTCATGTCATTATATGAAGTGTCATTATATTCAATGTGGAACATAATTTCTGATTTTTTTCTTCAGCTGTGTTTTTAAAATATTTCCTTGTAAAACATTTGCATGTGCGGTCAATCCCCATTATTAATAGATTCTGTATTTGCAAACAACCTTACATGCTAAAATTTACTTTAACCCTAAAAATCTTTACTTATTGGCTTTTGTGGTCATTTGCAGATATGTACAGAGTGATGAAAAATTTGAATTGCTCTGATGGGCAAGTACTCAGCTGAGGTCAAAGCAACATTGCCTTCCCATTTTAGCTCTCAGACTCTTTTCTGAGGTTCATTTAGTGACTCATTTATTTTTTTTATTTTTTTAAATTTAAATTAATTAACATATAGTATATTATTAGTTTAGAGGTAGAGTTTTTAGTGATTTATCAATTGCATATAACACCCAGTGCTCGTTACATCTAGTGCCCTCCTTAATGCCCACCGCCCAGTTACCCCATCCCCCCTCTCACCTCCCCTCCAGAAACCTTCAGAGTGTTTCTTATAGTTAAGAGTCTCATGGTTTGTCTCTCTCTGATTTTCTTATTTTATTTTTCCCTCCCTTTCCCTATGATCCTGTTTTGTTTCTTAAATCCATATATGAGTGAAATCATATGATAATTGTCTTTCTTTGATTGACTTATTTCACTTAGCATAATACCCTCTAGTTCCATCCACATCATTGCAAATCATAAGATTTCATCTTTTTTGATGCTTGAGTAATATTCCATTGTATATATACCACATCTTCTTCCTTTTTTTTAAAGATTTTTATTTTATTTTATTCATTTGATAGAGAGAGAGACAGTGAGAGAGGGAACACAAGCAGGGGAGTGGGAGAGAGAGAAGCAGGCTTCCCGCTGGGCAGGGATCCTGATGCAGGGCTCAATCCGAAGACCTTGGGATCATGACCTGAGCCTAAGGCGGATGCTTAATATCTGAGCCACCCAGGCGCCCTTACACCACACCTTCTTTATCCATTCATCTATCAATGGACATCTGGGCTCTTTCTATAGTTTGGCTATTGTGGACACTGCTGCTATAAACATTGGGGTGCAGGTGCACCTTCAGATCATTATGTCTATAACTTTTGGGCAAATACCTAGTATTTTCCAAGTATTGCTGAGTCATAGAGTAGCTCTATTTTTAATTTTTTGAGGAACTTCCATACCACTTTCCAGAGTGGCTCTACCAGTGTGCATTACCACTATCAGTGTAACACAGCTTCAAAGGCAAGGAAAACAAAAGCAAAAGTGAATTATTGGGACTTCATCAAGATAAAAAGCTTTTGTACAGCAAAGAAAACAGTTGACAAAACCAAAAAACAACCTACGAAATGGGAGAAGATGTTTGCAAATGTCTTATCAGATAAAGGTCTATTATCCAAGATCTATAAAGAACTTATCAAACTCAACACCCAAAGAACAAATAATCTAGTCAAGAAATGGGCAGGAGACATAAACAGACACTTCTCCAAAAAAGACATACAAATGGCCAACAGACCCATAAAAAAATGCTCAACATCACTTGGCATCAGGGAAATACCAACCACAATGACATACCACCTCACACCACTCAGAATGGCTAAAGTTAACAAGTCAGGAAATGACAGACGTTGGCAAAGATGTGGAGAAAGGGGAACCCCCTAATTTAGTGGCACATTTATAGCATTTTTGTGCTTTTTTTGGGGGTGATCTCAGTGTTTAAAATGGACCTCAAACAGATTGCTGAAGTGCTATCAGGTTTCTAGGTACAAGATAGTAGTGATGTGTCTAATGGAGAAAGTAGGTATCTTAGATGAACTTCATGCAGGCATTAGTTATAATACTGTTGATCATACTTTCAATGTTAATGAATCAACAATATATACTAAATAGATACCTTTAAACAGAACCACCAATAACAGAGAGTTATGTTCTGATTAACTGATGCAAATGAACCTGGAGGGTCATAAGAACCCAACCCTGCATCTCCCCTAGAAGTAAAGCTTCAGTGTTCTCTGATTTACTAATCACAATGACTTCATAGAACATAAATACCAGGGATAATGAGAATTGACTGTATTAACTTTTTACTTTCTTTACTCTTTAAAATTTTACTTTCTGTATTTCAATCATAAGAGTTTAATCTGTTTCCTATTTAAAATTTTTGGACTTACACATCTATTATCTATCTGTTTATCTGTCTATCTATCTATGTGAATTTATTTATTTATGTGTGTGTGCAAATTTATGATTTGTTGATATTAATCTATTGGTACAGATCAGTTTTCATGACTCAAATTATAAAAGCTAAATGCCCATGAACAAAGCAGTGAATGGAGAGAATTGCTGAATGAAAATTTATATCTGAATACTTTGAGGTGAATTTGAAATGCTGAAAAATTTGAATTGAAAATATTTCAAAGATGGATGGTTCTTCTGTTAAACCTTGAGATGTTTTAATTTCTTAACTACAACAGACAGTTGTATATAAAATCTTCAAGGATTATTAAGAGACATTTTATAAAAGGATGATAAAATTCTGAGATTTTTCACAATCAGAACATTTATCATGGGTTATGCTCCAGGGAACTTGGTTATAGAAGTACTATGGGGAGGCTGCAAAGAGACATGGCTTTAAGTTGAGACTTGAAGAGTAAGAAGGATTTTATTAGAAAAAGTAGGTTATAGGAGAAAATAGAAAAAATAAAGAAAAAACTATAGAAGAAATTAATATGTAGTGTACTTGGAGAGAATGGATGTGTCAGGTTGGTTTAACTCATTTTTTATTTTTTAAAAGATTATTTGTTTTGAGAGAGAGAGAATGAGAGCACATCAGGGGGAGGGGCAGAGGGAGAAGGAGAAAGAATCTCTAACAGATTTGTGCTTAGCGTGCAGCCTGATATAGAGCTCGATCCCATGACTCTGAGATCACGACCTGTTCCCAAACCAAGAGTTGGGCATTTAACCCACTGGGCCACCTAGGTGCCCTTGGTTTAATTTATTTATTAATTAAATTAATTAATAAATTATAAAATTAAATTAATTAATTTAAATTATAAAGAATAATTTTTAGCATGAATGATTACCATTTGAATCAGTTTAAGGCATCTACTTTTATGTAACTAATAAGATAACACATGATTGAATTAAAAAAAAATATACAACTGTACTCGACAATATTCTTGCCTGGGCAAAAACTTATATCCTGAACAGAATAATGTCTTTCTCATTCAAACCCATCCAGGGTTCCATCAAGTGTGAGAGCCCTATCCACCCTACTTTAGAATGCAACATTTAGAATATAATTAATTTCTGAAAGCAGTATTAAAGCAATCTTTACATGAATTAAAAAGAGAATGAACAACGGGGCGGGGGAGGGAGACAGAGGGTATTAAAGGGGGAGAGACAGAAAGAAAGAGAAGAGAAGAGGAGAGAGATGTCAGGGTTTAAGCTAAATCTGAGTGGTCTGAGTTCAGGAAAAATCCTATGTGTGATCTTTGAGGCCCAACCATAGACAATTACGAAGGGTTATCTGACAGGCAGCTTGAGGAGAATCTGCCTTCCTCACAAAAGACTTGGTACATAATCGGGAGGTAGTTGTGATCAAGGACTCATGCCCCTCCTCCACCTCAACAACCATGCTCTTAGATGTGGTATATATATATATATATATATATATATATATATATATATATATACACACACACACACAACGGAATACTATGCAGCCAGCAAAACCCCAAAATCTTGCCATTTGCAACAATGTAGATGGAACTAGAGGGTATTACGCTAAGTGAAATAAGTCAATTAGAGAAAGACAATTATCACATGATCTCTGAAATAAGGAATTTGAGAGGCAGGGTGGGGGGTCATCAGGGGAAGGGAGGGAGAAATGAAATAAGATGGGACCAGGGAGGGAGACTCTTAATCTCAGGAAACAAACTGAGGGTTGCTGGAGGGAAGGGGGATGGGAGGGCTGGGGGGCTGGGTAATGGACATTGGAGGGGGAATGTGCTATGGTGAGTGTGTGAATTGTTTAAGACTGACGATTCACAGACCTGCACCCCTGAAACAAATAATACGTTATATGTTAATATGTATATGCATTGCTAATCCAACAGCCTCCATTTGGAGTCTTCTTGTTGAGGAGCCCTTGAGAAGGCTATTTCCAGGTGTCTCTGTTGAGACCTCCACATCAGGAGCTCTCGAAGGAACTTCTCTCTCTCTGATTCCACAATTTCCCATTCCTATTCCTTCACTTCTCCCTACTTCTGGTCCCCAGGTAAAAAACATGTTTTTGGGGGGCTCCCTGTACAAGATGATGACTTTCTTTCCCCCTCTACCACATCTATCTATACTCATACATGTAACCTGATGTTCTTCAGTGGGGGAAAAATGGAACACTGTAGATCTGAAACCTTTTTCCTGTTTCATGTCTTGCTTATAGTCTCAAAAAAAAAATGAATAAAGTCTTGCTGTTGCTTTCAGTTTGGCTCATTGTATTAACTGACCACGGTAAAACTGGCAGCTCAGCATTTTCTCTCTCTGGCAGATTCCATTTCAGCTTATTTAGAATCCAAGGGGGTGAGATGGAATAAAACCAAGCTTATTTAATTTGGTAGATCATTACTTTTTTCTCTAGATAGTATAGCTACAAAAAGTATGGAGAAACAGTCCTTGAAGTTGTCATAAGAATTGTTACTACTAGAAGAGACTCCAAGATTTTTAGTTTAATTCTTACATTTTACAGATGAAGAAAATGAGAAACAGAACAATTTGAAGTTGAGTCATAATTGACACTTGGGGTTCTGAACTAAAGCAACATTTTTTTTCCATGTGACCTTTCCATTCTAAATGTCTATCTTGGTTCAAGGACCCTCAGCCTGAAGAATTTGTGGGGAAAGAAAGAAAGTGGTCTGAAGTGAGAACAGATGGCTAAGTGAAAGGAGGTGCTAGAACAAACTCATTATATGATGTTTCTTGTACGTGACATTTCTTGTATCTGTTGTTTCAGCTCACTTTGAGGATCCTGAAATTTTCTTGAGCCCAGTTACTATAAGAACTCTTACAGTTATTATACAACTTGGAATCAATGGAGAAGGGGTGGTAGTTTTTGTCTTCTGATAATTTGTTAGAAGGCACAGGAGGTTTTATTTCTTTTATATATCAGTACATTCATATTTTACACATTTTACATATTCATCTTTTATATATTCGAACATTCATTGTTCGAATTTGGGTTACTTATTCAAATTTTTCTTAAGAACTTTTAATTATGAAGAAAAACCTATACCCTATGAATATGTAAAGCTCTGTTTATTAGTCAGATTTTACTGTGCCAACACGTTGTAGACAATTATAAAGTAACAGGAATTGGTATGAAGGTGAATCATTTTGGAAAGCAAGTGTAGGGAAGAGAAGTGGGACCAGAAGTGGGGGAATAGAAAGTGAAACAAGAAAGAAGGAAAAGAATGTTCTTGAAATGGACATAATGTGGACCATAACTTTCTAATGGGCTTTGTGGTCTGTGTCTTAGAACTGTGTACCTAAGGGTAGAAGGAAGCTTAGGCAACCATTTGTCCACAGTTTCTCATTTCCCCAGTCAACGGTTGTTTCACGGGGTGCCAAGTCCCTCATACTTTCTGATCTGTTGTAGTAGGTTCGTTTCTGAGGAGGGTGGTGGAATCAGAGAACTTCCAAGCAACGGCGAGGGATGTAGGTAGAGCTAGGGTGGAGAGTTCACAAGTTGTATCTGGCAAAACTGACTGTCCTACCAATCACTGAAGAAAAAGGTGAGCTGCAGGATGAGAGGTGAGATACAACAAAGGTCTGAAACAATATGAAAACCATCGTTTTACAATATTGCCTGAGGGAGCTCTAGAAATTCCTTGAAGGTACCCTGGGGACAGCAATGGAGGGTAGGATGGGGGTGGCAGTTGAGCAGTACTGTCTGGCCCCAGCACGTGATTAATCCTGAAGAGTTCCTTTGATCTGTTTTATTTATCGGCGTATGGGTTCTTGAAGTAAGGGTCAGGTCTATAAACAAGTTTGGAAACTACTGTCATAAATCATTATTTTAGTTCATATACATTAAACTTTATGAAGGTTAAAGATACAAAATTCTCATATTTTAACATTTCACACAACATTTAGTCTGGTATTTATCATTATTTTAAAATGTCACATTGTTTTACATTATTTATGGAAACCAAAATAATTGTATTTCAATTAATAACAAAATAATTTTATTTCAATTAGTACCTAAGGTGGAATAATAGAAGAAGTAACATTTTCAACTTTTATGTGTAAAAAGTTCTCTATGATATTCAAAATCCAGAAGTAAGTATTGTTAGCATGTATCACTTGAATGACATTTTGAAGTAGTCAGAAATCAATTATTTTTGTTTCCTTCCTGGAAGTAGAGAAATTATACCTAGGTTTTATTTATGAGCATATTTACTTACTGTAGCAGTTGCCAGAAATTTTTTCCCCGAATATTGTATGTAAGTATTAATGAAAATATTAGTTCAGCAAAACACTTGCAAAGAAATCTTTACAATGATTTTTAACACAGATTTAGAGATAAGCTAAAATTATTTATTTATTTATTTATTTATTTATTTATTTATTTATTTGACAGAGAGAGAGAGAGAGAGAAAGAGAGAGATCACAAGTAGGCAGAGAGGCAGGCAGAGGGAGAGAGAGGGAAGCAGGCTCCCTGCTGAGCAGAGAGACTGATGCAGGACTTGATCCCAGGACCCTGAGATCATGACCTGAGCCGAAGATAGAGGCTTAACTCACTGAGCCACCCAGGTGCCCTGAGATAAGTTAAGGGTATTAAGGAGGGCTAGTTCTTTGACATCTTGTTTCTATCACTGATCTGCTGGACTAGAGCAACTCTGGGAAAATAGTGAAATTATGTCTAAACTAACATTAATGTAAAATATAAATGTTTAATAGGTGAAGTTTAAAGAACATGTTTAAAAGATTATATTTTGTTTGTGGAAACACACATCACAAATAAAAGTTTAAAAATATGCTTGTGAATAATAACCACCAAATTTAAAATAGTAATAGCCTCTGGGAAAGGAGTATAATAGGAGAAGAGAGGAAGCTTTGCATACATATATATTACATATATGTAATATAATTTAAAAATTACACATTATTATGTATGTATATTATGTATTACATAATAGTCATACATTATATATTATACAATGTATATAATGTATATGATTATAATTATATATATATTATAATATATATTATTATTATATATAATTTTTAAAGGTGAAGAATCTTCTATTACTCTCTATACATTCCTTTATGTTGGAAATATTACATAAAATATAAGATATCTCATTCTTTCAAGAAGGAAAGGAAAGAAGGAAAAGAAAGTCAGTGATAACACTATGCGAATGACAGACACAGCTTGCAATTGAGGAAGTGAAAAGCAACTTTTGTTTTCAGGACACAGGGAAGGCTGTTCTGACAGAATTAGCACCTGTATGGGAAAGAGCAGTTAAAGTTGAAATTGTAATAGACGGTATTAGAAGCTCTCCATTGTGAAGTGAAAGGGATAAATTAAATTCTTATGTTTTCATGTAAATCATTAAGTCAAGGACAGATTTTATTTTTTCCCTTTGAATCCAACCTCTAACTAGGATATTTTATAGTTTTGAAAAAAGAAAGTGAGCTTTATTAGTATTTGAGCTTTCTAAATAAACAACTTTTTTATTTTATAAAAATTACTAGTGATCATATTCAGGGACATATTCATCAAAATTAATTCATATGTATATATATATATTTGTAGATAGACATATATATATAAATACGACATACATAAACTTAGATAAATATTGTTATTCCTTATTTTCCAAGCAACTTATATATGAAGTAAAAAACCTTGTAGTTCTGTTCCAATCAGGCATGACTGATCACTTCATAGTTTAAACCTGAATCAAGTATTTAGTTTATAGAACAAGTGTTTTAAAATGAGAAATACTTCTTAGTGAAAGAAAAATGACAATAAAATCTTGCATATTTAAAAGCTCTGCTCTGATAACTAGTCATATAGAGAATTCATCTAGTCATATTAAGAAATAATCTGAAAAATGAAGGCAATATCATTTGGCACTCTTTGTTGGTAATTTATTGGGAAGGATGGTTTACACAGCTCATAAAGATCGAATGGTTCCCAACACTTTACTTTTTTTTTTTAACAGTGTGTACCTAGGCCATATTCATGACTATATGAACAAATTTTTGGAAGAAGATATCACAAAATAAATACACGTGTGACAATATTAGTTTTTATATTGATGGTTAATTCTATAATCATGGCATCTGTACTGCCAGTTACTTTTGTTGTTGTTTTGGTTGCTGCAGTCATCTAAGACTCATAATTCATTCGATGTATTAAAACGTTCTAATAAATGTCACCCTAACCTGGATAGAAGCCTGTAACTTGACCATTAATTGCACTTGACCATTCAAAAGTATTTGTTGAATTTTAAATAATAGCAGGAAGCGAGCATTTCACCTCAGTAACTTAGTAGATGTAGCATTAGAGTCATCTTTTTAATAGGGACGATAATATCTCTGAACTATCATTTTGTAGTGAAAACACCACAGCCTGGAGACAGTCCAGTTAAATATTCTAAGCTAAATAAACATATTTTATTCAATTCCCAAATGCTTTCTTCATTACTTCATTGGTCAGTAAAACTGTCCATTTTTCTGTTTCACAGTCATATTCCCAGAGGTATTCCAGACTATGGTATTAAACACCCAACTTGTCATAGATGGATGTTTGGGGTGACCTTTCAAATCATAACTGCATTTTGTTCAAACTTTCAGTAAGGAGAAGTAAGGCATAATTTCATGTTCTTACTAAGATGCAATGTCACTGTCCTTCTCCCAGTCATCAAGAGTCAGAGGTAATGTCTTTAAAACAAACTCAATCAACCAGCAATCTCTTAAACACTGAAATAAGACCAATCTTCTCATTTCACAGCCAGTTGCTGCTTTATTGGCTCCCTCTTTATAGAAAAGCATAAGCTAGAGGGGAGAAAAATAAGAGAATCAATAAAAGGGAATAAAGGATTATGTTCAGAGAGCAGAATTTCTAGACACTTTGGTAATCTCTCTTCGTCCTTTATTCTCCAGGATTCCAGACATAGATTTGGGGTACTTTATTATTTCTACATTATTACTGCTAATTAGATCTACTCTGTCAATATTTTAGTTGAATTAACTCAAATCATGACTTGCCACTCTAATAACAAGAAAATCATATTTTGGCTAAGGTAGAAATTCCATTGAACAAATACAGTGTTATTGAAGTAATGAGCTATCTGTCCCGGAAGAAATTGTTAATATTTTCTGTGCCTCAGTTTGCTCTTCTAGCATAGGCAAACTCTAGCTTTCCCTTCTAGCCCTATCAGTTTATGATTCTATGAATATTCTTAGGACAAATGAGAAACATATTTTCTCTTCATAAGGCAGGGCTTTAATTATGATTTTTATTAAAACTGTAAGTGAGACTCAGTTCTTATCTTTGGCAGGAGTCTTTGGAATACATTATACATGGTAAATATTTTCAAAAATAATTTCTTCCATTGATTTCCTTTCTGCATTTTCCCTTCTGTTGTTAACCTTCTTCTCAATAGATGGTGCTCTTTTCTCAGAGACACTACTTACTTATTCCTCATCAAAAGATTAGAAAAATTAGTTTTATTCTTTAACAATCATTCATTAAGGCAATCAGACATACAAGAAATAATCGATTACAAGCAACTCACAGAACTTGATCATGAAAGCATAACAGGAAAAATGATTGTTAAATGATTAAGGAACTCCATTAGATCAGGCAGTACTTGCTGAATAGATGAAGTAAATTCTGTAACTAAGTATGAAATTGCCATGTTCACTACATATGTATAACCCCTAGTAGGAAGGAAATCCCAAATTAGGAATAATTTTAAAGTGTTAAAATATGTATCTACCTTAACAGAAATGAGTATGTAATATTCCATTATTATCATGTAGGACTTGAATATGCACACCAACACTAACACAGTTAATACTGAAAGCTTGCACACTCTGCCAAATAAACCTGGAGCATCTAGGTAAACAGAAAATGGGCCACAAACTCTTGAAATATTTTCACTGATAAAGACAGTTTTTCCTCCCAGAGCAACCACTGTAACTTCCCATACAATAGTTTATAATCCAGAATTATGCTGTTGTTGGTCCCTTCTACTTGGCTCCCAGTTTCAGAGGATTTGGAAAACAGTCATCATCTGCACTTCTCCTGAAACACACTATTTATTCCCAATTCAGTTTGTGACTCCCCTAGCAGATCTGGCAGCTGCCAACTGCAAAATGGTCTAGGCAACACGACTGTCACATTTGTTACTACAAAGCAACACTATTTACTGTAGAGAGACACCAGAAAAACTTTCTCACTGAGTATGTCCTCAGGACAGAAGGAACGGTGGGGTAAGGACAAGTGTGACAAGCGAATGGGGGCTTGGTGCAGTAAAGTACTCGGACACCAGCAGGGGTAGGAAAGCTGCCAAGGTTCATGTCTGCAAAGAACTGAAAAGGAGATTGATCCCCTCATCAAGAAACCTAACTAGAATTCCTCTTCCATTATTCACAAATTAGTTTCCACAGCTCCGGTAGAAGGGACTGTGGGATTCTGTGCCCAAGAGCCCTCTTGACTCAGTGTAAGCAAGCTCTAAGACAGAGCTTATATATATATATATATATATATATATATATATATATATATATATAT